>JAWWMO010000083.1:146180927-146195996 GCA_035047845.1 Dendrocincla fuliginosa | reverse complement strand
AAGAAACGGGAAAAAAAAAAACCCCCCCCCCCCCAAAAAAAAAAAAAAAAAGAGCAGTAAAAAAATAGGCAACTGGGAAGAGGGGAGGAAAGTACCACTAATTTTTATAACCAATAAAAACATTTGTAGTTAGAGGATGAGAAGATGAGTTTAAAATCTCCCAGGTGCTGACACAGAGTCTGAGAAAATGGAAAGATTCCCATCAGATTAATTTTTGCATCAAGCAATATCTGAGGGAAAAATTATGACAAAACATACCCACTGCAAAATACATTTTATAACTTATCATGGAATAGCCCAGATTGGAAAAGACGTCAAAAGTTCATTCAGCCCAACCTTTTATGGGAAAGGAAGTGGAGATGAGATCATCTAGCAGCATGTCCAGTCACATCTAGAAATCCTCCAGAGATGGGGACTTTACCATGACCCTGTGGAGGTTGTTCCAGTGAATGATTGTTCTCACTGTAAAAACTGTTTTTCTTATACAGGGCTGAAACTTCTTCTAGAGTAAATTGTACCCCTTGCCCCTTGCCTTTTCCATGTGGCTCCATGTAAAGATACAGTCTGTCCTCTTTATAGCCCCCCTTTAAGTACTGGAATACAGTGATGAGATACCACTTGAGCCTTCCCTTCTCCAGGGAAGAGACCTTCAGTCAGAAAAGATCTCTGTCCATCATTCCTCAGAGGTTAGGTCATGGTACTCCTTTGGGCCCTCTCCAGTCTGTCTGTGTCTCTCTTGGACTGTGGGGACCAGAACTGGAACAACTGTACTCCAGCAGTTCCTGACAAGTGCCGAGTGGAGTGAGTGGACCAAATCTCCATGTCTGCTGGTAAAGTCCCAGCAGATGCATCCCAGGATCCAATCTACCTTTATTGCTGCAGGGGGACACTGCTGACTCCTGTGTTGTCCACCAGGCCCCTTTCAGCAAGGCTGTTCTACAGACACACAGCTCCCAGCCCGTACTGGGCCCTTTGGTTATATCATTCCAAGGGCAGGACCCTGCACCTGTCTTTGTTAAACTTCCTACAGCTGCTGCTGCCCACTGTTCCAGCCTGTCCAGGTCTCTCTGTAAGAGGTGTCTCCCATCTGACATGTCCACTTCGCCATCAGCTTGGTGTCATCAGCAGAATTGACGAGGGTGCTGTCAATGTGATCATCCAGGCCATTTATGGAGATGCTCAACATTGTGGGGCCCAGTATCCATCCTTGGGGGTCCCCACTTGTCACAAGCTGCCAGCCTGAACAGAAATCATTGATCACCACCCTCTGAGTGCAACCTGTTAGTTGATTTCCTGCCTATCTTGCAGAACACCCATCCGGTCTGTATCTTGCCAGTTTGTCTCATGGATGCAGTTTGTCTAATTTGTCATTTCAGGATGATTTTTACTTTTCATTGAAACCTCTGTCATTGCTATTGCATATCTGTATGCTGTATTTGTCTCTAGTATTCTGAAGTGAAAAGGTGAACTCTAGCATCTATTTCTTGGGTCATAAACCCTTATCCATATGTAGAGTTCTTTCTACTTTTTTCTTTTCTCCTTTCAGTACTCAGATTGTGAGGTCATAGTACACATAACACTAGGCTTTGGTACATAAAGCGCTATCTGTATTCTGCTTTGCTTTTTAAATGTCACAGTGCCTTCCTCGCTAAAGGCATTCAGAAAGCCTGGGTTTGGTGCTGCATACTGTGTTATGCAAGATTAAAAAAAAAAAAAAAAAAAGGCAAAGGAAAGGAAACCCAACCTGTTAATTAACTGTCTCAGGGTTTGTTTTTTTTTTTTTTTTGTAAAAATGAATGTTCCCTTTTTTCAATGTGTATAAAATTAGAATGTTGAATTCTATACTAAAAATGGAGGGGAAGAAATGCAAAGGCACTGCAGAATGCTGGGGCTCAGTATGTAGAGAGAGTATATTATTTTTCATAAGGTGTTTGTGACAACAGAAAACAAAACTGGAAACATTTTTTTCTCTTCCACTTGCATGGTGAAGTTGTTCTATAATACATCGGTTATTGGTAATTTGTTTTTCAGGGCTCAAAGGAGACTCATCTGCTTTACCACAGTAGGTTAAAACATTCAGTGTCTGTCAAAAACCCCCATTGTGCCATAGTAGGATTTAATATTTTCCATCATGGTGTAACTGTGATTGTGAAAGGAGTTGTTAAATGCTGCAGTGTTCATTTTGGCATGTTTAAAACAGGAAGGCTAAAGGTAGCAATGCTCCAATAGGTGTTTTTCTTCCCTTTTTCATCTTTTGGCTTAGGAACTCTGCTTCACACCTTGTCCTCTTTCTTTTCTCTCTTTACCAGCATCTTCCATGGCCTCTCCTAGCTCACATGTAAAATGAAGGCAGGGTTATGTAAAATAGCTTTCATTAAAATGGACTTTTCATACTGCTTGGGCTGGTTCTTATACCCATGTTCCCATGAACACATTGCTGCAGGAACAAGGGAAATTGCCTCCTTGACATTTCCCTGCAATTTTGTCGTGCCATTACTGTTTCTTGCTAATCTGTCCAAGCATAATTCCTGAGCAGAACAGGTCCTGATTTCAGTGGTGCTTCAGTGGGTTTGTCCTGCCCATTTCCAATTTCATGGACATGTGCCAACCATTGGCTTCTGCTGACTTTCACTCATCTCCTCTGCCCTGATTGGTGTTTACAGTCTCTGCTATCCTTGCATGGGAACCTGCCACATTTCTGTTTCAACTCAGTGTCAAACCCAGCAAACCGCCACACTGACTGCCAGGTCATGACTACCAGGTATTTGCTCGTCCTTTTGTTCTTCTCCCCATTACCCAAAACACAAAGCTGTGATGACCTGTGTCTGGTTTTGGAGGGTAGCTCCTCCCTTTCCTTCAAAATTTAACCTCCTTCAGCCCTTCTGTCCAGTTTAGGAAGGGTGATCTTGAGGTGGGTCTATCCTTGTGCTTCTTCGTCCCATAAGAGATGCTCAACTCCTTCCCTTTGTTGGTTGATGTCTCTGTAAGTTTGTACAGCTCTGATTGTTGAACAGGTCTGAAGTGATGCAGAAATAAATATCTGTAGCCCATACATCTTAGGTGAGCTTGAGATTGCTGTATTTTTTGGTAAAAGAAGCTGCTTTGTCCATGTTCTTCCTTTCATTCACTGGCTTCCTTCTCCATACCTTCATTCCCTTTCCTTCTGATGTATAACCAAACCTTTCCATATACAGAGGGCTTTCTCTCCCTCTCTTCTCATATACTCTTCTAATCCTCCAGACACCCTGAAGCTACCAGTGTGCCCTTGTGGCCAAGAAGTCCAGTGGTGCATTAGGAAGGTCATTGCCAGCAGGTTGAGGGAGATGGTCCTACCCCTCCACTCAGCCCTGGTGAGGACATATCTTAAATGCTGTGTCCAGTTCTGGGCTCTTCAATGCAAGAGAGACATGGAGCTCATGGAGTGGGTCCAGTGGAGGGCAACAAAGATGATTAAGGGGCTGGAGCATCTCCTTTGCAGGGAAAGGCTGAGAGAGTTGGGCCTCTTCAGTCTTGAGGAGAGACATCTGAGAGGGGACCTCATCATGTCTGTCAGTTTCTGAAGGGAGGGTGTCAGAGGATGGCCCAGGCTCTGCTCGGGGGAGGCAGGCAACAGGCAGAAGCTGATGCACAGGAAGTTCCACCTGGACATAAGAAGAACTTTTTTACTGTGGGGGTGACCAAGCACTGGAACAGATTGCCTGGAGAGGGTGTGGAGTCTTGCTCCTTGGAGATATTCAGGAACTGACTGGATGCAATTCTGTGCTATGTGCTCTGAGATGACTCTGCCTGAGCAGGGAGGTTGGACCAGATGTCCCACTTTGGCCCCTTTCATCCATACCCGTTCAGTGATTCTTTAATTCCGTGCTGGGCCAGGGGTCAGTTTTCCCAGGCAGAATCATGTTCTTACGTCTTTTGCCAGTTGTCTTCTGGAAAGACCCCATCCTATTCTAACCCAGGGAAAGAAATGAGCAAAACCAGCAATATTGAAAATTATTCCTCTCTAAATGGTCACAACTAATTATGAAGGCTACATCTACTCTGAGATGAGCTAATAAATGCCTTGAACAAGTCTCTGAAGTCTGTACTGGAAGGGGATGAGTCACAGTTGCACCAGCTGACTGCAAATGAGTGGGTGGGAGGGGAAGAAGCCCTATGCTTTGTACTGGCAAGGTAGGAACAAAGAGCTATCCACAGGTCTGCTCCTTGATCTGTCTGCTTGTATGTAGCTCCTTGACACCAATATTAGGAATAGGAATGCAGAGTGATACGAGTCAAATCAGAAAATACATTCAAGTTTCATTGTTTAAGATCAATGTGATGGAACACACGCAGATAGTGATAGGACGAAGGAGAACAGTTTTAAACTAAAGAGGAGATATTAGATGTTAGAAATTCTTTACTCAGAGGGTGGTGAGTCGCTGGACCAGGTTTCTCAGAGAAGCTGTGCGTGCCCCATCCCTAGGAGTGTTCAAGGACACACTGGATGGGGCTCTGAGCAATCTGATCTAGTGGAAGATGTCACTGCCCGTGGAAGGAGGGTAGAAACCAGATGGTCTTTAAAGTCCTTTTCAACTCAAGCCATTCTATGATTTCTATGATTCTACAAAATGCTCTGCCTGTTACAGAGACTCCAGATGAAAAATTAAATTCTGAACCTGAGTTCAAGCCAAAGATTTGGTGAAATTATGTCAGTGGTTCCTCTCCACCAATATCTTGCAAAGGTCGGGGTGTGTTATGTTTGATTTGCAGCAAAACTCTGCAGCTCTGTTTGAGTGAGAAGAAACCCAGAATGAAGGAAACTGGGGAAGTGATTTTGTACACCCTACTGCAGCTAACCCCTTGCCTTTCCACATAGTGCTGTTCAGCCTGACTGCTGCTTGTGTGTTACAGCACCAGGTCAGAAAGGATTTGTCAGCCCTGTGAAGGTGAGCCTTGGCCTCTAGTTGCTTTCTCAGATGCAGGAGGAAGCACCACCTGCATGGACAACATCTTCTGCCTGTTGTGGGTCCTAAAAGCATGTGTCAGTTTTCCATGTTCCACTGAAGACAGCTGTTTGTGCAGTCTGTGTTTTTGAAAGGTTGAGCATGGTCCAAAGGATTTACAGGATTGGTGTTTACAGATGGGAATATTCAAGAGTGATGTGGGGAAGGGGACAGGGACAGGGCAGAGAAAATGTAAGTCTTATTCTTTGTCATTGAATGTAGTCTTAGAATTACAGTGTCATGGAATCACTGAAAGGTTGGAAAGGACCTCCAATATCATCAAGTCCAAATGTTAACTCTGCACTGCCAAGTCCACCACTGAGTACAGGAGGATTGCCACTGCCCTAGTCCTGCTGGCCACACTATTGCTGATACAAGCAAGTCAGTTTTGCTTATTTTGGAAAAGTCGTTCAGCCTAGGTCAGGTGTGGTGTTTTCTGCTCTCTCTGAGAAGTAAATGCAGGAGATAACTAATTTGGGCACATGTTCCTTGGGTTTTTGAGATGTCATCTGAGCTTTTGATGTGTGCATATCAATATGCTGCTTTCAGCATGTGATAGGATAGACAAAATGGGGCACAGTCTTACAGGTGGATAGACAGTAGCAGATAGTGTGTCATGAGTAAAGTTTAGCATGAGGTCAATGATGACTTTCACGTTAGGAAAAGAGGAAACTATGGACAGCTCATGCCACAAGAATGAGGAGAGTATGAGAATGTGGTCTCCTTGTAGTATGAAAAAACAATCCATACTGGCTGATCTAGTTAAAACCCCAACATTCTAGAGAGGTTAAGACAATTCGGCCAGACACATCATCAATAACTGATTATTTGCAGCTAAAATTAGACCTGGAATTGGCATTTTGTATCTTAATTAAAACAAAGCTATCTTTATCAATGAGCTATGACAACTTTGAGCAGACATTTCCTAGTGAATGTTAATCCCTCAGTCTCTTTTGATTAGTAGATGGGATTACATTAAAATTGATCCTCCTTCCGAGGTCCATTTGTGACTCTCTCTCAGTATTGAATTACATGGCTGGCCCCGTGCCAGGCACAAGTCCCCACTGGGACAATGAAATCACAACCACAGTGATGCTCATTTGTGTTTTACAGTATGCCATTTATTTATTACAAAAGGCTCAGGAGACTTTATGCCTTGGTGAGATATTATTTAGGCTTCAGATCTCTGTCAAACCTGATTACTCTCTTAAGTTTGCTTTGCACATAACTGGCTTTTGAAGATAGGAGAGGAAAGGGTAAGGAAGTAAATCAATTTTTTGTTTAAAAATGTCATATTTAAAACTAGCTCTAACGAGATTTCCCCAATTGTACAGGCTGGTCTAAGGGAATTGTTGAGTTTCGACCTGGGACAAAGCATCACTGGCGGAGCTCAGAGAAAGAGGCATCAATTTGGAAACATGTGGATCTTGTTAAAAGATGGGTCCCTCTGGCTCATAACTGAGATTCCGACAGCCAGACCCTGAAATAAGCTGTTCCTAAATTGTGCTGACCTCTTACAAATGTTCCCTGAAGGCCCCTGTGAAGCTGGTGGGAGTCGCTGACATGATTCTTACTGAATTCAAGAGAAGAGAAGAGCTCTAGTGTCTTTGTTTTCTTTTTCAATGCTCTTTCTTAGTAATTGAGAGTAATTAAAGCTATGAACAACTCTCCCCAGGGAAATGGAAAAAAAAAACTTCACAAAAAATAACAGAGAAGAGCTGTTGACAGTCTGAAAAGTGTAAGAGCTGGACAGCTTTCCATTTAACTCCCTCCCACCTTTTCCATCTGTAGCTCTTGTCATCAGTCAGCAAGCCAGCCAGGAGACAGTGATAGCTAAATGGTCTGTATTCCCCTAAGGTTCCAGATAACATCTTCCCTCTCCTTTCCCTTCCTCTCTGATAGCCTTCAATAGTCACCTTTCATGAAAGGGGCTGTGTTCCTTGACTTGTGCTGTTGTGATCTGGAAGCCTTCTTCCAACATCTGACTGGTTCACTTGCGAGTTACATGAGCATCTTGTGAGAGTATGAACTGATGCCTTAACTGAGCTACTAAGCATCATTCTGAGCCTGCCAAGGCTCAAATGTGAAGTGGAAACATATATATAATTTAGGCAGAAAATATAAAACATTATGGGATTCCATACACTGTTGTAAATAATGTTCTGTTTTGCTTTGCTTATGTGATTTGGCATTTCTCACAGAACTAATGCTCTGTGATAGCACTGAGAAAGATGCTGTGTTTGAGTGGAAGTAACGTGGGATGCGAATGATTGATGTTGCTTGAAATGAGGAATATAAGAAACTCTAGATAGCAGACTAATTATGTAGCTTGTTTATTTTCCAAGGAAGGTCTCATTACTACGATTGGTGTCAAATGGAGAACAGGAATCAGTTATTCACTGTCTTGGATCTGTTTATTCTTAGATCTGCAGGTTTGTCTGTGAATGCCTTGAGATGGGATGGTAAGAGTTTCAGAGGAAGAGAGACTGACATAGTGCACGGTTAGATTTTGTAAAAGTGAATCTAAAGGAAAGAGTCACCATGAATCCACATTCAATTTTTTTTCCTTTTTTTTTTGTTTAATATTGTGAAAGCCATACCCAGGGTTTAAGGTAGAGTTTAGCATCTTTTATTGTGCTTCAGCCAATATTTTACCTGCAACCTCTCAAAGTTTTCTAAGTAGTGCTACATAGCTTTGTGTGCTTCTCAAAACTACAAAAAACTGGGAGATGAGGCGTAGGAGCTAGAAGTTGTTTTTTTTTACTGTGATCTTTCCACTCAGGAAAAAGCAGCCTTAATTAGACTGGTTAAGAGCTGCTAACAACCTTTATCAAGTGAAGTTGATGATGATAATTCTGTCTTGGAACTACAACACGAACATGAACATATGTAGCTTTAAAATGGTCTACTGTCTTTGTGGTGCACTGAGACAAGAAACTTCCAAAGCAAATCTGAAAAAGAAACATAGGATACTTCCAGTAGTATAAGGCTGATTAAAAAAACCCCAACAAAACAAACAAAACCGAAACCAAAACCCATAAACAGCAAACCACTCATTGTTTTCTGTACTTCAGATGTCTTCATAAAGCTCTGGGGAATGTTCATAATACTTCTGTTTTATCTGGACATTTGCAGTGTATGTAATGTCTTCTTCATGATGCTGTTTTCCTGCAGAATTGGGACCCTTCCAGCGTGTTTCTCCAAAGACACCAGGGTGTCACTTTGAGTCATGTTATTTTGAGACACTGCTTCAGTCTGCTCAGGGTAGTCCATTTTATCATGATAGCTGACCAAAAAATGAGAAATTGAGGATTACTTTTTTGCATTTAAGAGTTTCTTTAGTCTCATGTGGCCAAATCTCTATAGACAATGGATTGTTTAATTTCATTTGTTTTTCCTAGATGTTGGTGGCTTTCTCCCACACAAAAAAGCTTGTACTAAGCAAACCAGTTCTAATTTTTGCCTACCTAACTGCATGCAAGCTGGAAGTTTCTGATTTATGCAGCAAGCTCCTTACAGTTGTTTTGAGCCTTGGAGAGTCTTAGGTTTTCATCCCCCCAGGCTCTGTGGCTGTGTTCCCCATGCTTATATTATCAAAAGTGACTGCTTAATCATAATGCCTCAAATGCTGTTTTTCAGCTCAGTGATCTGACTGTGTGATTGCAGATCTTTTGACTACCAGAAAATCAAATAAAGTATTAGATCTGTATATATTTTTGAAAGCAAACTGAGATATTGTTTAAATTTGTTTAATTTTGATAGAAATGTGGGCAAATATATTTTTGGAACAATCAATCCAGTGGTGCCAGCTCTAGATTTGACAACAGGAAGACTTACCACAGAATAAAGCAGAGTGATTTGGAGGGTGTTGTGGATAAAGTCTAACCCCCTGAAGATTTGCTTGTGTGGATTTAGGCACAGGTTTGCACTATTAACCTGTACTCTCTCTACGCTGGGTGTTGTGCCTCCAAAATCAGGTTAGACTGCAAATGGATTTGAGCTGCTATGCATCCGCCTTGACCTCAGCATTAAGTTTTGTCTGGAAAAGCATATTTTGTTTTCTTAGGTATTGCAAGAAAGTTCACTGTATAAATCTTTTGTACACAACCACTGAGACCGGTTTTTGCACATGGTACTGGAAGAGAATACATAAGGCAAGTCATACTGCCTTTAATTTGGTATTTTTTCATTAGTGGAAGAATGCTTTAAATTCCATTTCCAGAGCGATGACATTTCAGTTGGGCTCTCAGGTTTAATGTAGTAAATAGGCTAATTTCATTGTGATATCTCAAACTAGTAGACCAAAGTACACTTACAGTTTTCTTACAGTGTCTGAGCTACAGCAATGAAGTTCTTACTCTGTTGGTGATTCAAATAGTTAACCACTGTGGTAAACCAGGCTGATTCCTTCCCCTGTCACTCTTCTTGCAGGTCACTGTCCTCTGTTGATCAATGCAGAATGAGGTGGCAGCACTTTGTGGCAAATCAATTGCCAAAATGACTCTAATATCTGTGAATATGAGATAAAGCAAAGAGTTCAGGGCCTAATTCAAAGCACAAATTCAGTCCAATTTGCAATATGAGTATATTCCTATGAATGATGAAATTTTAAAGAGTTCCCATTACTTTTGGATGTTTTAAGATATTGAAGCTGATCCCCAGGCATGGAAGCTGGGAAGCCTTTTTTCCGTACCTGCCTTCCCTCTGCAATATTACTGAAGCACTGGGAGAGGAATGTTTTACAAGGGCATGTAGTGATAGGACAAGGGGGAATGGCTTCAAGCTGAAAGAGAGGAGCTTTGGATTAGATTTTAGGAACAAATTCTCCACTAGGAGGGTGGTGAGTCACTGGAACAGCTTGCCCAGAGAAGTTGTGGCTGCCCCATCCCTGGAAGTGTTCAAGGTCAGGTTGGAAAGGGCATAAAGCAACCTGGTCTAATGGAAGATGTCCCTGCCTATGGCAGGGTGTTGGAACTGGGTGGTCTTTAGAGTCCCATTCAACTCTAACCACTCTATGACTCTCTATATACATAGCCAATGATTCCAGTCAATCATTGCGTGCAGATATGGTGGTTTTTTAAGGGGAAAAACCCCCCACCTGCTTACTTAAAATGATCTGATTCTGCCTAAACTAGAAAAATTTCACTATGAAAGGTAGTCTGTGTCCTTTTTTAGACTAGGATGGAATTAATTTTCTTCCTAGTACATGGTATATTCTAAAGACAGGGATGCTCTGAAGCCAGGGCAAGCTATTTATTACCTTGAGTAAGACCAGCATTTCACCTGCCAGTTTTTCAGAATTAAACCTTCTCAAGTTTATTGCTGAGTAATCAAGAGCTGCTGCAAGAACAGTATCCACAGATGGAGGGTGAATAACTCTGTAGCAATTTCAGATATGAAATTTTGACTTTCAGTTTATCAACATTTAGCAATTTCTAAATTATAGTACCAAGCAATTAGAGCTATCTACTTTTTCAAAGCACTGTGCAATTATTAACAAATTAATTGCTGCCTCATTGCCCTGTGAAATATGATAGTTATTTCATTATCTAGTTCTCCACTAAATTAGATTAACCTTACTGCTTATAAGACTACATATGTTGTGTGTATATATATATATATATATATATAACCTATATATAATTCAAAGAAACTTTTGCTAAGTGGGGACACTGTAACCACCCATTAAGAATTCTTTACTGCAAAGGTTATTCAATGCTACAGTATAATTCTTTCCTGCATTGTGGCAGGTAACCTGGGGAGAACAGGAAGAACAAAGGGAAGTTTGTACTGTTAGAGAAGCAAAGAAGCTTCTTCTGTTTACATGGGAATCCACTGTGGTGGGAGTGTGGCTTAACAGGCAGAGGATTATCACCTTTGCAAGCTTCTCCTGAGAAATGGGAAAGGAAATGATATAGAATCATGTAATGGTTTGGGTTGGAAGGGACCTTAAAGACCATCTGTCTCCAGCCGCCATGTCATGGACTGGAACACCTTCCCCTAGACCAGGTTGCTCAGAGTCCTATCCAACCTGGTCTTGAACATTTCCAGGGTTGGGGCAGCCACAACTTCTGATACAGATGAAATTAGTAACGTTTGAAGTATTGCAACTAGAGGGACTATAATTGGATGGAAAATCTGAACTGTGTTTTTGAGAAAGGGGAATTTCCATGTCATTGATATTTTCTCTTTGCCTTCTACATATTTAAGTATTTCCTTGTAAGAAAGTATGATCTAGTGTGAGAATTAATTAGACTGTTAGCCACATTTTTCTCCTTTACACAAGAGATCATTCCCTGATGGGGAGGGAGGGAAAGGGATGTTTTATAATACGTAATGAAAATATGGCAATTTAGGGAATTAACATAGTGTAGTGGCTGACGCAAATGTTTTTCTATTTATAAGACTAAATATGTTCGGCTGTCAGAGCCTCAAGAGCTAAATGCTGGGAATGATGGACCCCTAGTGCCAAGGCTGTACAAACAGGCAAGGGGAAGAGTTGCGTTCTGAGGGCAAAGAAAAGATCTAAATGACATGGAAATTGTTCAGTGCATAATAAAGCTTCAATTTCTGTGCCCTCTTACAAAATCTACAGGTTTGTAAGTGCAGGTGCACTTATTAAATGCATTTATCATATTTGGGTATATCTTTAGGGGCTCCCTTTGATAACTTTGCTTGGACTTTTGGGGGGATTCAGGTATATGCTTAGTCTTTGTGAGGGATGATGGAAGGATATTTAAATGGTTGGCATGAAAAGTCAGCTTCTCTGTCCTATAGGTTTCTTCTGCTTCTTTGCTATGTTGTCTAGTGGATCCATGCTGATTTGGGTTAATAAAATGAGGAAATTAGAAATCACCAGTAGCCTTGTGAAGGATGCAACCATACATCTCTTGAAAGAAATACACTGCCTTTATGCCTGTTTGGCCTCTGAGGCACCTGGTGAAAGCAACACACTCCTGTTTGAAAATTGCCCTCTCTTGTTTCCTTTGGCCAGTGCTGATGAGTTGCTTTAACCACAGTTTTCATGCCTTTTGAGATTATGTGTTCTCTGTGTGAGGCTGGGTGTCCTCCTGTAGAGAACTTTATCTCCTTAGCCCATCTTTTGTTAACTGCTCTCATTTCTTGGTGAATATATTCCCCTTCATTGGAATATTTATGCTGGGTTTATTTTTAAAACGAGGTTTGAATCTCTTTTTCCAATAGCATGTCCCTGTTCTTCAGGTTTTAACTGGAGGGTTTTTTTGCTAGAGAGACTGAGTCAATAATTTGGCCATGAAATGCTCTTGCCACATTAGTTTCTTGCCATAAAACTGACAACATGTGTTTGGGTTTGGTGTTTTTTGGGTTTTTTTTTACCTTTAAACAAATTAATATTCCCAGCTGACAAAATCCTCTAGCCAAAAGGATGGTTAACCTGTGAACCGTGTTTATGCATATGAAATTATCTTGTTCTGAGGATGTAATTAATATTCTGCTTTGTGGGGTTAGGAATAAAGTCCTCAAGGTTTTATTTATTCTAGCACTACAATTTAGCATTTAGAATCTCCTTTCAAAAGATTAGTGCAGTGCTGTTGACTAAATGGTTCTGTACATCCTTTTTATATAACCCTTTTGCTCGTCTGGATTCCAGATTGTCTTGATTTCATATGTTTTGTATCTCCTCAAGAGAGATTAATTCTATGTTAATTACCATATTAGGGTCAGCTAAGTTAACAAATATGATTTGTGACTGATATAACTTTAAAGGCACTTCACCTGCTAACTTTTTCTGGATCTGATGTTTGACCACATTCAGGAAAAAAGTTAATAACAATAATTTTTTTTAAAAACACAAACATTTTCACATATTAATATAAAGATCCAGGCTTTATTATTAATATAAATATTAATATTAATATAAAGATCCAGGCTTTTGTATTCTGTGGGACTTTGTGTGAAGGGGACTACCAATACTGATGGGAAGGGAGCAAGTATTAAGTAAACTGAGGCTCAGTGACTACTACTGGCACTGGTTTCAAATAAGTTACTGGAGAAATTAAGATTTTTAAAAAGAATTTCCAAGCGATTAAAATTCTTGGAAATAATGAGAGACTTAGAAACTGTGTACTCAGCTGGCTGACTGCAATTCTGATTTTCCTGTTTTAGAGTGCCCTGGAAACCCTCCAGTCTCCCCCGTTTCTATTGGCTGCAAATGGGCAGAGTACATGGGTGCACATGTAGTCACCTGAATTCGTAGGTGCAAATACGGAGCCAAATCCCACACAAAGGAGTTTGTTCAATGTTTTCCACTGTTGCATGGTCATGTGTGCTCAGTACTCAGTTCTTGTGCTTTGTCTCAATGTGGTTACTGAGTGTGTCCTCCATATTTGCTCTCAACACTGTTTTGTGGGCATTCTATGTAATTTTCATACCAAGATGTGAGCAAAAGTCAAGTTATTTCTGTTTATATATATATATCCTACTCTGTTAGGTGTAAAGATCACAACAAACAGAACACTGTGTGTGCACATTCAGTGGGGGGTTTTTTTGAGTTTTTTGTTTGTTTTGTTTTTGTTTTGAGAAGCTGATACATTTTATAGCTGAAAGCACTTGAAGGGAATGGAGTTTGTGACCCTTCTTTGAAACTACTGCTGCTCAAACTCATTGTGTACTGTTCCAGAGACACTGACCCTGGGGGAACCTGCCTTCTTCATAAGGCATGCTCAGTTCTCTGCCTTTTGAAAAAATATAATCCTTCTCTTTGTCCCTTCCTATCAGAGTTAGTCAGGTTGTGTAGATATAAACCAATAAAAATTAAACCATTGTGTGCTGATAATTTTTGATTAAAATTTAATACATTTAAGCTTTAAAATTATCTTTCACCTTTTTACTTTTTTTATTATTATTATTTTTTTAATTCCTTGCTGGTTGGCTGTGCTGTCAGACAGAAGCTACTTAAAAACTACTATTGTAGTAAAAAATAGTAGCATGAAGATCCCAGCATCCTTCTGCCTCTGAAGTGACAAACTGATCAAATCCTAGTTGTTTCCCAAGACAGTCATGATGTGTACAGTATTTTATATATACTTCACAATGGACAAATAAAGCTTCCTGATGGCCCACAGCTTCCTCACAGGAGGAGGCAGAGGAAGGAACTGATTTCTTCTCTGTGGTGACCAGTGACAGGACCTGAGAGAATGGCCTGAAGTTGCATCAGAAAAGTTTTAGGTTTGATACCAGATAAAGTTCCTCTCCCAGAGGGTGGCTGAGCACTGAGCAGGCTCCCCAGGGCAGTGGGCACAGCACCAAGCCTGATGGAGTTCAAGAACTGTTTGGACAACACTCTCGGGCACAAGGTGTCATTTTTGGAGTTGACCTCTGCAGGGCCAGGAGTTTGACTTGATGGTCCTTGTGAACCCCTTTCAACGCAGGATGTTCTGTGTTTCTATGGAGGTACGAAGGCAAAGAAAAGAGATGATGCTTAATTGAAGCAGTAAAGATTTGAAAAGACTCCTTTTGTCTACCTATAATCAGTTTCAAAAGTATTCAATGAGAACTTTCAGGTCTAGACAAAAAACTGTGGGACTGCAGTAAGGATAAATGTGGGTTGGTAGTCACTGTCCAAGCCCTTGAGCCAGGTTTCCCCTTTGCCAATTCCAAAGCTATCTTGTTAAATATGAGCTAAAAAAGACCACCTGCGGCATGAAGTAGAAATGCTTGGTGAGCCTTTATGGAAACCAGTTCAATACCTGCAAGCTGCTTAAGAACAAGTTGCCTTGGCTGGATCAAGAAGAAATTATTTGAAATGGTATGAGAAAGGCAGTGCCTGAAGCACTTTGCTGCGATGTGAGCATTTAGTTGCAGCCTTTGGGTGGAGGGAACGGTATTCACCATTCACTGTGGGCTTGGGGTAGTTCTGGTTTTGTTTTTTCATAAAGGGAGTAAAGACACAAAGAAATTAAAATGTGTCTCAACACAGAAACAAGTTCAGATTTCTTGTTTCACAAGGTAGCTCAGTGTTCATGGAATCATTCTCCCACCTTAATACGAGAGCAAGGTGCCAGGCTTATTTGTATTGAATTTGCTCTAGATCCAGCCAAAAAACAAA
>JAWWMO010000083.1:146169752-146180827 GCA_035047845.1 Dendrocincla fuliginosa | reverse complement strand
TGAAGTAGAAATGCTTGGTGAGCCTTTATGGAAACCAGTTCAATACCTGCAAGCTGCTTAAGAACAAGTTGCCTTGGGGCTGGATCAAGAAGAAATTATTTGAAATGGTATGAGAAAGGCAGTGCCTGAAGTACTTTGCTGCGATGTGAGCATTTAGTTGCAGCCTTTGGGTGGAGTGAATGGTATTCATTCACTGTGGGCTTGGGGTAGTTCTGGTTTTGTTTTTTTCATAAAGGGAGTAAAGACACAAAGAAATTAAAATGTGACTCAACACAGAAACAAGTTCAGATTTCTTGTTTCACAAGGTAGCTCAGTGTTCATGGAGTCGTTCTCCCACCTTAATACGAGAGCAAGGTGCCAGGCTTATTTGTATTGAATTTGCTCTAGATCCAGCCAAAAAACAAATAATGGGAAGATCCAAAAGTTAACTAAATGAGGTAATTTCATAAAAATTTTTAGTGACTAGAATATTCACTAATGTTTAGTGAATAAAAATGATGCTTATAATGACTCTCTGTCTTTTGGCCATGTACCCTGGCTGAAGTGACTGAGGAAAAATGAGGCAGAACTCAAAAGCAGAGGAAAATTCTTTTAGAGTTCATAGGAGTTTTAAACCTCTACATAGTTTTATTTAGTTGAAAATTTGGCTATTTAATTCTTTGAGCAGTTACCCCAAGCTATATTAAAAGCCACTCTATACTCACAGGCAATGAATGGATATTAATTTAATTTCTTCTCAGATGAGTTATGAAAATGTGGTATTTCTGTGCATAAATCTTCAAAACTCCAAATTATATAGAACAGTGAAATGTGTGTCTTCAGAGACATCTGGCAATTAATCCCATGCATACTTTTTATTTTCTATCCAGGAATAACTGAAACATTTTAGTCTTCAATAGCATCAAACCACATGACACCTTGGAGTTCATCTAATCATGATGAAAAACATAGTTTGTTAGACAGCTCTTCTGATCTGCTTGAACTCTATAGAATGAAAGCTCTTACATGTGTAAGAGAGGAATTTTTCAGTGGAAAACCACATTGACCTTCTACAACAGCAAAGGGCTGACATAAGTCTCACTGTTCTGCCTGTAAAATATATTTTCTTTTAATGGTCTTTAACTTAGACAGTGACATGAATGCCTATTAGCAGCAAGTAAAATGAAAAATTAAGAAAGAAAAAAGGTCCAAAGCCAGAAAATTCCTCTGTGATTCTGAAACAGTAATCACATTTGTGAGATTTACTCTGCTTTTGAGCAATTCTTCTAAGAGAAAGGCAGAGTCTGGTACTGACTGGGCTTGCTGCAGGAACCCAGGCTTTAGGAGAGGTCTACTTTGATTTCTGATGATTTTGCTTCTGTAACTTGTTTCAACATTGTTCGTCTGTCTGGGTCACTACACTTGAGGGTGCCCTTTTCAGGGTCTGGACGTGAGCCAGCAATTTAAAAGGCTGTTCCCTCAGTGTCAAGTACCAAAACTTGGGGAAGTGAGAAATGAAACAACAACATAGCAACTGGCTGAAATTTGAAACATTTTCAGCACAAATGACCAAAAAACCATCTTAAAACTGCAGAGTCTGCTTTTCAGTACTGACAGGCATTTGATATGTTTGTACAAGTCTTCGTTCACCATCTTACTGTGCTTTGGATAAGCACTTGGGATATTCTCAGACACTCTGTGGCTCAGCTGTGGAACAAAGCCCTGTCATTATCACTCCTTTTGTGGGGATTGCTAGCCGTACTCACAAACTACAGAAATATGGCCCTCAAAACATTTAGATTTTGTCATTTGATATGATCAAAACAACAAGCATGGAAATGATATAAAGAATTCTCCTGCACTCACATTGTATAAATCAACATGTGTGTATGATTTTGTGCAGGGTTCTTTGTGATATATGCTCATGTCAGGAGGCATATTGTGTGAGAAGCTGTGGATGCCCCATCCCTGGAAGTGTTCCAGGCCAGGTTGGATGGAGCTTTGAGTACCTGATCTAGTGGAAGGTGTCCCTGCCCATGGCAGGGGAGTTGGAACAAGGTGAGCTTTAAGGTCACTTCCAAGCCAAACCATTCTATCATTCTATGATATTTCTTCCTTTGATCTGTATCAAACATAACTTGAATAAGTCTCAGCCATGGCATTTCTTGTCTTCCAGTGCCCATGGTGTGTTGACTAAGGAAATCTTTTAATGATAATCTATCTTCACATCTTACGTTCACTCTTTAGACACCCAGTTATTCCATCTTCCTCCTGAGAACAGAAGTAAATGTTGTTTCCTATTAAAACATCTACCCACCCTTTTGTAGTGACAAAACATTCTGGGCTGTTGACAGGCAGAGAGGAATGAAGACATGCCAACTTCACAAAGTACAGCATGTAGACACCTCCTGTGTGCATTTCTTGCTGCATTAAACTGTAATAATCCAGTCATTCCACACATCTGGAATTTTATATGTTTCAAAATATAAGAACTTTATATATTTTAGTGTGAAAACCACTGGGAAACAGGGAATGAGAGTTGCTTCTTTGTTTTCAAGTGTTGACTGGGTACAGAAGGTTTAAGAATTTAATTATGAATTTACCTAAAACTAAATTATAATGGGTACTTCAAATTCAAGACAAGCTTCCTAATGTTTCAGTTTCCACCTTCTCTGGTTACATGCCTGAATTCATATCACCATATTTGTATGCCAGGCTGAGTGTACTTAGTCCCTGGGCTAAACCTGGGCTTTCTTTCCTGAAATCCTGATTGAAACATCAATAGTGGATTATTGGGTTTGAGGTTGCTGGATCAGGTGCAGTCCATGGCTGAATATTGATTTCTCACATCTACAATAATTGAAAAAGAATTCACCTTTTTTCATTTGTTGGTTTGGTTTTTTGTTTGGTTTTGGTTTTTTGTTTTGTTTTTTTGTTTGTTTTCTTCGGACTCCTCAAGCCAGGAGGCAGCATTTCCTCATGATGGAGGGAGGATTTTAGCACGGAAAAAGAGGAAAACAACAACACATTTCTGGTCCCGTGAAGAAACCTGTTCACCCAGGAGGTTGTGCCATATGTATGCAGGTCAATAAAATACAGCTCCTAAGGTCAATCTTCACATGTACCAGAGTTGAAGGAGGATGATATCTTTCATATCCTGTTCCTGAAACTCAGACTGGGCCAATATTTACACTTCCTGCTGTTGTGGCTTGTTGGTCTGAAGGTTTTAAAGTGGGCAACTAGCAATTTTTCTGTCATTTAAAATATAATGTTCATATGTAAGGGAAAGATTGAAGTGACTTGAGTTAATTCCTCTAAAAATCTTAATTTTTCATGTGGTACCCGTATTGTGTAGTACCAGTTTGTCAGGGCTGGTGTTCAGCCTTCTGTCTCTTGGCCTGGCTCTGTCCTTGCCCTCTGAAATCATCCATCCTCCTGAAAATATTTCCACCATGCTTCTAAGAAAAGTATAAGAGTATAAAATTGATATGGGCTGAAAGTCAAGAAGGGAAGAAAAATCAATTTCTCAAGGTTTGATTATGTAGTGTATTCTTTTTACATATCTTTTTATTGCTTTGGATTTCTAGTCAGTGAAGTGGTTGCTTATTTTAGTCTTTCATGAAGCAATAGGGAAGAATCAAATAGGACTTAAAAACTTTTATTAAAAACTCTCCAGAATTAATAATATTTTTCCCACATCTGTTGACCATAGAAACATTTGCTTTTCTTTCCTTGTTTTTTTTTGTTTCCCATTAAACCAATTCTTATTAAATCTTCATATGGCAACTAAACAGTAAAGAAACAACACTAACAGTAGAGCCAACACCTCAGAGCAAATAAAGGTTAGAGGTCACAGAATTGTTAGGGTTGGAAGCGACCTCTGGAGACCATCCAATCCAACCCCACTGCCAAGGCAGGGTCACCCAGAGGAGGTGACACAGGAACATGTCCAGATGGGTTTGGAATGTCTCCAGAGAGGGAGACTCCACAACCTCCCTGGGCAACCTGTGTCTAAGTTCACAGATGGGGGAATCACCCACATGTCAGGTGACACCTTGTACCTTTTCAGTTTTTTCTTTATCCTTCATTGTTTTCCACTTTCAGTAAAAGAAAGAAATATCTCCTTGTCCTTTTTCTTTTCTAAAAAAACCAAAATAAGTAAAATAAAAATCTCTATTTTTAAATAAATGCTATGCACCTGGGGTGCAATGTAAGTAATGTACTAAGAAGTAAGTTTTTCTATAATATATCATGACTATATTAAAAAAAAAAAGTAGACTGTATGATCTGTGCTTTATGCAAGAAAAGTCGAGTTTGACACTTTGCTCTGCATTCTACAGCTCTAATCTCTTTAATGTCCAGTGTTTGGTGTTGATAGGAAGGTACCACTATGCATATAAATCCTGGGGGAATTATTGCCTCCTGACCACACCACTGATGCTTTCAGCTCAGGTAAATGAATAAACACATTACTGTACAAATCTGAAGTTGCAGATCATCTCCTTAAAGCAGAATTAAATCCATTGCTGAATGATCTTGGCAGCTGTGGAAACATACGACAACTAAATATACATGATGAAATTTTGAACATTTGCCATGTACAGGTCCACACTAGTTGGAATTGAAGTAAACGCACCATCCTGTTCCTCTGCAGACACAATAATCTTGTGTATGTTGGAGTTGATGTGATCCCACATATGCTACGTGGGTAGTTACATGCCTGTTATAATGAACATCAATGTTTTTGCTCCCTTTTGAAAATCATATTTTATTTCCTAAATGAGAATAATGGTGATTTATTGACTGTGCTAAAACAGCTCATTGGTGGATGTGTTTAGAATAAATGCCTGTTCAACCGACTAAATGACTTTGACCTACTAATGGGAGATTTTTGCAATGAAAGAAAATAGCTTCTATTGTTCCCTTGATTTAGACTTTGAAACAAAATAAAAATTCCACTGAAACATTATTTTTTTATTCTCTACCATGACTGCTGCTGGCTAACAGTTGTGTTGATGTCCTCTTAGCAACAGTGAATAGCTCCTAAAATGGCTGTATTGGTATTTCAGACTGTTCCTGGCACAAATATTATACAGAGGGGTGAGAATGAATTCTGAACTGGTGGGTTGTTAAAAAAAAGGATGTACTACAATATTATTTGTTTAATAGCTATTTGAAAAAGCAGATGTGCAGATAGTATATTGAGCTAAATTAGATGTTGAAAGGGTGAGGCATTTGTTTGCTTGGTATTTCAGTAACAGAAGGCTTCCAGGCGGGCTGTGTACAGGTGGTTTGCAGTAATTATTAGTTATTTAGATTATTAGTGACTTGCTGATGTTGAAGTACCAGGGTGCTTCATTTTAATGCACTTTGTGGCGTGGGCATAGGGACTGATTTCCAGACTGGTTTGGCTTCAACAAATTGCAGCTAATGTGAGCTGCAGGTGTTCAGAAGCTCTTTAAAGGAGAGGTGAGCAAAGAGACTTTAGGAAAGCTCTGCTTTGCCTGCATTTCTCTTGCAGCTGCAGCCCCCACGCTTCCTCTCACATTTAGAGTTAAGTAACATCAAAGCTCAAGTGCCATCCGTGGGATTTTAGGAATTTTAAATCCTCTGTTCACGTGGTTTGATCGCTAGAAAAGACTACCCAGAGCAGAAATTAATCTCCCTTTTCCCAGGAGAGAAGTTTGCCAGTGTTGTAGAGCACTTTAAGTTTTAGACTGGCTTTTTATTGATTTATTTAAATTGTGCTGTTTTGTATTTAAAAAATTAAAAATTAGTGAGAGTGCAGTCGAAGACAATGTGTCTTGCACCCTCTCCAAATTCTTCAGCCTCACTTGAAGATTAATTTTCTCTGACTAATCAAGTTTTTAATTATTTGTACACCTTGGAACACATCCACTGGGCAAAACCTGGATGAACTATCCTAGCGTTTCCCTGATTACAGGACTGTGAGGACAGAGAGTACTGGGCTCCCCATTCTGGTTTGGAAAAATGGAG
The DNA here is from genome assembly GCA_035047845.1 of Dendrocincla fuliginosa. Taxonomy (NCBI): domain Eukaryota; kingdom Metazoa; phylum Chordata; class Aves; order Passeriformes; family Dendrocolaptidae; genus Dendrocincla; species Dendrocincla fuliginosa. The sequence goes on along the minus strand of JAWWMO010000083.1, from coordinate 146,174,851 downwards.
CACTTACAGGTCATCCCTCTGCCTCTCAGGGGGCATAGACACTGGGATAAGGAGTGACACTGGTCTATTTTTCTTCTCTCCTTTTTCTTTTTTTTTTCTGTATTTTTGTTTATTTATTTTTATTATTATTATTCTGTTAAACAGAGCTCTTGCTTTTATTAAAACTGCCTGGAGAATAGAAAAAAGTTTCACCTAATATTTTTAAAGCATTTAGATATAATTCATATCTATTCCTATATGCATTTAGAGGGGAAGGATAGGGTGACGAGAGGAACACCATTTTCATTTAGGTTGTTCGCATTTCGCACCAGGAAACTTACATCCTGTTCCAGTCTTCTCATTCATTCTTCTTTAGACTCTTTCTCTTTGTACATCTCTTCCACAACACAAATTGTAGGCACAACACAAGAAAAAGGTGTTCTCTTTCTGCAGCGAAGGCCAGTCTGTGGATTGGAGAGAACAGTTAATTTACAATTTACACATTACACAATACTCTTAGGTTTTATTCCAGAGATAATGCCTTTCCACAGTTTCAAAAATAAGTTCTGTCAAATAAGGAAATGAAAGCTACTAGACAGTGTTTTCAGATTTCACTTTCTCTCAGTATTCTTTGAATTAGGCTAAAAATGTAAATACAGGAAGTGATATAATACTGTGGAGAAGATGCTGACCCTGTCTATTAATTGCTCCACATACTGCTGCAGTGTGTGAGCACAGGTGTGGATTAAGTTTGCAAACCTGACAGCCTTTTTCTTTAGTCTGCCTTACGCCAATGCCATCAGGTCTTTCAGTCTCATTTCTTCCACTCCTGCTCTTATCCCTAATTTTGTCGCATGGTTGACATGGGCAGTGTGAGGCAAGGGATGACAAGGGTACCATGACTTGACATCCTTCATCTTTATAGCTTGACCCCTGCATCTCCCAGGCCAAAGACTCCTGTGCTTGTTGTAGCACCAGCCCATAGTGCTCACCTCCATCCTGGGCCACTCTCTTCCCTCTGCTCTCCCAAAGGTTTCAGAAGCACAGAGGGATTCAGGTGGGTCGGTACAAGCTGCAAGTCTCACAGTTGTGAGCAACTCTGTGTAGGTGTTTGCCCAGGGGTCTGCTATGAGAGCTCAGAGAGCTGCTGAACTTCCACGTACTCCCCTCTTGAGATAGTACCTACAGCCCATCCTACTTGTCTGATTGTTCTCGGATTGTAATTACGATGTCGCAGAGTCCTGGGGTAGAAAGAAAGGACATCGAGGAGGTGGACCTGATAGCCTTTGTGTAACACTTGAAGATTTTTTCTTACAGTTATGACTGATCAGTTATGCATTTAATTTTGCTCTGAAATATTCTTGCTCCTGAAGGAAGGGCCACAAAAGCTTCGCTGATGAGCTTCTCCACAGTTGATGAGTTTCTCTAGAGCTGATGACATTTCTCTACATTTGCCAGCAAATGTGGCACTTCTTGGTACCCTTTCCCCTTTTATCCTTCCTGTTGTAACAACACAGATGTGCAGTTTTAAATGCTCTGATTTAGCTATGCCTCTTGGGAGAGGATCATCCTTATACTGTAGATTTGCAGTCAGGCATCATGACTAGATTTAGCTGTCTGTCAGCATGTCACAGATGCAAAGGACTGCAATCATATTATTAAAGACTAATTTGAGTTTGAAGGGGCTTCTGGAGATCTGGTCCTAAAGCCGGGTTGCCTTTGAAGATATACCAGGTTGCACAGGGCCATGTCCTGTTGATTTTTAAATATCCTAAAGATGGATATTCAATCACCGTTCTGGGCAAGTGCCCAGTATGCAACCACCCAGAGTGAAAAATATTTTCTCTTACCTCTGATCGTAATTTCTTTTGCTGCATCTAATGCCTACTGATATCTAAGCTATATATTTTGGCTGATGTTATCAACTTTTTCTTGTTTATAAGGTGATTCTGTGTTATTTATGCAGAGTTCTCAGTAGACAAAGCAAATTGTTGTAGAGAAGTTTCTTACTGCAGAAAAAAGTGACAGAACTTTGACATCAAGGATTTAACCTGCTTTTTGTGTAAGTCCTTTAATAGGTAAAAATGATTGGTTTTGAGGTGTCACTACAAATCTGGTACATTTTGTTGCAGTTTTGGCCTTTCATTGAATATATATCTGTTGACTTCATCTCCACCGCTTCAGGCTGGATGAGTATTTTGTTCTTAGTTTATTTTTGTTTTCATTTAGGGCCCATGGCACAGTGATATCACAGTAAATGAGCAGGGAATAGAAAGTTGTATTAGGGGGACAGTTTCCCATGAGACTCCACACTGCAGCAGGGGAAGAGTGTGAGGAGTCCTCCTGTTGGGGAGGAAGGAGCAGCAGAGACAACATTTATGAACTGGCCATTGACCACAACTCCCATTCCCCATCCCTCTGTGCCACTGAGGGGAAAGAGGTAGAGAAAATAGAAGTGAAGTTGAACCCAGGAAGGAGGGAGGGGCAGTGGTGAAGGTGTTTTAAGGTTTAGGTTTTTTCTCACTATTCTACTCTGATTTAATTTGTAATAAATTAAATTGATTTTTCCTAAGTTGCATCTGTTTTGCCCTCGATGGTAACTGGTGAGTGATCTCTTTTTGTTCTTCCATCTTTTTTCGTCTTACCCTGTCCAGCTGGGGAGGGAAATGTTAGACTGTTTTGGTGTGCACCTGCATCCAGCCAAGGTCAATCCACCACAAATGTGCTGAACAAATACCACAGATCAAGCTGATGGAAAAAAATTGTTAATAAATATTTTCCTATTGGAAAATTCTGCTGTTATGACAAAAAGATAGTAATTTCACAAGAAGGTGTTAATTTTGATGAAATTTCCGTTTGAGAGGGAAAAATAAACAATAAAATATAAACCTACTGAAACACATTAGCAATGCCAAAATTATCTCTTGAAAAAATCGACAAAAAATAATCTGTACCTCTCAAAAAAAAGAAGAAAAAACATCTCCAAGATTGTTCCACTGAAAGCTTGCCATAGGAGACATCTAAATTCACCATTGGTTCTGATTCAAAATCCAACCTTTGTCTCTACAGAATGCCCTAATATTGCTTTGCTGGGATCTAGTCCATGAAGGACATGGTCAGGGGTACTGCTCATGGTCCCCATTCAGCCATGTCCTTGCATTTGTGGCTTTCCCTCTCTGCATCCCTAAATCCCAGAGAAATTTGGATCTGCAGGAGGGATTGACCAAATGGGGTTTCTTCCTGGAGGTGCACATCTTGCTTTGTAATTTCACTGAAGGTCTTTCAAGACAGTCTATCATTTGTAGACATAGAGTCATAGACTGATGTAAGATGACTTCTATAAGTCACCTGTACAAATCTCCTACTTAGAGCAAACCCACCTTTAAAATTAGGTGAGGTTGCTCAGGGACTTGCTTGGATGGAAGTCCCACAGCCTCTCTGGACACTGGTTCAAATGTTTGATCAAAGTAATACGTAGAAATATATAAACATTTCTATTACTTTTCATCTTGTTTTTGAACTTCAGAATTAAATAATGTTATGTTATTCATTATTTTTTTTTATAACTTAGAAATCTAATTTTTTCCCCTAATTTGCCTTTGTGTACCAGATGATGAACATCTCTGTATCCAGTTGTATCTGAGTTCTGGAATTTCAAGAAAAGAGAAAAATATTTGTAAATTAATCACATTTTCACAATTTCCTCTTTTTTGACTTTGTCCTCTCTGTTCTCTTAATTCAGGGTGTGAAATTTATTACTGAACAGAAATGTCTCCAGGTAAAATGTATGAATAAAATACATAGAAAAAAACCCACATCACAAGTTCTTTCAGGCTGGAGAGTTATTACAAAGTAAGACAAGTTAACATTTCCCTTTAAGCGTTAAAGTTTATCTGACTGATAAAACAAGCAGAACTTTTTAGAAAATAGTTGAATCCCTCCTGTTGTTAAAAAGAGACTTGGAATCTTATCAGAAGTTCTTAATAACTTCAGTAAATATTTCAAATGTATTGTTTAAAAATTAATACAGGAGCCATCCCTGGCGAAATGAAATAATTGAGCCTCTAGGCATTCCCATCATAATGCAGCTAGTTAGAATAATATCAGAGAAATGCAGACCAAAGAATAAACTTCTAATACTGGCTCCATAGGAAATGATATTCCATTGGTTTCATTGAGGTCCTTTGATTTTTCATCAGGTGCTGGAAGTATCCAAGCACAAAGGTAGATACTGAAAATAACAGGTCTGATGTTTTACATTGCAGTTGTCTTCCATGTATTTTTCCCCCTCCTTTGTCATGCAGCTGGTGATAAGACAAGGGGAAATAGCTTAATTTTTCAACAGGGGAGATTCAGGTTTGATATTAGGAAAAATTTCTTCACTAAAAAAGCAGTTAAACAATGGAACAGGACCCCCAGGGGAGTGGTGGAGTCATCATTCCAGGGAGTGCTCAAAAAGCAAGAGCTCGTAATTTGTGATACAGTTTAGTTGGCATGGTGGTGTTTGGTTGAAGGTTTGACTTGATGATCTTGGAGGTCCTTTCCAATCTTCATGATTCTAAGTGTATTATCTGCTTTCTGTTGGAAAATTCAATCTATTTTTTTTTATTTAAATATCTTTATCAGGATTTCTTCAACTAATCAGCTTCTCTTGTGTAAGATGGGTTGTAGTTCTCTGAAAAGCTGCTGTCTTTCCTGCCCCTGGAAATTCCAGTCTCATCTGGGCTTTTTTCTAAGTGGCAGCATGGTCTGTTAAATATAAGCTGGGTAGTCAGAAGATAACTGAACGTTTGTTATAGCAAATGAGGCAATAAATGTCTGAGGTTATGACGGGCAGAAAAGTCAAGGTATTTATCAAATTGCCATGGGAAATAGCTCTGCCAAGCGTTAAGTAATAAACTTTCAATTATCATCTTTATACTCCTACTGTAGAATGCTTCTGAGATCAGATTTGCTTTTGTTGGCTCAAATAAGGTGAGAGGTGAAGCTGTGAGCAGAGAGAAGATTCCTGTCCCTGTGTGTGCTTATGAACTCACAGCTGTGTCTTTACAGCTCCCTGTTACTCTCTTATTTTCTTTCCCTTTATTTTGTTCCTTTTTTTTTTTTTTTTTTTTTTTTTT
>JAWWMO010000083.1:146130582-146165152 GCA_035047845.1 Dendrocincla fuliginosa | reverse complement strand
GTTCACTTGTTGTTTCAGGTGTTCAACAGCAAATTTTTGTGAGAATCTAGATCATGAAAACTGTAATTGTCTTCTGCCCTCTCTAGTGTGCACAGTGATGATAAAGTCTTAACAGTGACCTTAGATGTAACTTTGAATAAGAAGACAGATACACTAGTTTGTCTTTCTCATTTTTCTGCTGTCCTCAAATAGTTGCTTAACACTCACAAAGCTGTTCAGTTGACGCCAGCATAACCAGAATTTTACCCAACATCCTTACTTTTACTGCAGGCAGTATATTCCAGGAATCACTGGGCTATTACTCAGTGTGTGGTGTTGTCTTTGCTGCCAAAAATTTATCTCAGAAGACACACAGATGGCATGTTTCTGCATATAAACACAAAGTAAAGAGTGCTGGAGCAGCCTAAAACATGTTCATCCTGTGGGAGCTGGGTTCTGCAAACAGGACTGACCCCTCCCCCCCCAACACTGACTATCCTTTGCAGAATCAGGGTGAGGTTCTAGACCAGGTGAAATGTTTATCCTTGCCCACATTTGATTTTCTTGCCTAGCAGCCTGTGTGTTGCTCAGCTGTTATAAACTATGAAACCCACACTCAAGAATTGCTCTGCCATCAGCTGTCTCTGCTATCAGGATGGAAACACGACTGCATTTTCCTCAAGAAAGAACTGTAAATACTTGGGTCTCCTGCCTTCATCTGCTTCATAGTGATATTTATTCAAATGCAGAAGAACAGAACATTTCACAACTTGCTATTTATGGCCTGATGAAATCATGTGCCTGCCATAGTTGTGTGTGTTCTGTCTGTTTTCCCCATTTTCAGTGCTGTGTGAGAATTACATTTCATGGATGTCTGGCTGCTAATAGGAGGATGAAATCAGAAATCCAGGATGAATGTTTATTCAATACATCAAGTTCACAATTGTGGTAAAGGCTCCAAAGACTTGTTGAGACTTTCTCCTTGTTATCACACTTATTTTTTTTCAGATTTTATTTTTTTTTTTCTTTGTAATAGGAATCTTGTGAGCCACTGAAAACTGATGTTTATGATGATAACATGAGCAGGAGAAAATAAGCCTCTATATTTTCTTGCCTAGAATGACAGACAATCCTGGGAAATATGTGACTTGCTGCTTTGTTACTTAGTTTCAACAATAATTCACATTTTTTTTAACCCAAGGGAGCACCAAAGTCCTCTCCAGTATCCATATATCTCATTACTTTCTATAAGCTGAAGAAAGCAGCTATTTTATAGCATCAAAACTGGAAATCTGTTTGAAGCAGACTATATAGCAGTGAAAAATTTATAATCCAAAAAATGCAATTCCCTATTTTGGGCATTAGGTGAAGGGTAAGGGAGCTTCTACCTGTGAGTGGGTAGGATTTCATTTCATAGTGTAATTCATAGCATAATTCCTAGATTGCATCTAGGACCTTTTTTTGACATTATTTATTCTTACCTTTCTTTTCCATTGAGTCCTTAGAAATTAGGGAAATATAAATAGCATAAATGTTCCACTTAAAACTACTAAAAGTGATTGGTGTGTTGTTCATACATGAAGTCCCTACATTAAAATTTAAGGAATAAAATCTGTAAGCCAAAGTTCTGTTTAGATGCCTAGGGATAATTTTGTCTGATAAGTATGTAATTTGAAATTCTATTTCCTTTAAGGGGATTGTTTTGAGTTGTATTTTGGAGGGCAGTGAAATCCAGGGATTTAAAATTTAGAGTTTCAAATACATCGTAGGTGTCTGAAGATCTGTGTGGATGTCTTGTGGTATTTCTGAGAGGCAGGTATCTAGTTCTCAGTCAATACCCACTTTTCCAGAAGTAGGAATTCTCATTTGTCTTTAAGAAGCTACTTCAGAGATAAGCACTGAGATTCTTCTGCTGATTTGTGAAGAGAAAAGGTGTGACTCATTGCAGTTTAAAATGGATTTAAAGAAATAGGTCAGAGGAATCTTTTTCTAAAGGTGTCTACTTTTATTTTTCCTCTTTCCAAGACAAGAAGCCCATATGTAGAGATAGACAATATATGTACCTGAAACAGGTGGGATGGATTTCAGTTTGAGAATGGGATGCATTCCCATGTCAAGACACGTCCATTTAGTTGTTAGGGCACAGATTGTGTGTAGACATCCAAGTGTTTAAGCTTCCATTACATCTAAGAGATGAAGTAAGTAGGGGCTGAATGAGTTTATCTCTGTGACTGTTTCAGGATAAGTTCAATAACTTTTTGGGCTTTATTTGTTTGCAGACTTTAGGGGAAACACTCAGTTGCCTAACCATAAATGTCTGTTGTCATTTGAGAGGCTTTAAGATGCCTCATCTGATATTTAGCTGCTGCTTCCAAAGAAAGCAGGATTCTCCTACATTGTGAGTAAACTGACAGTTGGGAATAGTTGACTTATTTTATACTTTAGGGGGTGTAAAATGGCACAAGATCTCTATGTTTAGGCATTGGAATTTCTCCCTAGGTGTTTAACTGCTGTTGAAAATAGAACTTTACTAATTTCATAGCCAATGTCATGGGTGAAAATAGTAGTGATTTGACATGCTGACATTTGAATCTGCAAGATGTCTAAAATTACCCTTTTCCCAATAAATCTTACATGGATATAAACATTCTCAGGTGGCAAAATGAGAGGCAAAATGCCACTTCTTCTAAAAAGGCGATAAAAGGACCCTGGAGGCCTTCTGTTCATTGTGTCTTGTTGATTTTCAGATCAAATCTGAAATGTTTGCTTGCACAACAAGCTAGTGTCTAAAATTCAAAGGGAGATACAAACGTAAAGCTGGTTTCAGCCCTGCAGGCCCATCAACGCTTCTACTGTAAGCTCTGGAAATAAAATCATGCCTCTGACAAAAGCCATAGAGAACTTTTAAATTTACTAGATTCTCTATGACAGAGGTAAAATGAGGTCGTAAGAAATCCGAATCATTTGCTGGGCTTTGTGAAGCTGCAGATAGCAATGAGTGCACTGACAGTTCTCCTGATGTTCTACCTATTGATTATATTTCTGATACAAAAAACAAAACCAGTGAGGGTTAAGAATTTGAATGTGGGACACCAGGAATGATTAATCTGTTACCAGGAATTAATCTATGTAAAACCCACAGGAACAGAGCAGACATTTGTGCTAAATATGCCTGCTCTGAACAGGGATGTTCATATGACAGGAGCTTTTATTTGGATGTTGACATAGCTATTTTTGTTATAGCTTTCTGGCTAACTACAGTCACTTGACTTCAAGTTCACACACATCTCATTGTCTTGTTTGGAGATGGAGGAAAATCCCTTTGCTTGTTTTAATATAGATGCTTGATCTGGGCCTGATATTCATGTCACATGTGCTCCAAAAGCTGTTAGTGCCGCTCCTAAGCAGTGTCTTTGTTCTTAAGAGATCATCCCTGAAAGGTATGTACATACAAGGAGCTCCAAAATTTACCAACGTCAGGATTTGGAGGCCAGTCCTCTATAGATAATTCAATTAATTAGGAAATACTGGCAATAATTTTCAAAACGTTACTTTATTTTGAAATGGAAAAAAAACAAATGACCTGATAAGTTTTGATGTGCCAGTGGAAATCTGAATAGTATTGTTTACAGGTTGGCATAAACTAAAAATTTGGGCTGCATGTCATCCTCGTTTGCAAAAGATTCCTGCTTTGAATAAGTGTTTCACCCAAAATGCTGTCCCAGTTTCAGCTTGCGTGATGAAATTTCTTCTGCTTATAGAAAACGTCTCTGCTTCTGACTGGGTGTTTTATTCTTACTGAATTCCTGGCCAGGCACCTGAAGCTTGTTTGTTTTGGTTTTTGTCTCAGTGGTTTGGTGTGAGATTGTGTAATTTCAGTGTTGCACAAGATATTGTTGTGATACATATTTTCCTCAAAACATTCTTCCTTCTGTATTTGCACCGTATTAGTAAAATGTGAGCAAAATTATCAAAATGACACCTTTGCTGGCTGCAGATTTGTCACAGGGGGTACTTAATTTGCTGAGATTATCCCACACAATATAGAAAGGTCTAGCAGAAAATATTTTTATTTAATCTGATTTTTTGGGAAACTTTATGAAAATGTCCAGTTGGACCAACGGATGCTTAATAGTATCTTCATTCTGTAGATTTTGGATGCATATCTAATGTTCTAAAGACACGAGAAAGCGTGATGCTAAACTCTGTCATTCCTGAAATGACGAAGCAGGATTTTAGTGTGGGAAAGACGGGAAGAATTATACCACAATTTTCAAATTTTCAATATTTTGCCTTGGAAAGGGTCCTCATGTGATGGTTTCCTAAAATCTTTTCCACGGTTACAGAATCAGTATAAATATTTATGTGAGAAGTGTTGGAAAGTTTACAAAATTGCATTATTTGGTGTGTTTACAGTCTGGTTCTGGCTGCTGATTGAAATTGTGTGTCTACTTTACCTAAAACAAAAATAAATTAAATAGGGCTCCAAGATAAATAGCTTTATGCTGTGGCAAACTAGTAAAAACAGTCATCACTGCTAGATTGTAAATAGTCCAGTACCCAAAGCACACTCAATATTGCTATGTGGCAGTGACAAAGAATAGCAATTAAATGTCCCTTAGTTTTTCTAAGTATTTCTCTAGTAAGGCAAAGAGTGTCCTGTGGAGTCAGAGCTTTGACAAAGGAGATTATAAAAACAAAAAAAACCAAACCAACCAACCAAACAAAAAAAAACAAAACTCACCAAAACACAAAAATAAAACAGGTGATAAAGTTACCCCTTCTTTATTATGCTTGTTCAGAAAGAACAGTCTGACAACAAAATTAGGAAGGACATTTGAGTCTTCAGATCAAATGATCTAAGAGAAGGAACTTCCCTGCAGTGTCAAGGAGATGTGATGCCTGTACAGCCTTGTCCTCACAAAATCTTCAGATTTCTGTACCTGATGGGGTTTCTAATGTGAATGTCCACATGAAATTTCTTCTACCAAATATCCTTTCTCCTCTGACTTGCTAGAATTAGGGCACTGAGTGAAGAGGAATCAAGTCTGATTTTGCTATGAATGTTTCTGTATTGCCCTTATTCCCCAATGATTGTTACTGGAACTGCTGCCCATAAATTTTACATTTTGTAATAGTGTTGATGTTATAATGAAAAGATTATAAATCCTTTGATGTAACACTTCCCTGCCTCAGCTTTTGGACTGGTCATGAGGTTAAAAATCTGCTGCTTCCAGCTTTGATATTGGAATCTTCTAAGAGGATTGTCCTGTGCATAGTCTTGTCTGTAAATGAGGAGTTAGGAAAGAGCTTAGGCACCTACCTAGACCTAGATAATATTCATGAAGCCTTCAATGCTTTGCTTGGAAAGCATTTTAGAACAGGTTGCCCAGAGAAGCTGTGAACATCCAATCCCTCGAAGTGTTCAAGGTCAGGTAGGATGGGGCTCTGAGCAACCTGGTCTAGTGGAAGGTGTCCCTGCCCATGGCAGGGCTGTTGGAATGAGATAATCATTAAGGTCCCTTTCAATCCAAACTGTTCTGTGACTCTATGATTGTATTATTCACTTAGTGCCAGAAGGAGGAAATTTGTATATAACCAACCTTTCCATTTTTTGTAAAGATACTCAATTCCCACAAAACACCCCAAGGGCCATTTAGATCCCAAAGGGAATTCCTTCCATTGCTTCATTATTATCCTCACTGAAGACCATGAGGGAGGATGTAGCAGGGGGATTGGAACTAGATGATCTTTAAGGCCCCTTACAACCAGACCATTCTATGTTGTATGATTCTACAGTCTATGGCACTGCTTATAAAATTTCAGAAATTGGTCTGTAAGTGGCAGAATGTCAGCTCTGTTGTCCAGAAGGAGCCTGCCCTGAGTGCGGTTAAGCTCCATTAGAAAGCAGTGTGGCCCTCTTGGAAAGGGGACAGTTTCTCTGTTCCCCGTGCCTCAACAAGGGATTCTCTTCTGGATGTAGAGCTGCTAGCAACAAAGTTCTGTCTGATTTTGGCAAGCAGCGTCTCCTCCTGCCTAATACTTTGACCTGACAAACTGAGGGCTATTTTTAAATTGTGGTCTCTATAACTTCAGGATTATGAGTACCCTGCTTGCCTTAAACCAGTCTATTTGGGCCCTGGTGCCAGTGTAAATTGTGGCACTATACAGTTCACTACAAGCTCCAAAACAACTGCAGAGTGTTCTCTTTCTGTGCATGTAGTGATGCTACCACCAGACTGTTACCTGTATGGAAAACTGCAGTTCCTTGCTGGTTTATGCATGTCTGCAGGATGCCATGGACTTCCAGTATGACCACAGTCACTTCTAGGAAAGCAGAACTTCAAGGGACCTGGAGGTGACGTGGCAGGATGGTGGTACTGGTCCCTCAGTGTCTACCTTTCTAGAAGGCTCCCTGTCTGTGTTGCCCAAATTTGCTTGACTAGAAGTATTTGGGCACAGCAAAGAGGAAAAGCCCTAAGCTGGATAACTTTATCTTGTTAGCATCTCTGCTTTCTCTTCAGGCACTGCTTGGTTTGCAACTCAGGTGTGTTAAGGACAACCACTTATATACCTGTGTAAAGGACAACACAAAAGCAAACACTTAGATGATGTGGAGAATCATGAAATTTCTGTCATTCGTGGGTTGCCAGTGCCCCCACAACTCCTAAGGGAAATCCATCTCCCTGTTCAGATGAACCTCAAGAGCCTACCATCCCTCCTGCTAGCCTTTCTTTTTATGAGAAAGGACCTTAGCTCCATGGGATGATTGAGCTTGTAGCATGACAGGCAAAGCTTGAGGGACAGCTGTTCTGAGCCTGAAATAAAAGCCAAAGCCTTTAGGAAAAATTACAGCCCTTCTGTGAGGCAAAATTTCTAGCTGTGCTAAACCTTCTGGGGGAGTTTGCCAAGATGCTGCCCGAATTTGAGAGAGAAATGTTTTCCCTGTTGTTTTGATAGACTCTGCTAGCCTCGCTGTGTTCAGCAGCTGTACCTCAGGTCCTGTTGTGTTGGCTTCATGTCTAGCAGTGGCAGGGTTGGCCCTTTCTGTTTTAGTCACAGATCAAGCAATGCCATGACAAATAAGTCAGCTTTTTCCTCTGTTTGCAAACCACTTAATTTAGCTCTTTCTCTATAGGAAAACCTGGTGCAGTTATTTATATCAACATGGCCCCAAGTACTTAAAACAAGTCGACTTTCTGATTATGGCTCTGCATATTTTATTGCCTATATTTAAATCACACTGATCTAAACAGGCACCTGTTCCTCCCTTATCTCATCCAAGTTTAATAGTTACTGCCTGTCCAAAGAGTCATCATGATGGAAAGTGGTCTGCAGCTTCTTTACTTACTATAGTAGTCAATGTCCCTTGTAATACAAGTCTGTTTTTCAGAGTTTGTGTGCAATTTGTTAAATATTTTACAATTGAGGATGGTGATGAAAAATATTTTTTTCTTTTTTGTGAGCCTGAAAGTAAAATCATATTCTATTAATTTCAGTAGTGCAAATATTCTCTTTTCCAGCAGTACCAAGACCCTAGTTCTGCTGATGTTGCTCTGACCGTCTCTCTCTGACAAGTTCTCTCGCCAACATCCTTCTTAGAATCACAGAACCATAGAACAGTTTGCATTGGAAGGGACCTTAATGATCATCTAATTCCAAACCCTTGCCATGGGCAGGGACACCTCACACTAGAACAGAGTCCCATCCAACCTAGCCATGAACACTTACTAGGGCCAGGACATCTTCCCACCCTGTCCCAGGCTTTAAGCATCTTTGGTGACAATAACTGAACCACAACTACTTATCAAGCTTCCAGTGCTCTGAGCTCTTGTCTTATTCAGAGTGTGAGTGTATGACACTTGTGCTGCTCTCTTTTGGTCCAACACTGCTAACACTCAATTCAACAGCTCCTTACAGGCATCAATAGCTCCACTGACTCCACATGAAACCTTAACTGCTGACAATGTTTCCTTTCCAGCACCTTCAGAGAATTTTATTAAATGGAAAGGGCTGCATAAAGAACCATTAACTAGCTCAGAACTTGTATCAAGCGATCAAGACTACACATAATCTGACTTATTAAATATGCACATATTTTCTTGAATCAGCAGAGTCCTCTCTTTTTTTCCTGGAGTCCTTTATCTCCCTTACAACACATCTATTGAAATCTGAAAAGCAGAAAAGACTGTTTTGTAATGTCCAGATTAATTCTCAGAACTTGAGTGTCCTGAACACTGCAAGAGGCAGAAGTGGTTTTGTAGGTCAGTGGCTGATCATAATGTGATCCATGTGCATTAAGGAGAAAGTGGAGACTTTATCTTTGACATTTCCTGTCTTCTAAGTGCTGAGCACCTTTCCATCCAGTGATCCTCTGACTGTTGATTCCACCTGGATGTCTACACTGGTATGATACAAGGCAAAATGCTTTAAGGCAAAGAAAGGCAAAACGTTGTATCTTTTTTTTTTTCCCTTTTTGAACACACCTAAGAATCATAGAATCATTAAGATTAGGAAAGACCTCCAGGATCATCTCATCAAGTCCAACATAAGGCATAAATGTATCTATTTTGGCACACACATTCTGTCCCTCTGAGCCTTTCCACATGGGGTTCTGCAGACACATTCAAAATCACGTTTATCTTTGCAATTTTGTTGTGAATGACATTCATCTAACTAGATGTGGACTTGGCTTGTATGTCTACACCTGAGCCAGTTACCTTCAGCTCCCTTGGAAGCTGGCACAGAGTAGGTGTCAATGGTCACACGAACCCTGTTGAGGGTATTTTCTATATCCCTACTGACTACAGTGTGACTTTAAACACTTCTACACATGAAGACACTTCTAGTTAGTGAGACGAATCTCATGGGCAAGTGTCTGTGCTTTAAATTTTTCACGAACAAGGATAATCACTGTAATTAATGTAAAGTATGTTCTTATTTAGAATGTCCTCAGAACATCTGTAGGAGACCATAACTTGTCCAAGTGAAACTCTGCAGTGAATTTGATCAGGCAAAATGCAAAATAAGCATTAAAAATCTGAAAAGGACAGTTGAGTTTACAGCACAGTTAGTGCCACAAAATTCTTCATGACCAGAAATGGAAATGCAGTCAAGAACAGTGCCAAAAAACGTATAGTCCGGTAGGTTTTCAGTGTCATAACTGTCACTAGTTCATTAGCTGTGATTAGTTAGAGGCATCCCCTGTCCCTCCGTTTCCTATTCGATTTCTCTGGTGATGTCTCTATTGACGTGACAGTTTGTGCACAAAAGCAGAGAACTCGTTTACTCATGCATCAGGCTGCCATGTCTCTCACAAGAGGATGCATCTCATTTATCTTCTTATATCTCCTTTCCGGCCCTACAGAACCTGATGCTGGACTCTTTACAAGGAGGGTCTTGGTCAGCTTGCTGTCACATCCAGATGTGGCCTATTCAGAACAGTCAGAACTGACCTTTAGCTGTTGCTAAAGGTCAAACACACTGATAAGACTCCCAAGTACTTAGTACAGACCTATGTCCATGCAGTTTTGAGTTCAGGCAGGTAGGAACTGCAGTAGAACTTTAGAAAACTAAATAGCTGGGCTCTTCTGCGAGTACCTGAAAATAATATCTGCCCTGAAGAGCTCTAATTTCCTGCATGAAACCAAGGACAAAGCCCAGACTGAGAAGAATATATCTCCCTTTAGTGGGGACGAGAGCACAGTCAATTGTGAGAATAATGGATAATTCTGCCTGAGTGTCCTAAATTGGCTTCAAATAACTTCCTGCTTTTTGATGTATTTTGTGTTTCTAAGACTGACAACGGGAATATCAGAAAAAAACATTCAGGCGAACAGTGGGAATAAGATGCAAAAACTGCTGAAGATTGAAGATGATGATGTTCTGAGGAGTATGAAGTTTTAGCTCTCAGTTGTGCATAAAATTTTAAAATGTCTTTTTCTTTTGAAGGTCATTAAAAAAGTAATATAAGTCAGGGAAGGAAGAGGTAGAGAAGGCGTGAAGAAGAGAGGATTATGTAGCAGTGGGAAGCTAGTTCAGGGAAAAGTTTATATTATCTCTTTTTTCCTTCTGTTTTGCTCTCCCTCCTCTTCTGTCTGAATTTCCCCTGCTGCTTCCTTTTTTCGCACAATACCAACAGCAGGTTATTATTAACTGGTGTAAGCAGATAGTGATTTGGGCTGAGCTGAACTGAGCACTGGTGTCCTGACAGGCACGTGCTAACAGAGGACAAATCGAGGTTGCTCTTCATTCTTTTTTTTTCTGAATGATCTGACCTAAATTTGCACAGCTGTGTTCACTTTTAATCCTGTATAATAGCTCAAAGGCTTTATATCTCATAGGAGCAGCCTACTGGCACCTGGCATTTATTCTGGCCCTCATTCAGTTCTGCCCTAAAAATCCTCTGGCACAACCTGATATTTTTGAGTTTTTTCCCCTAGTAGATTTATTCCTCCATCTAAATACCCTTGAAATGACCAGTTGCTGCTCAGCCTTCTTGAACCTGGTGACCTGTACAAAATCTCTAGTGTGGATCAGTCCCACAAACAGAATGTGAGAGGAATGGAAGTAAGTTGTTGACTTGTTTTCCTAAGTGGCTTTCTTTGGATCCCTTGGTTACACTCTGTTTTCACACATGCCTATGAGGTCTAGATATTTGAAGCTATTGATGTACAGTGAAAGTTCTTAATTGAGTATTTGTTACTGTGTCTCTAAGTCACTACCTTTTGGTGATAGCAAGCAATGAACCTTAGGAAAAGTTATTCATGGTTTTGCACTCTGTATGAACATAAGCCTAATGGATCTGACAAAACTGTACATATTGATTTTCCTGAGAATATTAAACACCAAACTTTTTTTTTTTAATAATATTGGAATATAATTTTCGGGTCTTGAATCCAAACTGAGTTAGCTCCTTCGAGTATAAAAACCAAATTAGTCTTTACAATTTTAAAGTAGGCTAAATGTTTACGCACTGGAGAAAAAGTATGCTACATGGATATGACTGAATAGGATTCTGTGCTTTGTTTTACTTTTACCTATATAACAAATTTTTACTTTGGCTTCCATATTGAAGAAAAAATGCAAAGGATTACAGCACTCTGGAAACCTAAAAACCCCTATCAAAAGAGCTTCAAGGGATTATTGCTATCTGGTGCTGTGATATTATCTCATTCTATAAACTATGCTAGGTGACATTAGGTGGTTGTAAAGATTGGAGATCCTACAAAGTTATCCCTGACACTTCAATGACTAAACAGAGCATTAGGTTTCTCATGGTGGAGAACAACTTGATTTCTGGAGAGCACTTGAGACTGAAGTCTTGAATGTAATACATATTAGAACAAACAGAAAATCACAGACAAGCAGTGATCTGAAAATCTAACAAGACTAACAACTCGTTGGGCTGAGCTCTACATCATAGAATCATAGAATCATTTAGGATGGAAACCGTTGGGAATTTTGATCATTGACTCCAGCTGTAATTGTGTATGTGCAGCATCTGCTGCACTGGTTTTGGCTGGAAGAGAGTTGATTTTCTTCCCAGTAGCTGGTATGGGACTGTGTTTTTGGTTTGTGCTGGAGACAGTGTTGATAACACAGTTTTTATGGCTGCTGAGCAGTGTTTACACAGAATAAAGGACTTTTCTGCCACACCACCAGTGAGGAGGCTGAGGGTGCACAAGAAATTGTGAGGGGACACAACCAGGTCTGTGCCCCCAACTGATCCAAACTGATGTTCCAGACCATATGGCATCAATATATAAACTAGGGGAAAAGTTGTCCCAGGGTTGCTGCTTGGGGTTTGGCTTGGTCTATTGGTTGTGAGCAATTGCTTTTCATTTGCGTAATTTGTCTTTCTTGGCTTTTATTTTTTGTTTTGTTTTTATTTATTCTTTTCATTACTATTATTACTTTATTAATGTTTGTATTATTATTTCAACTATTAAGCTGTTCTTACCTCAAGCCTCAAGTTTTCTCACTTTTACCCTTCCAATTCTCTTCCTCCCATGCTGCTGGGGTTGAATGCACAAATTGTGTGTTGCTTAGTTGCCAGCTGGGGTTAAACCACAACAGCTTTTTAGCAGCTTTGGGGCTTGAAGAGTCTGAAATTATAAGAGATTGAGCAGAGCATATTAGAAGTGTTATCTGTTAATAGTTATGGGTCATGGTATTGATTAATCTGTGCTCAATAATAACTTCTGTGATCTGCACGACTCTCTTTTGATTTGTTAAAGATTGGTGTAGGCTTTGCAGTTTGCTGTGCTCTGTAGTGATTAGTGATGTTGTGTCTGGGAGATTTGTTACTGAAACATTAACTCTGAGTTTAATCTATTATTTGGACTGTAACCTGGAGCCACAATTGTACTTTGTGTACCATCTCATGGAGACAATAAATAATTATATCTCTTCCTCTGAAAGTTTTTGGTTTTGTTTTAATTTTTTTTTTTTTTGAGTGTGTAGGAAAGATAGAATGGCACCTTCTCTACCTTCTTGCATGATGTTTTCTTCCTCCTTAAAAAACTTCTCAGTTTGATTATCCTGGGGTAGTTACAATACTTCTATTGGTATTTCTTAGAAATATTGCTTCTGTTTTTTTAAGGAAAACAATTTTGGAATATGACCTAGGCTACATGAGGTGATGAGTGGCACAGCATGTAAGAGAATATATGCAGGTATCTAGAGAACTTCTCACCTCCACTGGTCTGGAACTTCACTCCTGAACAACTCAGGATGCTGGTGAAGTGATGGAATATTTGAAAAAGTGCTTTGGCTGTTCGAAAGAGGCACAACTACCTGCTCTGTGCTGGGCCCTGGCCATTATCTACCACTACTTGATACTATGCAGCAACCTCAGGGAGAAGAGAGGGAAAGACAACCAACAGACATTGCAGCTAAATGAGACACTCTATCTGTCACCCTCATAACAAAAAGAATCATAGGAAGCAGAAGTCAGCTCATTTAGTAAGGGGTGAAGAAGCTTCTCTTAAGAGAGAGAAGTAGAAAAATAATCAGAAGCAGCAGTCTGTTCTGCAGCAGAGCAGTCAAAAGAACAGGAGAAGGAAGAGACTGAAATCATAAATGATTCAGAAATCACCAGATCCGTATCCCGAAGTGAGCTGCAAGATATACAAAAAGATTTTAGCTGTCAACCAGGTGAGCTAATTCTAAGCTGGTTGCTCCAGTGCTGAGATATTGGGATGAGTAGTCAGAAATTATCGGGTGAGGAAGCCAGGCAGCTAAGAATCCATTCTAAGAATAAGGCCATTGACAAATGAACCGGAAAAAAAGGCAGGAGTTTTCAGTCTTTGGCAGCAACTCCAGTCAGCTGGATGATCAAAAGGAGAGTCCCTTCTATGCATCACAGAACTCATGCTTCTTGGAGTAAGTGGGTGCACTGATATTGCAACAGGCTCAAATTGGAAACCCTGAGTGCCTGGAAAATGCGGATCATGGACTGGCCTAAGGGCCAGAACCTTGAAGTGCCACCAGAGGAGGCAACATGGGCTGAGGTGGCCACCCTGTATAATAATTAGCAGAAAATGAGAAGCAGTATGCTCTTTTTAGAGGGATCCTGTCATTTTGTGGGAAAACTGAAGATGGAAAGCTGCTGTGTGAAGTCCTACAAGGCAAGTCAGAGAAACTGCTGAAGGACAAGGTGAATCAAGTCACTTTGCAGAGGTGAAAGCCTTCCAGCTGGCTTTAGATATTGCTGAATGAGAAAAATGGCCAATACTTTCTCACTCTACTGACTCGTAGACGGTGTCAAATGCCCTGTGGGGGTGGCTGCAGCAATGGAAGAAGAGCAGCTGGCAGTGCAGAGGTAAACACATCAGGGCTGCTGAATTATGGCAAGATATTTGCTGCTTGGGTGGAGAACCTGGTTATTAAACCATGTCATGTGGACGCTCACACCCTCCAGTGCCACGGAAGAGCATGAAAACAATGGGAAGGTGGCCCAAGCTGCTAGGATTGAAGTGGCTCAGGTGGATCTGGATTGGGAACATATGTGAGATATATTTATAGCTCAATGGCTCCATGACACATCAGGGAGTTTAGGAAGGGGTGTAACATACAAATGGGCTTGCGATCAAGCAATGGACTTGACTATTGATACCATCAATAAGCCTTCTCATGTACTTAGATTGGCTCCGTTTTAAAGTGTGAAGGAGATATCTTGCTGTCACCCAAAATCTTAGAAGATAAATATTGGCTTGATTTATTTTAACAAAATGAGGTGTTAACTTTTGAAATCATTATTTTGTTGACGACCTCACCTCTCCTATTTTGTTGATGTACTAGCAGGAAAAACTGACAGGTTCTGTAAACTGAAGAACAATTGATGACAGTGTTATAGTGAAGGGACTTAATGACATTTGTGACTCCTTTGACTCAAGCAATTAATGCATGCAAAGACAAGGATATTGAAGTGCAATCACTGTCATAAGAACTGGGATCTGGTTCAGCTGCATGAAGGTGAACATTTTGTCAGTTTAATTAAAATATAAAGCAACAATGAAAAAGAGATGTGCTCTAATGAGTTTGCTTCTTCTCATAATTTCCCCTCAGAGCATATTTGAGAACACATATTTTATTGTGTTCCTCTGTTTCTTACTTAGAAGTACAGTGAGGGAAGGCTATAGTGGAGAGAAGAATAAAGTTATCTCAGTGGGACTTTGTGCACTTAATCAAAGATTTCTTAATAAATAAATAAGTGGATAAAAATGCCTAGCTCACAGCAAATACCAGCTTCTGAAAACATTCACAATAAAATAAAAGATGCTCTGAAAACAGTAAGAACTATACTGGAGATAGTATGTACTGTGTTTCTTGAGTGGCAGCTTTATTCTCTGAAATGAGGTTTCTAGATTCCTGTGTCATTGCCCTTGATCACATGGCATTTTGTTCTTTTGTCCCTGGTGTTTTTTTGTTTTGTTTGTATTTTTTTTCCAAGTTTCTGTGATGGAGATGGACATGAATGGTAAAAGCACTAAAAAATGTCTGGTTTATTTTTTGCTTGGATGTAATTGTGCAAATGCCAGAAAGTTCATGCACTGTCAGGTTACATAACACCCTGTCCTTCTATCCAATCAGCTCTGTCCCCATCTCACCTTCTTTTGCTCCCTTTGTTTGGGTTGATGGTGATTGCTATTTCAGCAGGGAATTGTTAGATTCATTTTTATCTTCAAGGTGTTTAACACTCGCATGTGGGGTACATAATCAACTGATCACTTACTGACAGAGCGCTTGGTCAGTTGACTGTATCTCTAAAATGATATTAAGTACAAATGCTGTAAGTCAAAAGGATTGCAGAGAGCAATGGAGGCTAAAGATGAATAAAGCTATTGCAGTTTGGCCAGTATCATTTGTTGAAGTCTCCAGTTCTCAGGGTATCTCCAAAGACAACAATGGAGATTTGGGGTATAAAATCCATCCTTCCTTTAAAAATGCAAGTGAGGCAGTTTCCAGTCTTTAAAGATACAGATTTTCATAGGGCTTTATTTGCATAAAGGATTCTAATTGTCAAGTTAGTGTGTCCTTGCTGTAAGTAAAATGACAATTGGAACTGAATGTCTCTTGGTCCGACACCAACTCTGGTTGGAAGGACAAACTGTGAAACTTGTGACCTGAGTCATGCCATTGATGCATGTAGGACAGCATAACACAGCTAGTGACAATGGCAGCACCATCTGAAGCAATGCAGTGCTTTGGAGTGCTGACGGTGGCCAAGGGGACTGCTTTAACAGGAGCAGATGGCCAAAACACTTCCTATGTTACTTTATTGGCTTCACATTGATATTTATTAGTGTTGTCTTCTGGTCTTTTCTGAAAAAATGCAGAGTTTGATTCAGAAACAGACATTTCAGAAATACAAATGTACTAAAGCCTTCCCAGGAATGACCTCTATATTTTTCTTTAAAATGCTTATTAGATACCTGATGATACTCAAGAACTGGCAGCATTCCCTATTGTGTTTACAGTGCCCATGTTATGGCAACCTTCAGTATTATTTTTGCCAAGTATTCCTCTATTTATAACCCAAGGTTGTCCCACACAGTGATCAGTGAGTAAGGAGTGGTCAGAGGTCCTTCATGAATCTTGGATTTTGGATGGTAACAATCACGCTCCTTTAAAAGGAACCTGGTACTGGAGTGAAAACTTAGTGCATCATTTTAACCCCTTAATATTTTCTTGATCCAGGGGTGCCTCCAGCTGTTTTGTCAAATTTCATAGCTTCTTTCATTGAAGCATGATACTCAAGTGTCTAAGCAGATTTTCTTTGCTAAGTAACATGAAAATAAGCACCAGAGGTTCCTTTTGGTACCTGTGAAGTACCAAGCCCTGCTGCTGGGGGGCACAGATTTATGTGCTCTGATCTTGAGGTGTACTGGTGGGGTGGATTGAAGTTCAGCCTTCTGGTAGCTGTTTGCACTTTAATTCTGTTGATCAGTGAGGGAAATAAAGTTGCAGAAACGGTTATTTATTTGCTTGTTAGTTGTTTTTTTCAGAGTAATTCTTCTATATTTGTTTTTAGGAGGCATGAAGCTTGAAAAATAAAATGTGAATACCATGAAGACCTGCGTGTGTATTTCCATGTATTTAATTTTTCTTTTACCCTAGTTGATCTTAACCTCACATCACGTTTTCTATCTTTGACAATATCAGTACTGGCCTGAACTGGCTGGCCATGCATTCACACCTCTCCTCTTTAAACTGGTGTCTTCAAAAGCATGGAGTTTCCTTTGATCCTGAGCTTTTGGTCTAGGGAAATATGCCTCAGCACAACATGCAGATTTACTGCCAGAGGCAATTCTTATAATTAGCACTCTCCTCAAGACTAAATACCTTATCAGAGTATTGCTTTGTGGTATTGTACGGTTTTCCCTTACCTTCCCCCACAGTCTGCTTTTTGACTCAGGCAAGACTATCATACACACACACTGACACACACACAACCTGGTGGATATGTGATATTCGTGACTTATAAACCATATACAACCTCTTAATCTGTGCAGAAAAGCAAAAGGCGAAAGTATTAGTTTCAATCCTGTAGAAATGGATGAGAAAGAAAATTAAAAAAAAAGAATAGTACTTTGATAAGTAATAGTTTGAATATACTTTCACTGCACCTAAATCATGGCCTGACACAAGCTAATGTAGAGTTCCTTACCTCGTAGGTGTATTAGATGTGTAGCTTAGCAATTGTGCTTTTCTTTCTCACAGTTAGAGACATGTATTACATATATTTTATAACCCATTCTTGTCATTCTAAAGTCATCATCTGCAATGTTAGTTTTTGAGGATGGTGAATGAAAAATCAACAACCTTTTAAATCTGGAATGAACTCTTTGCAAAACGGTAGTGCTCGAGAGGATAGCCAGAAAGAAAACTTAGTTCAAAATAATTGGTATAATAAGCCAGTCACTTGGAAAATTACTAATCAGGAGTGAGCTCTGAGACTTATGAGAAAGCTAAAGCTTAATGCTTATCTGAGGACTTTGTGTATCAAACTCCTCTTTATTCCTGCTTCATTAGAGGATGTGGTCAAATCTATGAGTGCCATGGAAGTTATTGATTAGAACCTATGGAGAAATATTTTACTTTGCATCTGAGCTAGATGTGCCCTTAAAGCCCCATATGTCTCAAACAGAGAAATTGTTAAGAGCTTGGACATGGGTCTTCCTCAAAGATTGTACTTGGCTGCTGATATGATTGTGTTAATTAAATAAATTTTATCTCTATCCTCTCAATGATCCTATAGATAAACTCCATACATCTTGGCAGACTGCCAGGAGTAGACTTACAGGGAGAAAAAGAGGAAATTATAAATAGGAAATTCTTAATCCATCCAAAACCTGTAAAAGTCCTTGGCTTGCCTCTGCTACAATTAAGGAAATGTTAAGAGTTTACATTGATGTATTAAATAGGCCTGGTTTGAAAACCTACTTTCATAAAGCTTCCTTGAGTAAGGCACAACCTCCTGAGGTCCCTCCTAACCTGATTTTTTCTATGATTCAATGAACATATGAGATGGTATCTGTAAATTGTTGTAATGCTTCAAAGTCTTGATCTGGCAGTTGTGGCCTATTAGGTGCCATGATTGTCAGCATTTTCCTTAGAAGAATCTCTTCCATTCATTAATTTTTAAATTATTCATATTCCTTTACAAGCTTTCCTTCTGGGACATTATTTAAGGCATAGAAGGGGTCAAAAGCAAGAGAATACTGAATTCTGCTCTCATCTGTCTAGGGTCCCTGTCTTTTTGGCCTGAGCTTTTACAGAAATGAGTTATGCTGATCCTGGATATCTGCCAATTCATAAAATGGGAAAGAAAAAAAATCAATTTCCCATACAAGAGCAGGAAGAGAGTTAATTAAAATTTGCTTTGAGATTCTTACACATATTGTGTTATTTACATTTTCCTTCTTATACTTTCCATAATATTTTCATTCTATCCTCAGGCTTAATTAGACTTCTTACCTCTCTTAATTACTGCTTTGATATGGCTTTTAGTAAGTCTTCCTGAAGATGGAGCTAAATGATGTCATTGAAAAGATTCCAGCTGATAACAGTTGAATTCAAGCTTTGCATGAACCCTGAGATGCCAACTAAAATGTAGTTCATGGATTTGTTAAGCAAAATACTTAAAATGTTTATAATGTCTCTATATATGTGTTATTTAGGTGATGACCTGAAAAAATCATGTCTGAGGTACAGGGAACGGTCGAGTTTTCTGTGGAGCTACTCAAATTCCATAATGTGGACCTCTTCCAGAGAGGGTGAGTTGATGTTTCCATTAATTTGCAGCGGACAACAGAAGACCAGCTTACAGAAAAGGGTTAAATTGCAAAACAGGTTCTTTTCTGCCAAATGTAGTTATATTTCATGCAATCTCCAGGGCAGAGAAGGATGTCATTGGGCTTTCCTTGCTGTCAAGGAAGATCAGTGTACATTACTTTCACTATAAAATCAGACTGACTGACTTGTATTTGCAATGCAATCTTGTAATGCTCCAAATTGTTTTAGGCCTCTGTTCAAATATAAGTACAATAGCTGGTTTAAATGCTTCTGGACTGGCTTTGAGTCTGTGACAAATTATAGCTGCATTGAATTATAATGAAAACATGCTTGTTTTGTGGTCATAATCTAATGAATATTCTTTTAATGAAATTTAGCTGAATCCCACCATTTCAGAAGGAAGATGAATATTCATATTTTTCTGAAGCTCTCTTTCTGGTGGCCACACTGTTTTTTCACCCCCCTATATATTAGAAGAACATGCACAGCTCTGATCTACTTAAAATTTTGCCTCTATTATTTTTGAAACACCCTTCCTTATAATTTTTAAAACAAGCTAGTGGCTGTGAAGAAGCCTGACCAAGTGTGAGCTGTCAGTCTGCTTACATATTGGACCCCACAGGTCTTTTTCAGTGAAAAAACTTTTTTGAAAAGAACAGGACACTCAGACAGGTCCGAGGAATGTACTTCATGGGCAACAGTGGGCCTAGTGGAATATTATTTTCTTTCATCTATGACTATTGTATAGTGAACACTGTATATTCTGTTTCACACCTTAGCTTGGCACAGGGGTGGCTCACAGATGATTTGTCCGTCTCAAGCACCATTTTCTGCAATAAAATCAGGGAATTGTTTCAGGTATTGGGATGGATTACTAGAGCTGTTTCCATCTGTATACAGGCATCTAGTTATTTCCCTTTACTCGGATGAACTATGTGGAAAAGGTGCTGGGAACCTGAATGAAGGAAACACAGCTTTATTTAGTTTTAACAGCTGACATTTGTCATTCTGTAGCTGTCTCCAGGTGAACATCTACCAACTTTGTGTTAGAAAGCATTCCAACTATTCCAATTACTTATGTCATATAGAAAAAAATCATAAGGAAAACCCCTTTGTGCTTGAAGTGTTTGGCTTATCTGAGTTACAAAAACGTCTTCTGTGTATTCTGGCCCTTATGATCACAGAAAACAGCTCGAGCTATGGATTTTTTTCCCTTGACTTCTTGTGATTAGTGCAATATCTTTGATCTTCCTCACAATTGAAAATCCATACCCATCCTTGGGTTCAGAGATGTTTTTGGACTTAGTAAGATGTTCAGAGCTTAGCTAGGAATCTTCCCACACCTCATGTTACCGTGTGATGAACTGCCTGATTTTTGTTGTATTGGTCTGCTTTTGCATTCAATAATTTCTGTAAAAGGCTTTCTTTGGCTTTGAAAGATCAAATCTCTGTTGTGGGGTAAGCCTAGTACTAACAGAGATAATATATTCAGCTGTCACACTAATGAGTTCCTAATTACCTTTGCTTTTTTCTCCACTGGTACATACCTTGCTTTGCTGATTAATATTCCAAACACATGCTACTATAGGTTATATTGCATTAATTTGTTTACAGTAATTTTTCTTTCTATGTGTCCTGAATAGTATTACATTTGCTTTCCTTCCATAATTTTAACCTTTGCATTTCCAGCAAAATCCTTGTGTTTCATATTTGCTGATCATTATCCTCTGGCTGGCTTCATCTGCTCAGCAGCCCCTTTCACTGTAGCATTAAAATATGAAGAAAAAGAGTAGGTGAGCTTGCCAGATTTCATATTAACCTGGGCACACTTACTATTTTTTTCCCCTATTGCTGTTGTTGATATTCCCTATAGACATTGGAGATATCTTGGTTTGTCATAGTCTCCCTGGATGAGAGGGTGATAGAAGTATCAGTGACATATTTTCTATTTAACTAGTGGGTTTTTTTCTTCTTCGAGTGCCTTGCAAATTGAGCCAATATCATTTTGTTCTGCTGAAGGTTAGAAAGGTGATTTATGAAAGGTTGCCCATCAGAATAGCAATGAAGTTGAAATTCATCTTAATTTCTGTGAAAACCTAACATGCTATGTTTTTTAACCTCAAGAGCATAAACAGCAGTGAAGAATATTAGTAATAATTTATATCACCTCCTTTACCTCTTAATATTTTGGTACAAAAACAAAAGTGAAAGTCATAATAAAAGAATTATATATCTCCACAAACATAGAATGGTCCTGCTCCTGAATGCTTAACTGACCAGGTTGAAGTTGCTGGCTTGGAACTGTGTAATTGTGCAGAAATGAGGGCAGTATTTCCCAAAACACTTAGTTTTGGCTAACTCTCCTTCTAAAGACAGTGCCTTTTGGGAGAATATGGATGTGCCAGCTCTGAGCCTTTTCAAGAAGAGCCCTCCATTTAAATAAAGGAATGAATAAATCAGCAAAATTTAGCAAGAAAATCTCAGGAGAATCAGCCCTTCTGGAGCCGTTAGGTGATGCTTAATAATCAAACTTGATTAAGGACATGATCTGCTGGCCGTAAGCCACAGAGTCAAAGTGTTTTTAAAATGTTAGGCCGCCAGTAATGGTCCTGTTCTATTTTTGATTGCACTGAATGCTGTTTTAAATTCGGTATGCACACACAGCCAGTTGCCACCTCTCCCTTCCCATGAGAAATGGAAGTGCCTTGATCTATTTGAACTACATTTGTGGTATTTGAATCATGTTTCTTTACCTGTATGAAGAGCTATTATTGAAAAGAGGCTGATACAAAATTCAGGATTTTTTTTTTTTTGGCAAATATTTGTCATGGTTACGTATGTTTCTGGCACATATATAACAGGAAGAGTTGGTAAATTAAGTGTTACAGATAGTTTACTTTGGTCAGTTACTGTTAAAATTACCTTCTTCTGGAGCACAAATATGAGAATGTCAATACTTACCAACATCAAAGGTTAAATGCTATAGGTGATGCTATAGGGGAGGAAAATATTTTCTTTGGTCAAACCAAGGGATTTGCAATGCTGTTTGATGCCAAAGTTCCAAAGGTTGAGTAATAAGTAATGCAATTTCTGGAAGGAAAAACATTTTTGAGTTTTCCGTCCTTAATTCTTTCCATCATGTGCTGCTTAATAACTGGTGACATTTTCGCTAGTGAAATTAGCTAACTGATTCTGATTTTCCTTAATAGAGTAGGAAATAAAATTATCCCTGACTGCCAGAGATCAATTAATTGATTTGTCTGGTTCTGTCAGAAGCAATCCTTCTGCACCCTTTTTTCTTAAAGCTTTTCAGAATCTATTTGGATAAGGGAAAAAATGAACCTCACAGCTACTGCGTTCACAGGATAAGTACTATTTGGAGTCTGTGAGAAAATAGAGGGCACAAAGGAGGTGAAATAGTGACTGAGTAGTGCTAGGATTCTGGCAATGATGTATTATAAAACTAGGATCAAGGTAAGGCATTAGTTACCAATCATGGGACTGAATCAACTACTTTTCAGTCCTTTCAATTCCAGGCTGCAATTTGTAAGTGTCTGACACATTGGTGTTTATCTTTGTGAGGGATGGGGGTGACTGAAAATTAGTGGGAAAAATTGTCTGGTTTCTTCTAAAAGGAACGCAACATTGCCATGGGGTAAAAATCAGTAGTCTCAGAGTTTATAGAAGACCACAGGGATCAGGCCAAGGATCAATAGCATTTGGAGCTGCTGGAAACAAGATCCTCTGCCTTGACAATCGAAGCTTGTATGTGGCAAAACGCCCCTGTTAACTACCAGATGGACAACAGGGCCTCAGTGTACTTAGCCATGAGCTCATTCCTTCAGAGACAAAATGCAGCAGCTCCTTTCCCCAGCAAACTGCGGTCCATCAGTCCACCAGGGCCTTTCTTATCAGATGGATACCTGAAAAATATGTATTGTACTCAGAGGTTCATACCTTATTTCCCAGAATCTTTAAAGAACAGTGTCAGAGTATATTTTTTTAAAAAAAATAATTTGGAAGTGTAGGGCAGAGGTAAATCTTGCTACTTTGTTCATAAAGATATGCATTTCTTCAGATTTTTTTGTAATGAAATACAAATCACTTTTGGGCTTTAAATCTATTTCATTTTGAAAATACTTACCTAGTTCATTTATGATGCATGAATTCTCTTTAATATGAATGAAGTAAAAAGAAAAGGGGAAAAATAAAAGGAAGAGGGCTTATAAGCATGGAAGTGGTATCTTTTTGAAAGAATCGGTGTTGTGCCTTGGAAAAGATATATTGACAGAACTGACTTTTTTTGGCATGATGGCATATTAAATATCCAATTTCAGGAGAATCGTGTATGCTGAGTTATTGTCATGATAGCTGGTGAACATGGTGTTCTCATTTGGTTAATTAGCATAGCCATCTTTAATTTTCAGGTACCCTGTGTCTGCTGAAGAGAGGTGGGATCTCCTCTCTTAAATAGAGTGAATCCTCTGATATGAGGCTGTTCTGTGGGTGAACAGCAGCATCCAACAAGCTCCATTGGCTGATAACTGAATAGTCAGTGGAAAGTTGGGTACTCTTTTATCTGTTTCCTTCAAATAAGCAATATTCTGATTTATCCAACCATAAATACATTAAGTAACTGTTCTGGGTTCTTTGGTCACTTGCAAACAGCTGAGCTAGAGGCCAACTCCAGCTCACCAAATATGCTGGCTAACAAAGGCAGTATCACAGAATTAGTACAATCTAGATTCAGAAATAAAGAGCCTGGATTGATAGTACTCAAGACCTTGAGATAATGTTTCACATGCTTGTTTATGATTTTTTTTTTCACGTACAGTTCCCAGCAATCATTAATACGGAGTTAAATCCAGGCTGTGCAATGTCACAGGCAAAATTCTGGGCAACATGGTTATTTAAAACAAATATGTTGGAGAGCCCAGAAATTTTATAGTAATTTGAGAGCTTATGAGAACTCCAAATGTCATCTTTCCACTTCTCAACCCATATGGGGAAGCTACACCACTTGTTCTGCTCCCATTTGGGGCCCATCTAGCACAGCAGGAGCTGACTGAATCATATGTTTAGAGAGAGTGTGCTCCCTCTACTTCAGTCACCCTTCACACATGGGACTGCAGCTGTTTTTTCTTGGTCATGAACACTAAAATGATAACAAGCCATTAAATCATCTTATTTAAAAGTACACACTGCACAACATTCAACAAACTGGCCTCTGTTTAGTCATGGGCATCAAGGGAAAAATTTTAAGCGTAATCTAGTGAATCAATACATTCAGTTTCTAGCTTTCTTTCTGATCCTTGTCTTGTTAGAGTTGTCTCAGCTTTTCCCCATTCATAGTAAATAAACAACTAGGACTTAAGAAAGATACTTCGAAGGATCAGTAGATGCTGTAAAGTGATTTCTGATGCAAAGATAAAAGGTGGTGATGCTTATACAGAGAACAGTTTGAAATAGATACCCTGGCACCCAGGTGGAAAGCTTTGCATGTACCAGAAAAATTCATAAATTAAGCGGTAAGGATACAGACAGAGAAGGCATTCTGCTTGCTTCTGAAAGACAAACATTAAAATATATCATATAGACAGTGATAGCCAAGAGGAATGTCATGCAAACAGATGGGAGCCACTCTCTTAGGAAATCAAATGCAAACTGTGATGTTAAAGTCTTGGGTAAAAAATATAGTCAAAAAGAGGAGAAGAAATGAAAATGAAACTTTTGGGATTTAGCCAGCTTTTAATGCTCATCAGCCATTAACCTGGAAGACAGCTCATTCTATCATTTATAACATTAAAAATTGACCATTATAAGATTTTCTTCAAAGGTCTTGATGTGCAATTTGGCACTGCTTTTACCAGTTTTATGAATCCAATTAATAAAATAAAAATATTTTTATAAGTAGAGATCTTAAATTTAAAGTATCATCTTCTGGAGTATCACAGAATGGCTTTGATCCCCTTTAAGAAAGTTAACTAAGTTTTAAGTTCTGCTAAGCACATGTATTAATTTAATGGGCTAAATGCAAGTATTTGAGGTGAATTTCTACTTGAACCAGTAGACTATATACAATAAGTGGTTGCTCTTCATTCTTGGGTCTTCTAGAGGTAGCTTTTATCTTCATTGATGCACTTGGGTTTAACTGTTTTACCCTCTGAGTCTTTCTACCTAATGAATTGATGACACAAACCCTATAAATTCTTGGAATTGGGTATCATTAAGTGCAGCATTGAAAATTGAACTCCCCCAGGATGTGATGCAGCTGCTGAGGAACTGGACAGGATGACATCAAGACCTAAGGTGTGGAGCGTTACACACAGATGAGAAGCAGAACCTAATTTTATTTAGCAAACTGACTTTATCAGTGAAAATCCCTCTTTAATGATAATCAAGTAAACCTGTTTTGTGCTGTAAGCTAGACAGTGAGATAAATTATTGGAGACCACAGTGCTGATGGTAAATCACTAAATCATAGTGGGTACTGCATGGGCTGAAACTGAGGGATGCAGAAAGAAGCTGCACAGGGCTGTTTTTATGCTGAGGAAGGCTATGGTCACACTCATCCTTAAGTCAGTGAATTATTCATGATGGAATGGAACTTGTATGATCTCCAGCCCATTATCTGCTTAAAGCAGGACCAATTATTGAATTCAGACGAGATCACTCAGGGCCATGTCCAGTCAGGTCTTGAAAACATCCAAGGATAAAGTTTTCCCAGCCTATTCCAGCAAATTCCAGAGCTTGAGTATAATCATAGGATTTTATTTTTTTGCTTGCAACAAGAAATTGTAGGAAGGGACTAGGTGTAGTTGTTCTTCTAACAGATTGTCCTATATTTAAAGACAAGTTTTGCTGCTGGTGATTCTGCCATCTTTCTGTAGGGAAATGCACAGTTTGTAACAATGTGACAACACATTCCAAATACAGATAACTACATCTGTCTCTGTTAGTTGCTGTTTGCAAAGTGCTTTGGAGAGGAAAAGTGCCAGAAGAGCTACAAATACCACACTCATCCTCACATGAAAACTTGGAGAATCACTTCCCATTCCCTAAAAAATTGTGCACAAGAAACACAGGGGTTTTCTAAAGCATCTCATAGTTATTTTATTAGCAGAGCTTCTCATTCACTAATTTCTGGCACTCTCCCTTGTTTAGAATAATTGCACTGACACAGTCTATGCTGGTGCCATGTTTCAGGCTTGTTCTAGCTAAGATCAGTGCTTTAAAAATGTGTCACTTCACTTGTTCTTAAGTAATAAAATGCTGCAGCACATACACATAAATCCTTTCACAAGCCTGAGGGCTTTGATTTATTTCCCCAACACAGACATGCACAGAGGTGAATGATTCCCAGCAGTAGGTGTGGGTCCATCTGTAACTCTATGAGTTAGGAACTCCAGGCAACATCTGAATTGTAGCTCTCTATAAATATAAATCATTTTAGGTGAAATTGAAGCTACTTTCTGACATAATTCACTCAGAAAGTCATCAAAGCAGCAATGTAAATGTCACTTGGACTGGCATGGTATTTACTTTCCTTAGAGGAGTTAATATGTAGATGTTGAGGGACAAAGGCTTGATTTTTGGTCAGCCAAGGCAACATTTACATTTACCCCAGTTTGGGGTATTCCCTTTTTTTTTTTTTTTTTTAATAAAAGCTTGCAAGGGCCATACTTCCTTTCCACTCTTCCAGCATCGATTACCAAGGAATTGTAAAACAAGTGAATGTAACTTGGACTTAGTGTTTTTCAAGTAGTTTTTAGAAAACTAATAAATATTTAATTATTTTTGAATCTCTGAGATACAATCTTCCATGGATTTCATAGAAATCATGAACATTGGTAGATTAATTTTAAATATACTGGAGTTTCTCCTTTAATTTCCTGAGTCCAGGAAGTGTGGTTTAAAAGGAAGGGGAAGGATAGTTATAGAAATCATAGACATTGCCAAAGGCTCAGCTAGAAACTCTGGCACAGCAACTTGACTAGAAATGTCATTGCTTAATATTGGGTATCACAACAAAGCTTCTTGGGAGGCATGAATTACAGAGGTGCATTCCTTGCCAGCCTCTGTGTCAAAGAAGGCACAATCCAACAAGCTGATGGAAGCAGCCCTGTTAATGTCAGTGGTTTCGAACACTATATAATCTTGTTTAACATAAAATGCCACACAGTTTTAATTGATTTCCTGAGGGCTTAGCAGTCTTGAAAACTGAGGCTGGAAGAACTGTGAAACCCCCTGTATTTTCCGAGATGTGGATGTTTGTATTATTTTGTTAAGCCATCACAACCCATTTGTGACGTGATCACTACAAAGTATCCATTCTTCCATGGAACTGGCTTTGCTTCAATATCTACAATTTTATAGCCTTATTTATTTATAAACACATACATAAGCATGCACATAAACACACCGAGTGAAAAGCATTTTTAAATCTTATGAGATTTTTACATGCTGCTCATCACTATCATCAGGGCAACCCTCAGTAGTGTTAGATAAAGAAAAAAAACCCAAACCCATTAATTTCTCTCATTGTTATGTCCCTCATTTAGTGTCCCCTGCACATCATTTTCAGAGATGAGGGACTACCTAATGTCCAGGAGATGTGGTTCAGCTTCATTACCCTATCCTATATCTGAGGAAATCCTCTCTCTCGGCAATACTGTGCACACACTTCATCCCACTTTTGTAAGGTGCATTTTAATGCAACTGTTCCAAGTTGAAATAAAAGATCTATGACTGTTGCCATTTGTTCAAGTGGGTAGTGAGTCTGGGAAATTACTTGAAGTGGGCTTGAACAGCCTTTTAGCTCATCAGCTATTATCTACAAACATGGGAGTAGAAATAATATCTCAGAAGATTGTTCTTTATAGGGTAGAATTAGACATGCTCAGATGTTGTGATAGTGGAAAATATATTTGTGTATGGAAAAGGTTTGTTCCAAAGTGACTCTGACTTTTATTTTTCAGATACCCTTGTATTCAGCTTTTAAAACATCCCAAAGTCTAATTTTCAGAATGGAAAACTGTACACCATCTCTGGATCAGATCCTTTTAAGATGGCTTATGCTGGCAACCCCAAATCATTACTCCTTCTTGACACTTCAACCTTTAGAGTTTCCTTGAGCTAATAACTGTTTTTGTAACTGGATAGTTTAATTCTATGGATGCAATCAAACTGCTGTAGACAAGGTGCACTCAAGATGCAATGGAAGACACAGCTGGCTTTTGTCCTTGCATTAATGGAGTTCAGTATATTGTGTGTCTGGATGGGAAGATCTTTTTTAGCACTTTAATTACTTAATGTGCTTGCTGCAGCAAAAGTGCATTAACAAATGCAGATCAATTTCTCCCATCAATCCATGTCCACTTTGTTACTGCAGAACATTCATTCATTTGTGGGGATAGCATCTGCCAATAAAAGGTATTACAAATAAAATGCAGCTGAAAAATGAACTGCTGTTTAGTAATCTCTTGTTCCTGTTTGGCTTTGCATTATAAATCTTTATAATGTTGTCTTGCAACAAATGAGAAGTCAGTTTGTCAGACTGTTATAGTGACTGTTTGAAGTGATGTCTGCAACAAACCCCACCACAACTACTGAGGAAGCTGTGGGGTTTTAAATTTGGGGGTTTGTGATTTTTTTTTTTGTTGACTAGTTTCAAGTACTGGATATTTAAGCTTTAGGTATTGCCAGGACTCACACATCCTCCTCACAAGATAAACTTTGTGAAGCACTGGAGAGAAGTAAGTTGATGTAATAGACTGACTAGGGCATAAGGAGAGTGCCTGGTTGTGAAGTCTCAGGTAAGAGCAGCCCTGACTTATTCAACCACTGTATAAAGAAAGAAGGCTAAATCATAGAATCATAGAATGGTTTGGGTTGGAAGGGACTTTAAATATCATCTAATTCCAAACCCCCACTATGGACAGGGACAGCTTCCACTGGATAAGGTTGCTCAGAGCCCCATCCAGCCTGGCCTTGAACGCTTCCAGGGATGGGACATTCACAGTTTCTCTGTACAAACTGTTGCAGTGCCTCATAACCTTCTGAGTAAAAAAATTTCTTCATAATACCTAATCTAAAACTCTCTTATTTTAAAATCTCTTGTCCTGCAACTATCTGTCCATGTGTAAAATCCCTCTCCCTCTTTTTACAACTCCCCTTTAGGTACTGGAAGGCTGCAATGGGGTCTTCCCAGCATGTTCTCTTATCAAGGCTGAAAAATTTCTATTGTATCTTCTTGCCAGTGAAATGTCATTAACATTTGATCCTTTTCTCAACTTTAATGCTTCCCTCTTTGCAATCAATGCTGGTTTATTCTTGAACTGCTGCTCTGCTTCTGAACTCTGTAGAACCTGGTTGATTGTCAAGCCTGTTTGCTACCTGCAGATAGGCACTGTGCTTTTAGGATAGTCTAATCCAAAGATTAGCCTGGTGTCTGATAGCATCCTATATTTCTCAAGATTCTTTGTTAGCTAAATTAGCAAGGTACAAAATCCACTGAATTCAGGCACTGAAAGTCCTGGCAAAGATTAAGAATAGTAGTAAAACTGTTAACGGGAGACTTTAATGCTCTAAGGTAGACCGCAAATCTATTTGGATGGAAAGAAAAAGAATTAACAGAATCGTCAGTATCTATCCACACTCCTTTGATGCTCCTGATGTGAAGACAATATTCTTAATATTAGGCTGCTGCCAGAATTTTTATTTAGATTAAATTAACATTTATTCTATTATAATGAAACACCAAGTTTACAAATTGAGGCACCATTTGAGATTGTCTTTAGACTTGCCTGTGGTAGAGGTCTGAGCAGTCCTGGCTCTTTATGGAGATTCTTGCATGTTTGATAAACGAATTCACATGTCTGTCCATAATATCTTAAATGCTTGCATGAAGATCCAGATCCACAGAGAGGCTTGAATCTGATAGTGTTTAGTGTTATCAGGCCAAACGTTCGGGTGCTTTGCTTTCCACACTGAAATTTGCAAGGTTTTGATTACAGTGTTGCTGTTTGTTCTGTTCTGGTTTTTTTGGTTGTTGTTTTGTTGGGGTTTTTTTTGTTGGTTGATTGGGGTTTTTAGGGGGTTTTTGTATGCATATATTTGTAGTAAAGAGCTATTATTCTTTTCTATAGATTTTCTCATTAAAGCCTCTTAATTTCAAAGGTTGTGGTGGTTCTTGGGAAGAGGCCCCCTTCCTAGTCCAAATAAATGTCTTAGTTTTCTTTTAAACTGAGACAATATCAAGAGCAGATTTGCAAACAACATGGAGACTTAAC
Organism: Dendrocincla fuliginosa; assembly: GCA_035047845.1. Classification (NCBI taxonomy): domain Eukaryota; kingdom Metazoa; phylum Chordata; class Aves; order Passeriformes; family Dendrocolaptidae; genus Dendrocincla; species Dendrocincla fuliginosa. The sequence continues at coordinate 146,135,081 of JAWWMO010000083.1, read as the reverse complement.
TGCTGTAAAGCCAAATGGCTACTCACTTCCAGGATTCAGTGGCAGCTCAGGTGGACACATCATTTGTCTCTACTGCTGTGCTGTTCAGTACTGCTCTGGTTCTATTTTGTCTTCTGTGAATAATTTCTCCTGGAAGGAAATTTCTGAAACACAAGGTTTGTGTGAATTCTTACATTATTAATATTAATATTTTTAGGATTAGCTCAAAAATGAGGTCATAGGTTTAGCAGAGAGGACAGATCCAGGATACAATTGGGAATGAACTCTTTTCACCTCTGTATAGATTTTCTGCAAAGGAGTGAGGACTCATATTGACAAAAACATTGTGAGGAGGTTGCGATGTAGTTATTAGTGCTGAATCCATTCTGCAAAAAACGGGATTTCCATCTCCAGTGCTGTCAGCCTTGTGCCAGCACTGAGTGTACTTTCAGAAGAGAGTATTCATCCTTCTTGGAAGAGGGGAAAATGTCCCTTCAGTGCTGCCAACACCTCAGTGAGAAAAATAGGTGAATTTTGGTAAGATCCCACATTTAGCAATTAGTTTTATTTGTGTGAAGTGAGTGGGTGGAAATAGAGATGACCCATTTCCTGAGAAAGATTGGAAAATAACATGTAATGCAGAAAGTAAGAATAAGGATAAGGAAGAGAGAAGGATGATTTGCTTGGGGTGCACTGATTTGGTCATCCCTTGTCCTGGTGTGGGAGAAATATGCCTATGTCTGACAGTCTGGAGTCTCTTCATCTACTCATTCCACTTCTCATTTTCTAGATTTATCTCTTGAAACAATGCTTTGGGGAAAAGGGAAGCTGAAGCATCACTGTAATCAAGGGTATCTGGTGTTCCTGTGCAGGTACTGGAAGCAGGGACTGCAGGGAGGGCTCTGTGGGCAGAGACTGGGGCTGCAGCAGCCAGGCACAGACAGTTTCAGGGGCAAGGAGGTGGAGGAGCTGCGAATGAAGGAATAAGACTGGAACTGGGAAAAGGGCAGGGAGAGAAGTCAGGAATCAAAGATTGTGGCTGGCTGAGCCTTTGGAAGAGGAGTTGATGCAGGGGATGTAGTTTATTTTTTGTTTATCAGCATCCTACATCTACTAAAATATCAATAAATTAATTTTCCCCAAACTCATCTGTTTTGTCTGAGATGGTAACTGGTGAGTGCTCTCCTTGTCTTTATGTTGAGCCAAGAGCTTTTTTTATTTCACTTTTCCCCACTTTCCTGTTGAGGCAGGGGAGTGAGAGAGCTGGCAGCTGACTCAGGTCAGCTCACAACACCCAGGTCCAACTTCACTGACCAAAGGTGATAGAGGAAGCCCTGTGTGTTTCCTGCATCTCTAACTGCCACTTCAACTATAATACCTCCTTATTTTTACTGATCAAATTACCTCTATATTGTTCTATTTGGTGTAATAAGGCTGCAATCTCTCTTTTGTCACAAGTGTTTCCTGTTCTGCCTCTAACTGTTCTTTTAGCACTTGATCAGAGCTGCCTTCTTTAGGTAGCCATGCCTTGTATCATCCAACTTAAACTGTAAAGCAGACATCGGAATCAGGTTATTGTACTCTTGCTGTCATAATCTTTCTTCATTTTCTTTTAATTCTTTTACCACTTTCTTAATTCCTTGTAGTTGTTGTTTCAACTAGCTTCCAGTCTTCTAAGACTTCACTGCCTCTGCTCTCCAGTTCTTGTATCTGTGCTACCAATTTCTCTATTTCCTTGTCACAGGCTGTAAATTCTTTATGGCTTCATTCCTTTTCTAATAAAAACTTACTGTTTTCATCCATCTTCTATTTTATTTCTGCTTGCAAAAATTCTACCTTGTGTTCTGTGCACATTCGGAAGGCTTTGATATTATTCCTAAATTTTAACTGTTCTTCCAGTTCCTTAATTTATTGCATCCTATTAAATTGTCCTTTTTATCACTTACTTATCCATTGATTGCCACTGTTTTTCAAGCTGTTTTTCAAGGACTAGAATTTGTTTGCTTAGATATACAAATTCCAATAGTTACTTAGCTAAGTGTTACAATCTGCTTAAAAGTACTTAAAAGTTGCAGAAAGAACTTCAGATTCAAATATTTTCCCTGAGGAAAAATTAAAACTCACGCAAGTTATTTGTTGATACCAAAACCCGATTTTATTAATTGCTAAGAGATGCAAAAAGAAGAAATAAATTCATGAGGAGCTGTGTCTCAGGCCGAACAGGTCCAGGTCAGCACCCTTTTGGCCTTCTAAAATACAGTGAAGGTAGAAGGATATATAACTCACACACGTGGCATGGTGGATCTCGGTTCTTCTTCAGGTTCACAGAGTTTCTGTCCAAAGTAGCAGGCAGGCAGCAATCAGTGGTGGAGAAAAAAGGTAAGGAAGTGAGGTGGGGGGAAGGTAGGGAGAGACTCTTGGCCAAGGCAACAGGTTCTCTCTCTTTCCACACCCCTAAATTTCTGAAGTCTAAGTTTTTATAGTGTTTAACTGAAGTGGTAGTGGTTGTTTGGTACACAGCTCTGTCCAGATGTTTTGCAGAAACAACAAGAGTAGTCTCTTTAGCAGAACTTTTAGCAGGAAGTTTTTTGTGCGAACTTCTGGCAGAAAGGCTGATAGAGAATTTTGGTAGGAAGTTTGACAGGCAGAAACAATGGAAAAATGTAATTTATTGCATTTCTATATTATCTGTGTGCCACACTAAGTTCTGGTTTCTATGCAGTTGTCCTCCATGTTCTACATCCTATTTTTTCATTTGAGATGGCAAGCTTGAATGGCCCTTTCTCAATTGACACTGAAGCTCTAATTTGTCTAATGTTGCTAAAAATTCTGCTCTAGTCCTAGAAAATGATTATAACAGAAGCAGAGAGTTACAATATTGTGGCATATCATTTTCTTCTTATTGTCTTATGGAGCTGTACAGGGCACATGAAACATCAAAAAAATGATGTTTTGTACAAACGTAGTTTTTGCTCCATGTTCAAATCTGACACTGGAAAGTGTCCACATTTCATAGCTGTTGTTTGAATGGGTTTTTTTCATGATTCTGTACTGAGATCTTTAGTGGTTTAGCATAGGGAATTTTTGCCTTTTTTTTTGTTTGGTTGGTGGTTTTGTTTGGTTTGGTTTGGTTTGGATTTTTTGTTACATGTATGACAGTCATGTCTTAATCTCTGTTTACATCTCATAGGAGTTACCCTTATAAATAAAGCTGTCTGTCTGAATTAAGAACCTAATTTTGAGAAGAAATAGACCATTTCAATTCCTTTTTCTTTAGCAGGAGAAAATTGAGTTGTTATGAGTTACAGGAATAAGGATTCAAAAAAGAACAGGATTAAATTCCTCTCTGAAGCCCACCTGAGACATCTTAGGAAATAGCTGTCAGAGTTCAGGGAGTGTCTGGATGATGTTCAGTCATATGATTTAGTTTTAGCTAGTCCTATGAGGACCATAGTCTTGGATTCAATGATCCTTATGGGTCCCTTCCAATTATGATTGAAACTATGACTTGAAAGAAAAAGTATACTCCTCCTAAAATATCCAAGAACAAATGAAGTTTCACTTCAGCAGAAACCAGTGAAACATCTTTTTTGTACTTCTGAGATAAATTTCTGTTTTCTGACCTGAAGGACTGAGCTGGACCCAGATGGAAATGCTGAACTCAAGATTTCTGCTGGGTGGCTGATTTGTATTTCTAGTTGCTGTGGTACTGACCAGCCACCACTGGGCTCAGCTTTATGTGGCTCTGCCTTGCTCTTGGGAATGCTCTGTGTGCTATTGCCAGATATATTAGCCTTGCACCTAAGTGGAGACCTCATGTGTTGGGTCAGTGATGTGAAGTAGAGATTGTAATACCAAATTCCTTTGGGAAGGAGAGGCATCAGTGGGAGGGAATTTCCCTTGGGCTTCTGTAAATGTCAGGCCTTGGTGGGAGGGACTTCCCAGCTGCAGTGTGGTAATGAGGCTCCTCTCTTGTTCTGCCAGCCAGCCAGCAATGACTGAAATTGAGTCCAATGAAGGCTGATCAATAGCAGATCAGTGGCTGCCTGGGATCATGGACCAGGGGACCAGGCTGAAATTGTGAGATGCAGGCATAGCCATGGAAGAAATCGTCTTGTGCTGCAACCATGCAACTTGACCTATGCATGACTCTGTTCCATCATAGGAAATGTTCAACTTGTATGAGACTTTGAGATGATTGAACTGAACAATTTAATGACAGCAGAATTTAGGGATCCTCTGGATGGACTAAATAGCATAACTTGTCCTGGGATCATGATTTACTGTGTGTCAGACCACAGTACATCTCCACTGCTCTCATTTCCCTACTTCCTACTTTTGGTATCTAGTTCAGAGTCACCGGCTAGAAGATACTCAGGTTCTGTATCCATTTGGGATTAGACAACTACCAGGCTGCTTCCTGGTCTGCTGGAATAGACATATTCATTTTTCTCAGTCAGTTTGCATCTTTGTTTCTCTGTCACTTTGACTTTCAATCTTCTGACAAGTTCTGAGATATG
>JAWWMO010000083.1:146055343-146130482 GCA_035047845.1 Dendrocincla fuliginosa | reverse complement strand
TGGTATCTAGTTCAGAGTCACCGGCTAGAAGATACTCAGGTTCTGTATCCATTTGGGATTAGACAACTACCAGGCTGTAAATAAAGTCTCTTCCTGGTCTGCTGGAATAGACATACTCATTTTTCTCAGTCAGTTTGCATCTTTGTTTCTCTGTCACTTTGACTTTCAATCTTCTGACAAGTTCTGAGATATGAAAAAAAATTCTGCAATTTTTAAAGCAGTGGCCTCTGGGGAGCCATTTTATGCCTATCATTTCATTAATCTCCTGTTTCCAGGAGTGGGATACAAACCAAAATGTAGTATAAGTAACCACATCTCCAAACCTGTTTATCCATTTCACTTTACAAGTATTACAGATGCACTTTAAAATTCTCATGAGACATTATATTTGGCTTATTGTAGTATAAAAAAAATCATGTAATACAAAAGTTTTAATTAATCTTCAGGAATATTCAGCTCATTTAATATCTATTAAATTATTGTTATAGTCACTTGCTAGCATGCCGAACAGTTAAGGGTTAATTATCTCTCTAAGATAACGAGTGTAAGTTTTCCCAGATGCTTTAGTTAGAAAAGCACAAAATTTCTCATCTCTAGCTCTTCGTATAATATGAGAACAGGCTGGAAAAGGTTACTACTTGAGTGTGAGAATAAATTAAGCTATGTTTTCAAGGTTTCTTATTGCCTTTGAGACAAGAATATAAGTGCTCATATCCTTATTGGGGTCCTAATTTTTCTGCCCTTTCCTTTCACTGTCTCTCTTTTCCAACAATAAATCACTTTTCTATCGTTTTACTCTCTGTTCACAGTTCTACTGCCCACTCCTCTTCACCCCTGCATTACTATGATGTCTGAAAGGGAAGTAAAGGGCAAACTGCTTTAAGAGTATGGATATGAGACCAAATAAAAGACAGCACTACTATCTTGATGAGCATAAAAGGGCAAGAGCTCCTGAGGTGAGCATAAAAGGAGATGTAAAGAGTGCTGGTTGGTGTAATTGTCAAAGAGCCAGAGGGTTGCATGGATGAAGCTTTTATGGCAAATTTCTACAGAGGAGAGATGATCTGATGAAACTACAAGTAGCTAGATGTATAAAAACGGTCAAGGTTGTGGCTTACCTGTATCCAAAGAAAAACCTTGCCTCAAAACATCAAGTGCCAAGTGTAGGCTGTCATTCAGAATGCACTAAAATACAGGAGCACTCCTGTGAACACTGGAGCTCATTTGCCAGAAGTTGTTCATATCTTTTCCACTTTTACCAGAGCACTCAGCTCTTGAGAGCTTCCAGCCCTAAATCCTGTACTTGGGACATAACAGTGTTTGATCCTGGGATATGCTGAGCACCTTCAGAAGATGCTGAGAACCCTGGCATACTGTTTGCTTGGGTAAGAAGGAATCACCCCATGTACTTCTCAGGCCTGCAGAACTAGACAGCATCCGTTTTTAAAATAGTATTTTCTGACACAATTTTAAAAAGGGGGAAAAAATAAAAGAGTTGCCATACATTTAGAATCCAGAAATTTTCTCTTACCTGTGCCTGCACAATGCAGCCTCCTTGCAGGTGAGAAGTTTGCTTTTACGAGACCCACTATGGCTTTTACTGAGAGACAATGGTTGCCTTACTTGCTGTGCCGCAAGGAGGGTATGGATCACTGTCCTCACACTATTAACTTTAGACCTGCCATCATCAAAAGTTAAAGAGCCTGAGCTTAAAACTGGGGTGAGAATCAGAAACGTGATGTGACAAATGGCTGTGGAGCACTGGAGTGCTGCAGTTGTGTTTGACTAACCTGCTGTCAGAGCAGCTCTGGCATTGTGGAGGAAGCTGCCAGACAGACCTGTCACCTCGTGCAATGTTTGTGTAAGGCTCAGCACAGAGGGCTGAGCAAAGCCTTCCTCTTCTACCTCTAATAGCTTCCAGTGTGAGTGTAAGATTCCCTAGGCTGTCCGAGGTGTTCTTCCTACTGCCAAGAAGGTGGGAAGTAATTGCTGACAGTGGGAATGGTGAGGGCTGCTGTGAATAGCAGCATACTGCCTGCTTGTAGCTCCTGTGCCACACACTCACTCCATTTTTTTTGGGCTAATCTAGAGCCTGCCAGGAGCCTGATGTACAGTTAGGTCAGAAAGACTTCTTGAAATAATATTTAATTGAGAAAAGTCTGGATCAGTGTTTGTAGATGTGTCTGAAACATTTTGTGGTCGTGTTGCAGGGCTTCCTCATGCACATGATATGGCACATCATGCTTGCTTAAATAGCAATGTGACAATTTTTCTCCATAGCCTGATTTATTTGTCTGTTTTCAATCTTAGGTGAAACATTATCAGCTTCTACCATGCTTTCCTATTTGAATAGCCAAAGAACCCACCTAAATATTTATATACAAAATAGGAATGAATTCATACAGTGCATTTCTATGTGACTCATGCACTTTATAGATCCATGAAATATTATTGACTCAGTTAGATATGAAACCTACAGCATTATCATTAGAAGCAAGAAAAATTCTCAGGTTTTTTATGCAAACTTACAGAAATTTTTATGGCTACACCTCTGATTTGTTTCACTGGAGGGAAAGGAGTAATAAACAGGGGTCTGTTCACCTTCTCTACACTGGTGTTCTCCCTCTGCCTCCATGACAGGTATTGCTCTTCACTTTTCAATTTTTCAACAGAAGCTAATTGGATAGAAATATTTTAGATGCCAGAGTTTGTATGGAAAATAATAGTGGGTTTGGCAGATTATTGGTTACTGTACTTTTCTGGGAATCAGCATGGATGGTCACAGATATTTCCTCTGTCCTCCACAGAGTTCTGGAATATGTAGCCTACAGCTCTCAGATGATAAGACTTGGCAATCCTCTGCTGGGGTTCATCTGTACAGGACAGAGAGGTCTCTTAATATTTCCAGAGGGAACATGGTTTTTCGATCTGAAAACCCTGAGTTCCAACCTTCCTTATGGGCCATGAAGTTGCTGCTTGCACTGAGATTTAAGGTTTCTTTTCATGCTGTTTTCATGAAGAAATCTTTTTCCAAGCCTGTAAGGCTTTCCCAAAACATTGTGCTGCAACACTTTGCTCCCTGGAAGCAGTAATCCAATGGAGAAGTTTTGATGATAGGGATTGCTGGAGGGTGACTCCAACACTGGTCTGAGGAGCGACCAAAACTCCAGGATGACTGATCAGGCTCAGCACACAGCTCATTTGTTTGCGGTATGTATTAGCTTAAAAGTTGTTTATTTAAGTTTGACCTAATTTAGGATGAAATTTTAAGCCTTGGAGTTGGTCAAGTATAATTTGAAGCAGGTGGAAACTATTCAGTTCTGAACATGTCTGGTTCCTATGACACTGTTATTGAGCCAATGGTTTTCCATGCTGCAGGAATGATGAGGAACAGTCTGGTCTGCCAGGACTCCTGGTGGGAGTGATCTGGTTTGGTGGCATTATGCATCAATATTATCTGACAAATTGCTTCTCTCAAGCTAGTCAACCCTTCTTAACCTGGATGTTACAATGTCATTGCCAGTCAATGGTGAGAGAAGGCAAGTAGGCAGTAACTTTCAGGAGATGAGAGCTTAGATACTCTGGTATTAATTTGAGAGGAGGAAGGAATGGAACCCACAGTGTCAGTAGCAGGGCTGGTACCACCCTGCTCTTTTGATCCATCTCTCTGTTGGTTTTGATGTAAATCCTCTAGAATTAGGTACTGCCCTGTGGTATGGTTAGATCACTAGAGATGACATGATGAGTTACCTGCAGCTCCTAACATTAGGAGAAGAGGTCTGAGCACCTCAGTGTCAAGAGACTGAAATGAGTCAGCAGCTCTGCCTCTTGAAGGAGGAGGCAGTGTCACCCAGCACATGTGCTAGTGGAGTCAGGCTCCCGAGGGGTGCTCTGCCAGCATTCTGGGGAGTCAGCACAGGTCATCCGGGCTTAATATGTGTACAGGTGCACGAAAACAAAGAGCCTATTCAAATTATTTAATTTTAAAGAAGAGCAATTCACAAATAGGCAGTGAAAGTGAGGATGGCAAATTCATTGCTAGTCGGGTGACCCATGCAGTTTGTCTTGCAAGAGAGAAGGGACTTGGAGTAGTATGCACTGCCTGCATAAATTACATTGTCCTGCAACTAAGTAGGATCCATGTCCTATAAATCATTTGGAAGTTTACAGAGCTTCCCCTAAAAACAAATTGGCTTTTTCATTCCTGCTTCTGTTAGGAGTTTGTTGGGGTTTTTTTTTACAGTCTTGTTCCTTTGCCAGCTACAGCTTATGTTTAAACTGGATTTATTCATGGTCATTTAGATGTGGCTGTTCTTGTGCCAAAGTTGTACTTTCTTGTATCTCAATCTTTTCTTCCTTACACTTTTCCTCCCAATGTATTTTTAGATATGGAGGGGATCTGGTTGCTCTTTGTTTTCCTGAGTTAAGATACCAAGTTCCTTGAGTTCTTAAAACCAGCTTGCTGTTTCCTGATCTTCCCTTCACAGCTCCTGTTCCACATTAGCTGGTGATTTTCCATGCTGTCCCTACTTTCTTGAAGTCTAAATAAGCTTTTCAGCACTGTTCTTGTCTTTATAAAAAGGAAAAAAAAATACAAACCAGCTGTTTATTCAAATAGAGGTACTGCCTAGCCTAACTCTAATGAGGCAGACTCAGCCTAATTGCAGCAAAACAGGAGTTGTACTGCAGTTTCCCATTTATTTCTTAAATATTTTTTTCTTAAAATCTACCATAAAGCCTGGTGCATTTCTGGGGCCACACTTAGGGAGCCAAGTGATATCCATTTCAGACCAGAATTGCTTTATGCCATTGCATTATCAAGGCCAGACCTTTTGGGATCAGGTGCCAAACAGTCTGCAATAAATCATTTATTAATAACTGATTAATGTAATTTTTATTAAAAAAATAAACCATGTTATCTATAAAATATGAGTGTCATTTTTGACAACAATCCTTAATATTGCAGACCTTACTAGTCTCCAGATTCTCTTTACATCTGGACATGTAACCTTTTAGTTTGTCCTTAGACTGAGAGTTCCGTAGGTTTCCATAACTTTTCTGTTCAGTTTTTGTTTTGAGCAGTTAAATTTGGTGAGTGCAGTGAAAGATTTCTTTTTATGACTTCTGGAATAACTCTGACATTCAAATGAATTTACCAAAATCTAGAGGATGAATAGGTAATAGTTAAAATAAGATGAAGACCCATCTCTTCTATGTCCTTACACCTTCGAGCCCAAACCATTCTATGATATAAAACTATCACCTTAGACACCTATGTATGGTCTCCCCAGGTTTAGGTGGCTTAATCTGAAACACCAGCTACACCACTGGAAATCAGTTTACTAATGGAAGTATTCAGGAAGCTGGAGATGTTTGTGAACATGAGACACATGATGAGGGAAGGTTAACATTATGATAGTGTGACAATAGGTACCCAGCTGGATATTTCCTGAAGGAACAGCAGCCTGTGGAAGCATCTACATTGGAGTAGGGGATGTGTGAAGAGGATGGAGCAGCTGAAAGATGCTGTTATGGACTGACAGTAACTCCCAACCCAATGCCCCTGAGATGTTTGGGACATAGTAAAACTCTAATATCTGCATATTGAGGAATGTCCCGTAACACTAATGTGCATTTCCACTTTAATACTATGTTACTGGTATTTGAAAGTGATTAGACTTTTTGAGTAGTCCAAATAGGGTACTTTTGTCAGTTAAAAATTATATTGCATATAACTGTAATGAAAATTCAAAGGGTCTTAAAGCATAATTCTTGTACTTACTTTAGAAGAAATAGGAGCAACGCTATCAATTAAAACTCCAGCATAGTGCAAAGACATCATAAGGGAGAAAAAGATCAGGCAGCTTACATTTGGTTGCTGTTATGTTTAACTAGATACTGTGTGTATTTAGAATCTGATCTGCTTTTATTTTCTCTTCTGAACACTAAAATATAAATGGAGAGTTTTAATGCCCAAGTTCTTGACTAAAACAGATACCTAAAAATGTCAAATGTTGTGCTGGAATTATATCCAAGTTGGCAAGGACCTGCCAGGCAGACAGACGTGGGCTTTCATCTGTGAAAGACCATGACAAAATTGCCTCTGGAGCAGTAGGGCTTTTTGTTTTGTTTTGTCTTTTCTCACCTTTCTTCACCTTTTTATCTAGCAGAGACAGACCTGGTTTATCCACTATTGCACCCCGAGCAAAGATTTTATTTGTAAGTGTAACCTGTATGAGTGGTCATACAGAAGTTCACAGAAAACTCAGTGTTTTCCTAGAATTGTAGAATGGCTTGGGTAGGAAGGGACCTTAAAGATCACCTAGTTCCAATGTCCCTGTCATGGACAGGGACACCTTACACTAGATCACGTTGCTCAGAGGCCTAACCAACCTGGCCTTGGACAGTTACTTCTAGGGTTGAGTCATCCACAACTTCTCTGGACAGCCTGTTCCAGTGGCTCACCATCCTCACAGGAAAGACTTTCTTTCTAATATTTAGTCCAAACCTACTCTGAGTCTGAAGCCATTTTCCCTTTCTTGTCCTTACATGCTCTTCTAAATATTTTCCATCTTTCCATCTTTCTTGTAGGCTCCCTTCAAGTACTGAAAGACTCCCATTAGGTCACAATGAAGCCTTCTCCTTTCCAGGCTGAGCAAACCCAATTCTCTCAGCCCTTCTCTTTGCCAGTTCATTTCCACATATAGATATACTCTCCAACGAAATAATTCTGCTAAGTGTCATGCGTTTAGTTGCTTGGTAGACCTTTACAAGTTGTAGTTTAACCTTTATTTTTGTATTTAGAGGCTTGAACAAAAACATTTGCAAACACTTGTGAGATATGACGAATTTACAAAGAAAGAAACCAAAGGAGGGAAAATGCAGAGAAAGGGAGATTGAGACTAACAGGGTGTTACAGCAGGTCGATGGGAGATCTACAAACAGGTGGAGGTATCCTGAGCTATGCTGTATTAGATTAGGTGCTGTACTGTACACTGCCTCTTATCTCTCATCCATGGAAGTGGTGGTCAGGAAAGACTGAGGTAAGGTTTATTCTCCCTTTAGACTGAGTTTATATTTTGGGTACTGGGTACTTCCCCCAGGGAAGTGTGCACAGCACCAAGCCTGCCAGAGTTCAAGAAGAATTTGGACAACACTCGCAGCACATAGTGTGATTCTTGTGTCATCCTGTGCAGGGTCAGGAGTTGGATTTGATCCTTGTGGGTCCCTTCCAACTCAGGAGATTCTATGATTCTATGTGTAGCTTAAGCCAGTGAAATTGCTGATTATTTTCTTTTCCTGTCTTTCTTCCTCTAACACATCTATCCCCTATGGGGTAGCAAACAACCAGAATTCAACCAGTTTAGATATGACTCACAGAATCACAGAATGGGTCAGGTTGGAAGGAACAACAGTGGGTCGTCTGGTCCAATCTCCCTGCTCAAGTAGCATTGTCCCAGACAAACCCTGAATCTCTCCAGTGAGGGAGACTCCACACCCTCTCTGGGCAAATGATTAATGCTAACATGTTCTTGATAGGGTAGCCTTGACATGGAACAGCAGATTGATAACCACTACGTATAAATTGAATGTTCTTAGATGGGAGATTAGAGCTTTTGTTCTTTCCACAGAAGTTTCCTCTTTTTGTTTTGTATTAAATTTTTGTCCCTCCTTGTCTGATCTCATTGCTTTTTTATCATAGATGTTTCTCAATGTCTCTTTTCTCTACAGGAAGCCAAGAGCTTTTCACAACCTTTCCTCATTCCCCATCAGGCCACTGTGTCCACTCTATCTGCTGTAAAATAGGAGGGGCCAGATTAAAACCACTTTAGTTAAAGCTAAAAAAGGAGAAGGAAAAGATCCTGTATTCCTGAGCATGCCTGTTTTCTTGAGCCCTTTTGAGTGCAGAAGCTCAGGATTCACAGAATTTTAGGTTGGAGCAAGTGGTCACTTCTCTACCAGCATGTAATTTTTCATTCTTTCTCCCCAGATATTACCAGATAAGAGCTGGACTGAAGATCCCATCCAGGATTCCTCACAGGCTGTTTGCTACGATTGGAGGACAGACAGGTGAGCAGATCCCAGAGGAATATGATGTGGGGTAGGATGGAGGAGTGTGGGGCAGGAATGGGTGAGCCTGGACTTGGATCCAAACCTGAGTTTTCTTAATGATCAGTAGTTGTTCATCTCTCTGTTCTGGTATGGGTTTGGGATGAATTGGGCTTGTGTCTGTCAGAAAAGCAGAGGAAATTCTCACCATCTTACCTGCAAGCATCTCTCTTATATGTGACTCCTTGCTGACAATTTTCCTGTTTAATATTCTTTTACCTATTTAAGGTTCTGTCTCTTACTTTTTTCTTTTTTTTTTCCCTCCCTTTTTTTTTTTTTAAGTAGAAGAGTGTACTCTTCAATTTAGAAGTCTGGTTCAACTAAAATGAAATATTATTAAACAAGTTTTATCTGTATAAAATACCAAAATCTCAAAAAAGCCTCACATGAAAATAAATCTCAAACTCAAAATCTTAATGAAAAAATTTCATTGCAAAATCAGTAAATATGTAATTTATATATATAGTCTAGGTTTGAAAAAAAACCATATTGTTGTGAAAATTCCTCAAGGAAGAAAGAAAATTATTTTTCATCATATTCCAAAATAATTTGCCCTTGGCATTTCCAGAGTCCTGTGGAATTCCTTTGCTCTTTGTAAATTGCTCTTTGGAAATGTCCTCATATTACAGTAGTTTCTGGCATAAATAGTCTTATACTAATGACAATCAGAAGGCGGCTATAATTTTACTTTCTTGGGACAAAAAACCACTCAATAACAAAAAATAAAAAAGCCTAACTACTCCTGTTTGGAAGAAACTATTTTCTATATTTACTTATTCTACAGAATAGTGTTTTCTTCTCCCTCATACATCCTCAGTCTCAAGGCAACACTGGAGATTCTTTCACCTCTCCTAGGAACAATTCATGCAGATGCATGGGCAGGACAGAGGCAAGGCAGGCAGTGTAGTTACAGGATTTGCAGTTGACTTTGGTAATGCTAATGTAATCCATATAATAGGTTTATAGGGCTGACATCAAGACAGGGGGTATTTAAGCCATTAAGGATTTAAACAGTTTCTCCTTGGCTATCTTTGCAAGTTCTTCCTAATTGATTTCATAGGTCTGCAAGAGAGGATCATTTAATGGGACTGAACTTAAAGGCACACAGGCCATACTGTTTTGGTTTTTTTTCATGCCACCGACCTCTCTCAGTATGGGGTAGTCGTGATAAGACTAATTAAATTGCTGTACATGTTTCAGTAAGTCACCCCTATGAAAGTAGTATTACAGAAAAACAAGTGTCTTGTAAAATAGCGAATAAACTGCTTCACCAACAAGAATGACTATAAAATAAGCGAGATTCATGGCTTTAGTGTAAAGGAAATATTTTTAATCTTTCCCTTATCGGTTTCGTAGGATATGTGAGAACTGAAAATATATTTTGGAAATCATTATGTAAATTTATATAGTAAAATCTGTGAATATGTGCAGTAACAAAATAAATAAAATATGTAAATATATAAAAAAGATGCAGTATATATCTTCCAATGCACATGGCTTTTTATTAAACTTACAGGATTTACAATAAAACTTTGTGAACTGCCAGCATTAGCAGTGTTTGCTTCCCACTAGATGTGTTTAGCAACAGAGACAAAATCCCCTGCAGTTTTCAATAATTATCAGAGGGGAAACTGAAGTCTGTGTCCCTTGGTGGTGACCAACCAAATGTGTACAGCAAGGACTCCAGCTATGGCACAGCACTGACAGGTTGTGCAGGAAGCTTTGATGACCTACTACACGGTCCACAGTTTGGCTGGATCCTGTCTGTCTTTTGGGAACAGAATGGGTTGTGTGGCTCAGTCAAATCAAAGGAGAGCTGTGCTGGAGCCCAGGAGCCCCTGTGGTCTGGTCACTTACATCATCAGGGCTGCAGATTAACTTGTATTGAGGGTTTATGAACAGGAATATACCGTGAATCAAATCTACACATGCAAATATATATATTCAGAAAAATATATAAATTTCATTCATGTTCCTAAGCATTTTTAGCAAAGTGAGTTTCCTTAAAGTCAAGACTGGTGGCTGGTGGCTTTTCATAGAATCATAGAAACCATAAAGTTTGGAAAAGATCTCCCAGATCATCAAGTCCAACCCGTGTCCAAATGCCACCAATGCCCACTAAACCGTGTTGTGGAGTGCCAAGTCTACTCATTTTTTGAACACTTTCAGGGATGGTGACTCCATCACTTTCTTGGGAGCTTGTTCCAATATTTAACCTCTCTTTCAGGGAAGAAATTTCTCCAAATATCCAACCTGAACCTCCCCTGGTGGACCTTAAGGCAGTTTCCCCTTGTCTTATAACTAGTTGCCTGGGAGAAGAGACCAATCTGTATCTCCTTTCAGGCTGTTGTAGAGAATGATAAGGTTTCCCCTGAGTCTTCTTTTATCCAGACTAAACAACCCCAGCTCTTTCAACTGCTTCTCATAGGACTTATATTCCAGACTCATTTTTGAGCAATGAAAAGGAGAGAGGGAACAAGGCTTGAACAGCCTTTAGTTGCTCTCATGCAAATTTTGAACCCATGAAATTTAGCTTCCTATCTTTGAATAGATACCATGACTGATGCAGCATGCTTGTGAAGAACAAATTATGCTCTCTTGTTCTTGTGCTACTCCTCATAGTAGAAATTTCATTGGCCTCAGCCTCAGCCTGGCAGGGCTGGGCTAATGCAGACATATCTTGAAGTTAAACTCTAGAAATTCCTTTCTTAGTGGATTTATGGGGCTTTTGCCTCTGGTACTCTTCAGCAGCATGGCTTGTTAATGTTGCCATGTGGTGGTGTCCACCTGCAGTGAACAGTGGGCTGAATCTGTGTGACTCAAGCACAAACAGCTAAAGAAGCAGGGAAGGTGAATATGCCATCTCACAGTAGAACATTTGTATAATTAGCTCCTTGGTTGAGTTGTTTTACGATCCACTAAGTGTCTTCCATAATTTTTTAGGCTACCATATAAATTCTGGGACAAGGATTCATAGAAGCAATGAACACACAGTCATTCATCAGTTTCTTGTCTATAGATAAAAGTTGAAAGACTGCAGGAGCTTGTCTTAAAAACATCTCTTTAAAGCATTTTTATTTTACCCATAAGTACACAAGTTGTCAAAACAGTGGGAGAAAGAAACAGTTAGGATTAGCTATTTTAACTTGATTTTCTGATATGAAAGAGACCAGGAGAATAGTATAGATGAGGACTAGATAAGGAAGATAATATGCATGGGATAAATCTTAGCACCACTATTGCCGCAAAGAACATGAGGTGAATTACATTGTTGAAGATGTCAGATAAGCCAAATGTCAGATAAAATATAAATTTTCATTTCCTCTGCAGTCTTTTGTATTAGTCTACACACCACTTGCATGCATTACTGTTTTGAGAGAGAATTATTCTTCAGTAGTGAAAGTTGCAGTCTTTTATTTATGCATTCCGGTTTTCAACACACTATGTCTCAGTCTCTTGTACTGCAAGCAAGGACAGTTGTTTGCATATCAGCTTGCCTAATTGTTTACCTTACAGGCCAAGGAAATTGTTTTGGTGGGTGAACATTAAGAAAAGTATTTTGCATAACATATAAATAAAGAAGTTATTCAGGGCTTTGGGTCCTGTTCCTTTTTTTCCTCCATCCAGAAGTACCACATTACCAATTCTCAAAACTCCAAATACACAAATATTTTTTTTAAAACTTGGCCTGAAAATGTAATTATAAGTAACGTAAAGTATTTTAGAAAAAATATAATCTGCCATGCTAATCTTTATTAGATTGTAGAAATCTTCCATGTAATTTTAGTCAATTAAATTGGGTTCTTGTCTAAAGGTGCAGAAAGCCAAGGACAGCCAAAGAATGTGGGTCTTTCTTCCTTTATCTCATACACGGCAGAGAAGATAAGATACAATATTTGTTCCAGATAATTCAAGAAAAAATATCTGTGATTGCCATTAAACATTAGCTCTTTTGACTGGTGATGCAGAGGTGTTTCATGTACCCACAGTTTCATGCTTTTTCATAAAATGGAATATCTGACATTAGGTGACAAGAAATGAGTAGCACAATTTCAACTGTGATATGCACAAAAAAAAAAAAAGGTAGGAGTATCAGAAAATCGTGGACTCATAGAATTATTTAGGTTGGAAGAGATCTCTAAGATCATGTCCAACCATTAACCTCACACATTCAAGTCCACCACTAAACCATGTCCCTAAAATGAAGAACATTGCTCTAACCTGTGTCTGAAATACCCAAGTTCATGATCACCCACACTGAATGCCTTCTCCTATAAATTAAATGTTCATCTGTGGTGACCTTGTAGCTAAGACATAATTTGAAGGGTTATTTACATTTCTGATATGCTCTATAATTAGCTGTTTGTGCCTGTTTTTAATAAACAAGTAGTTATCGTAATTTCTTCATTAGCATTTGACTATTTCAGAGAAGTTCCCAGAGAAGGAATTCTGCTTCAGTTATTAAAGTGAAACCTTTTCTTGTAAATGACTTCTTAATGCAGTCAAAACAAGCAGTTGCAGTTACTTGCTCATTAGAGCAAGGAGAAAAAGCACCATGACTTGTGGAATGGTATGAAATTGCAGTCATTAGTTCCAATAACTAGTTGAAAGGTAATTTCTGCCTCTATTAAGTGGAGATAAGGTTACTGCTTTTGAAGCATGAGTAAAGGGAGGAGAAATTTATACTTTAGCAAGCTCATGGGTTTGTTTTCAAAGCTTATTATAAGCAATCTGAGGATAAATATGTACTTTATATATAAAATAAAGAATACCTGACAAATGCAAATTATATCTAGAGGGGACTTTACTGTGAGAGAAGGTATTTTGGGGATGAGTTGTCCTAGAAAACTTCATTTGTGAGATTGTAAGAGATGATCCCACCCCTGGAAACACTCAAGGCCAGGTTGGATGGGGCACTGACCAACCTGGTCTAGTGGAAAGTGTCCCTGTCCATGGCAGAGAGCTGGAACTAGATTGTCTTTAAGGTCCCTTCCAACCCAAACCATTTTGTGATTCTTCGGTCAAACATTTTTGTTAATCCACAATCTAAACACAACTAATTCTGTGATATTCCAAGAGAAAAGAAGAAAGGAATAGAGAAAAAAAAGACAAAAAGGAGTAAACTGAAGATCTTTCTGACTGATGTGCTACTTCTCTGTACATCTCAAGTGTCTTTCAGTCAATGCCTTTCATAAATGTCTCAAAGGATGGAAGCTGAAAAGACGTATATGTGGTTATGAGTCTCCATTGCAGACCCTAAACTCAGCTGGATGCCCTCACGTTCCCCCTGCAGAAGCTGAGGCAGATCACACAGACGGCAGGGGGGTAGACCACAGTCTTGGAGATGCTGAACAGCATCACAACCTTAAATTGAGGCCTGGTTAATGGAGAAAGACAAAGCTAGGAAGGGTCTGTAAGCACGGGTCTGTAAGCACCAACACATGCCACAACCCTGGACAGTGAGTCTGAGACACAGAACTGCGTCATCAGCGGCCACCTGAAGGTCTGTCAGGGACAGAATCCTGTTGTTCACATGCAGAGAGACAACACAGCATTTCTGCTGCTTAGGGCCAAGGATGAACTTCGGCTCTGGGGTTAAATTGGCCATACAGCTGCTTCAGACCTACCACCCCAGTGGGAATTGGACTTTCACAGAGCTCTCTTTTCTCCCAGGGTCGCTTACATGTTTTTGATTTCCCCCACAGTGATCCTTGCTGCCTTCAGTCTATTGTAAGGTTCGGTCTTGAGAGTCCTTTAAAATCCTCTACTGCTCTAAACATTCACAAGACATTTACACCAATCCAGTAGGTAAATTGCACCCAGGTAACAATCTCCTTCTGCTCTGCACTGCTAAATAGCTATGTGGTGTCCTATTGTCATGTCCCATACTTTACTCAGGGAATTAGGTCACCTGAATTAATATTTGGAATAAATATATGGAGTGTCAGCTACACAGCCATGTGACACAATGAAATAATAATCACATAAGTTTTTGAGAATAAAATTCCGTTCAGATATGAATTCTCTAAACAAGGTTTCCAGGGAACTAGCAGTGAATTCAGAAACGTAAATAAACACCACAAGAGGTGTAGATCCTGTTTGTTTCAACAAAAACATTAAGCATTTTGGAAAGGAAACTTTCTGCTGATCCCAAGGGGGTCAGTTATTCGTTCATTTCACACTTGAGCATATCTGAAAAATGAACCTTGGTTTATAGAACAAATCAGAGATAAGGGGCTGCATTTACATTAGGATCTTTTGTACAAGGAAATTAATAGTACAACTTGCTTTTTATCATAGCTGAATCTATGTATGGATAGAGAGGCAGTTTTGTGTAATTCTTTTCATGAGGCTAATTCAAAATGTGAAAAGGCAAGCTTAAGGTAAAGGATTCATCTCAGAAATGTGCAGCTTTAATCAAAAGTCACAATGAGGAAGAAAACATTCTGAACTTTTTGATCAAGCAATTTTAAAATTATGGTGTCTCCTTTAGAAATTATTTATCCTAAATATAACATCTCCATTTAGTCTAAATATAAATATGCTAAACATAATATTTCAAAACTAAAACAAGTCTCTTCAAACATTTAAATAGGAAAATGATTATGCATTGAATGAGCTCACTCGTGAAAAATGTCGTCTTTGCACTTTCCAAGTAGGCTTATTTTAGCCCTGGAGGGTCTGTGTGAGCATTCCTCTGCTAAAGAATGTGTATTTTCAACCTTCAGCAACCGAGTTTTCAAACCTGCTTAAATAAAGACTTGCAACTCAGAACATGCAGACAAATATGGCATATTCAACCCTAGTTTGTTGATTTCAGAGCCTAAATTTTCAGACGTCACTGGTTATTAGTATTGGTTTAGTCTTTATTTATTTTTTCCATTAGTTTGAAACACTAAATTTCAGTAGAAAAGTACTTCTGGAACTGGAATGTCAAAATGAGCAAACTAAATAACATGTCACAGCTCAAAGTCCTTAATAAGATTCAGTATTTCCTGTTCACTGAGTGCCAAAAAGTCAAAGTTGCATTAAAAAAGGGATAGCTTGCAAATATTATGAAAATCTTGATGATCAACTGTTACAAACCAGCATATAAAAATTTTACATATATCTCACAGACGAAAAAAAAACCCACAAAAAATGTACCCAGAATTCTGTGCTGGAGACAACTCTGCTTTACCGACAAAATTCCTTCAAGTTTGTCATCAGAACAAAAACCAGGGTTTGTCTTAACATTTCATGGAGCTATAAATTCCTGTGAGCTCCAAGTACATGGAATGTTGATGCAGTAGATTTAGTGCTATGATTGAAGAACAGGTATATTGTCTTTCTACAGATACAACGGATAAAACTGAAAGTTTGTCCAGCATTTCTTGAATTCAGAGTGAACTTGGGGCAGTATCAAGTGACAGTTCTAATAACCTCATTTTCCCCTGGAGTAGGATATATCAGAGGGAATATGACACGGTCTACAAAAATAGTAGAAAATTCTGCAGGAGATGCTCTTGTACTGGAGTTATGTTAGCTAAGAAATACATAGATATCACAACTGAGTGTTTTCATAGATCCATGGAATGATTTAGTTTGGAAAAGACCCCTAAGATAATCTAGTCCAACCATTAACCCAAGTCCACCACTAACACCTTTCCCTCAGTGCCACATCTACATGTCTTTTAAATACCTCCAGGGATGATGACTTGACCACTTTTCTGGGCAACCTATTCTCATGCTTGACAAACCCATTCCATGAAGAATTTTTTCCTACTATCCAATCGGAACCTCCCTTGGCTCAATGTGAAGCGATTTCTTCTTGTGCTATCCTCTGTTACCTTGGAGAAGAGACCAACCCCCACCTCAATCCTTCGTACAATTGGCCTTGGCCCATTGATCCAGGCTTAACAGATCCCTGTGTGGAGCCTTCCTACCCTCCCGCACATCAACACTCCCACCCAACTCAGTGTCATCTGCTCCTTTCTGCTGTCATCTTTCTGTTTCTCTAAAACATCTTCTGTTTCTGCTTTCTACATTTTTTAGAGAGTTAAACTCCCAAAAGAAAGGCACAAGAATCTTTGTTGAAGGATGTGACTCACCAATTAAGGGACAAACTTGTATGGATCTAAAATGCAGAAGGGAGTGAGGGATTATATGAAGGAATATGCAGCATTCTTGTAGCCATGTGGTAGAGGTGTTCCCTAGTAAGGAGATCATTTAGCCTGACTACATTCTCTTTCATCTCAGTGTCTTTGTGTTTACTTTCATATCTAGCAGGTAATGCTGCAATAAAGATTTTGCTACACAACCCACGTGATAAATATAAAGACTCAGCAGATATGAGAAGTTAGTGACCATGGGATGCAGGAAATCTTAAAAAAATTAGGATTTAAATATCCTGAGATCTATAGATGACAGTTAGATGTCAGTTTAGATGACAGTTCCTAAATAAAAAGTCAAAATTCATTAGTTAGAACATACTCTTGTTAGCGATAGGTGATAGTGGTTCTTCCCTGCGCGAGGGTATTTTGCGTGATTTATATATAAGCTTTCTAACAAACCTTGTTTCACCAGGCTTTCTATACTAGCAGGAAATAGTTGTCTTGTAATGATGTGTTAGGCTGTATTCGAAGGGCAGGCCATAAATCATCTGTAACCTGAGTTATGGCTGTGAGATGGAAGAAGCCCTGAAAATCTGTGACTAAGGGTAAAAATAATCTTATCTAACTGATGATATTTTTGCTGTGAGTGTCTCCACCTAAGCTAATCAACCCGTCTACTTTTATAGCCAGAGGAGAAAGGTAATTTGAGGGAGTAATTTAACATATCCATTTTAAGATGAATTGAATCACATCTATTTCTGTCCATTTACTATAAAAGAAGTTGCAGGAACTTTGCAGAGACAGACTTTTCCATTGTGTCTGTGAAAGACCTGGCACAAAAAGGCTGTGATTGTAGTTTGTGCCTTCATATATGTATGCAAATTAAGCAGGTAATAATAAAAGGTATAAAGGCGACATAGCCAACATAGAAAGAAAATGGTGCTCTTGTCTTTCCCAGCAAAGAATCAAAGATGATATCTTGATTCAGGATTTTGCGTAATACTCCTGAAGGGTCTTTCAGGGTAAAAAATAAAAGCAAGGAGAAGACCCCAGTGTGAGAACAGCTTTCTTATTCTATTTTTAGAACTTCATTCTGACACTAACAGGAAAAAAAGAGATCCACAATGTTATGTAAAAAAATGAATTCATATTTTCCTTCTTGAGTGGCATAGTGATCTATTAATTGAAAATGAGGTTGTGGAAGTGGTGTAGTTTGTTTATTTATTGTAAGACTAAAACTATGATTATATTTTCACCATAAATTTCATAAATGGGCAAGAAATATACTGGGTTTGAAGGCAGGTTTGAATTTTGATGAACCAGGAACTGAATTTGCGGTTCAGCAAAGCGTTCTGTGCTACTAACTGATCTCTAGGATATTACTCTGTGGCCAGTATCTCCGAAGCTTAACATTATGAGATGTGACCATAAATAAGAAAAATGTGAGAATTTTCTGTGCAGTCAGGTGTATTTGTGGGCCTTTCAGAAGGATTTGCTCAGTTTGCCATTCTGTCCAAGGAAAGCTGGTTGGTTTAATTTCCCATCGATATCACTGTCGGGGACTGCTCTGAAAAATCTTGCAGTCTAGAGATTAAAACAGGGAACACAGACAGCAGGACAAACTGTGTCTTATCTGTAAAATGATGGCACTGCTTCAAAGATGCAAATATATAATTTAATAACTTTCCAAATATGTGAGATAAACAACAGGAATCCAAATAGCTAGAGACATATACCCCCTAGCAGCTCTTTCAAAATATTCCATCTGCAGAAAAGCCATGTCCCAGGTAGGGTAATAATACCACAATGAGAGGGGAAAGTTATGGGTGATTTGTGCATGAATTGTTTTATGTCCAGAAAGGACCATTTTTATAGCTAGTCTGGAATGCTCTAAAGCTAAGTCACAGAGCTGGTGCTTTGTGTGTGAAGCACAGCTCCAGTGTGAACTGTGGCACATCTTTGTAACATATGTTCAATATTAATTTTTAAAAGAGGGTGGGGTAATTGGTTTTGGGTTTTCTTTTTCTTTTCCATTTTCACTTGAGAGAAAGGATTGTCCTGCTTTCTGTGGATAACTTTTTAGTAGTAAGATTTGGAACACCCAATTTTGCTTTGCACAGAGTGAATCTGGTTTGAACAAGAGCCTTGAACAGCTGCCTACAGGACCTGATCTCACTATCTAACAAAAAGATTAAGACAGAGTAATTAGGAAATCAGGGAAACTACAGCAAACTGGACAAGAAGGTAGAGAGAGGCCTGAGGAGAATGAAACCTCAGGTTTGTGTAACATACTGAAGAATAAGAGGACAATTCAAACTCTCTTCCTCTTTAGATGTGCATTCTCTGCTGGTGTGACACCACAGAGCCTGCAGGTAATGCTGGAACCTAATATTTCCTTTGCTACAAAATTACACATGCAGAAGTAAATTCTGTTTATATATTCACTTAACTACCTTTTTTTGCCTTGGATTTCGTAAAAAGTTTTCACACCTTTGCCAAAGATTAAAAGCAAGGTGTATCCTGAATAGGGATAAATTTAGGATTTATGTTGTGTTTGCACTTGCAGCAATGATTGGGAAGCACTTGAAGCACAATAACAAACCAAAGAGCTCAAACAGGTGCCAACTTTGGGGGAACAAAACCACATTTTAGTTTTTGATTTCTTCTTTTCCATATCCAGGATCATTTAAATTTTTGTCCTCCTCTGTGTTCCATGAAGAAACAACTTCCTCCACACTACATGTAGCCTCTAAATATGACCTGATCTGTCAGAAAGAGACACTTTCTCTGGTGACTGCTGTAAAACTGTGCACAGTAAAATGCTGGTTTGTCACTTGAAGCTTAAAAACAATCCTGTTGGCTTAAATCAAACCTGCTCCTTTATTAGATAAGCACTTGGTTAAAAGTTTCATAGATTGGGGAAGAACATTAGACAAACCCACCATTTCATCTTGATACAGCTGGTAGCATAAAAATATATGATACAATATTGTGCATTCTATAAGTACTAAGAAAGTTCAAAATTACAGGCTTGGCTTTTACAGACAGGTGGTAAAGTTCACCCTCTACTGCAGATGCCATGTAACTTATTCTTCCCCTTACAAACGTGTGGGGGAAGTCATAATGAGCATTAAAAATTGGCTACCAGACCCCCCCTCCACTGGTAAGATCATAAACTCTCTGAAATTACAGTGTAGATTTAAATGTGCCTCTGAGGTTTGCATGTGATGGGGAGATCAGTAGAGAAGCTAAATTGCTATGTCTTGCTTTGTCAGAGTAGAAAGTGATAAAGTCAGTTTCCAGTCACTCTGGGCCATAATATTTTACACTAGTATTACAGGCTATACCTTGGAGGGATCTTTTTCACAGGGGTATTGTATAACGCTGTGAATAATGTAGAGAGTGTAACATGAGAAAAAAAGCGTATGACTGAGGGGTGGTGCTCTATCTTCTGTTTCTTCATCTTGAAGAAATGATATTGCACAGTACTTAACAGGCATCAGCTGTTAATATCAAAAGCTGGTATTTAAACAAGAACAACAAATTAGAAAAAATTGTATAGGATATGAACACATTATCCCTTAAGAACAAGGGTAAATCTTTCTCATTATGTTAGAAGAAACAGTCATGAAATTATTACTCATATTTAGGTCCCTAGAAGATTATTTCAACATTTGTTTTTACAAAAGAGACTCAATTGAAAGTATAGTGTGGAGAGGATCCCTGTATTACTGACATTTCACTTGGTTAAATAACACAAAAAAAAAAAAACAACTGTGGCACATATGGATAGTACCCAGTGTCTGTGTGTATCACACCACATCCAATGTGCTCATGCAAGCCAGTGAATACCAGAAGCAGAACCCCAGGACAGAACTCACCAGAAACAAAAATCCTGAGTCTCTGTAGCACTGAGCTATGTGTCTGTGTGGTGTGCTGGAGCAGTTGAGGACACAGAAGGGTTTACTAGTCCTTAATTCCTGATTGCTGGGCTCTTTTTCCCGGCTCTGATCTTGAGCAATCAGTCTCCCTCTGTTTTAGTTCCCTCATATGTGGAATGGGGTTAATTGTAGCTGTATGATAAGGGCATTGTGAAACTTAATTACTTAATATAAAGAGCTTTGATTTTTTTTGTAATATGCGACAACGTAGGAGAGTACATAATTATCTATGGTCTTGAAACTTTTTATGGTTGCTTCACATTTTAGGGAGTAATACAGCCAACCCAAAGAGGGAATTGTTTGACCTACTACATCTACTATGCACAGTGCAATGAGTCGCAGTAAAAACAGTAATCTGGGAGTCTGGTACTGTAATTAAACCCACTAACTTTTCTTCTTAGTGGGAGGTTTTTAAATATGGCTGATGTCCTAAATGGAAGTATGCTGCAACATCCTCATAGCTGCTCTATCTCATTATCATCCAAAATTAGGAGAATAACTCTGCTTGTGAACATATTTCTCCCCAAACCTCTATGCATTAACCTGTCAGAACTTACTAATATGAATTTGGAAAACCTTAAGCAGAGAATCAAATTCTGCTTTTGACAGTCTGAATAGTCAAAATAGTGGCTCTGGAGTGTCATCAGTACTACAGTCCTTCACAGCAAGAAATGAGGGTTAATGTGGTGGAAGGTGTTGGCTTCAGCACTCCAGTGTAGATTAGTGAGGGAGTGAGGGGGAGGCAAGGACCTCTAATCTTATTATGTGTAAATGAAAATATAAAACTACTTCTTTTACACTCCCACTAAAACTATTGTCATTTCACCTGAACTCCAACATGGGAGACTCCTCGCAGTGTCTGGTGCATGGTGGACACCTCTGGATGCAGATCCAGAAGGTAAGTCACATGCTGAGCACAGATGAATGCAGAGCTGCCTTGGAGCTTGGTCTGACACCCCACGTCAGGAGACTCAGGCACTGCCTCACTTGCTCCATGACCCTGTGTGTCCATCAAAGCTTGGACACACAATTTGTTGTGAATATGAAACAGAGACCAGCTGAGGTGAGTGTGCAGTGAAGGGCTGCTTGCGGGAAAGGAGTTTTAAATCTCACATAGCAAAAATCAATTCCCGCACCAGCTTAGCTACATCCCTTCTTTACAGTATCTGAGTAGCATAATATATGCAAGCCAGATACTGCTTCAGTGGAATTTTTCTCTTAAATAACTTTTTCACCTTAGGGCTGTTCTTAGGCAGATGGCACCTTTCTATTTACTGGGCAATGTTCTTTAATATTCTGGGAAACTTGAGCTGAAATGTCTGTCATGTTTATAGAGGGATATGCATATTAATGTCTTCAGAAGTAGCAGAGCAAGCCAATTAAAATGTGGGGGATAAAAACTATTTCATTTTAAACAGCTCAGGTACATTGATTAATGATTTTTGGTATTTGCTCATTAACAGCTACTCGGTCTTGCCACTTCTGTGTAGCACTTTCCATCTGCACGTCTCAGCATGTCTCCCTACTGTGAGTTAACTCAGCTTTGAGGCCAGGTTCTTGTGAGGTAAACAAGAGCTTGTGTCTATACTGCCAAGAACAAAAACATATTGTAATCCTGAGCCTGGTTTTGTCCTTGTACATTATGTGACCTCCTCTGAACTAACTTATCTCCTGACAGCGTGCACTTGTTCAAGTGTCTCTTTGTCAGCACATTGCATGTTACTCATTCTGCCTCTTACTCTGACAGAAGTTTCTGGTTGTTATCCTAGGAGTATTTGCACCATTTTCTCTTGTGCAGTTGTTGGTATCATGTCAAGTTTATTTTCCACAATTTTCACTCAACCCCGCCCCCCACTCCAAAGATACAGGCCAAAAAGTTTGTGGTTTTGTCTGCAAGCCATCTCAGCAGCTGGAAAACAGTATAACTGGAGGACAAGTTTTATCCAGGGAAGTAATCAGAAATACTGAGGTTGTCCTTGAACCTTCTCTCTTTCCCCTGAATAGTATAAGGTTTACCAACACTAATTGTGCTTTGGTGAAGATAAAAATCTTATGGAAGTTCAGCCTACTGTTGTGCTGAGAGTACTTCCAGCCATGCTGACTAATACATCTTGTAATTTCCTGGATTTGTCTATTTATGTCTATCCATCTGTTATTCTCTCATCTTATAGTTCACCTAGAGACCATTTACAACAGTGAACATCACCTTGCTATAGATTTTAGTTTTGCATATGTAGGCACATTTTCTACCATGCCTATCATAGGTTTGAATCATCTCTTGCATCTCTGCTACTCTTGGCATTGGACTTCAACACACAATCTCAGGAGAAGGTCTTGGCCATAATTACTGATTGGAGTAATCCTGGAGTCAGAGAGAGTAGCCTAAGGTTATAGTGATCGTTTTCCTCATAAGTAACACTGGAAAGACTCCATTCCACAGGTCTGAAAGATGAATTTCAGGTTACAGTGATTACCTGCTATTAGGTCTTGCTTTCTTACCACTAATACATGGAAAAAAAAAATCCCCTAAACTTTAATTAGTTTATTGCCTTTTCTGTGACTAGAAGAAGAAATGACAGACCACACCCTAAACATTTTATTCAAGGCTAGTGGGTGCAACCAAGGGGAAGTATTGATATGAGGTGGATACGGGGAACCTCATCAGTAGGCTCTGTTCTAAGAAGTATGTAGAAGTCAGGATTTGAGTTTTCATCAAGTGACCTTCTCAGAAATGTCAGGGGTTAATTCTGTCCCTCTTAGATAGTGGGAAGTTGTGTAATAACTCCTTTCAACCACTGATAAAGTAGGTATTATATTTGTGGGAGATGAAAAATCTCTGGCACAAGTAACACAATAAGGATTTCTTTGTTACTAGACATAATAATATTTGATTGAAAATACACTCACCAGAGCTCAGTCTTAAGCTTAGATTAGAAGAGACTACAAAGGATCTCTGAGAGGATACAAGCAGGTACTGTGTGCTTTCATACTGGTGGTGTACACAGGAAGCAAAAGCAGAGGTTTAGACTTCTACAATGAATTTATTTTGTTTGTGGATTATAATAGGAAGGCTGGGGGGGTTTATTTTTTATTGATGAATGGTGTTTTAGGTTTTAATGAAACCAAATTAAGCTGCAGATTGTTTTGCTTTTTGATTTCCAGTAAGAGAAGTTGCTACAATATCAGGAAGAGGACGAGAACAGGGAATCCATACTGTTGTTGAACTGTGAGATCTGCCTTCTATTTTCTGCTCTCCAACAGGTTTCCTCTTCAATGCTAGGCAAAATACCTAGACTCAGATCTTCAAAGTCCCTCAAAGGTGTAATTTCCATTGACTTATATTCAATACTCCTGTGGAAACAGGTCCAAGTCATGCTGTGCCTCAGGTTCCCACCTGTAAAAGAAACATGAACAATATCTACATTGTGAGGGATAAAGGTGGAGAACTCCACTGTGAGGATGTGGTGAAGGCTATAAAAACATTCACGTGATGGATTTGCCCGTGAGCCATTCACAAAATTTGGAGGCTTTCATGTCATGTCAATTCTAGATTGAATCTAGAATGTTGATCACTGTTTACATTGCACAGTGCCTGGTTTTGGCAGCAGTTAGCTACAACAGGAAATTGAGTGACTACACACAATCAGGTAAATGCTTTGAACAATATCATCTGTAGGCAGGTTTTCATCCACTTATTGTTTTCTTTTGGGATAAAGAGGAAAGCCCATTTAAATTGTCCATTTTAAAAAATAATTTTTAATTTTTAGACATTAGCTGGTTCTTTCTCCAAACTGAAATGAATTTTTTTAATGTTTTTCATTTTTTTAATTGTGAGCCAAGTGGAACCAATGGAAGTTATCAGGAACTTCACTTTCATTTATATAATTGCTATGTGCAATGGGAAATTGTCTTATGCAAGGAGTCTGAGGCTCATTAGTAACAAGCATCTTCAGGAAAAAGAGTGCTCCCTGTGTTAGTGTTCAGTTGCAGGTTGTGGGTGGCTTTAGGGGATGTATTTCACATTAGCCAGCCAATTAATGAAAGCTCAGGTGAATTGAAAACTGAATTGAATGTTTGCCTGTTTCTGTGAGGTTACTTGCCTGGTGATTGCAAACAAAAGCTTGGAGACTTTACTCATACAGCAAAACAAGATGCTGAATACAGACTCGAGGGACTATGGGAAGAGGTACTTCTATTTCATACAAGGTGATCACTACAGATTAAATATGTGCTCTGTAGTCTGAGTTGTGATGTAGAATATAATCATGAGTAAAAAGGATAAAACCCTCTCCTTGTTCTTCAAGACTTTAGATCCTTCAGCAGCCTGGGGAAAAGGTGGGATGTGGACACCTGGGATAGCCAGCCTATTCTTGCACAGAAATTTGATTGCATTCACTTATACTTCTTGATTCAATGGCTAATCCAACACCAGGGGAAGGGTAAACAGTATGTTGGGGTGCTTTTTGTACAAATAAGAAATGATCAAAGTCCATCTTATTTCCCTAAAAGAATCCAAAGTGGAGCAATGCCTCCATAGAGATTAGTCATAAGGCTCACATACTTTACAGTCCACTGAAAAGTTTTTTCTCCACTGACCCAAACCTCACATTGAAGGCGCCTGATTTTGATATCACTCCCACCTCTGCCGATATAGTTCAGCACAGCCCAAAGGGACCTCAGCACTATCCTTGATTTAAAAGCTCAAATGGTGGAAGTCAGTGAAAAACTAAAGGATGAGTAGCAGCTGTGACTGGATAAATTGATAAAAGTGTCTCTCCTTTTTTCACCAGATGATCAGGGGCTCTTTGTTGTTGCAAGTTTTGAGACCATCTGAGTGCAAGGTAGACTTTAATTTACAACTGCTGCATGAAGGGAAAAGCCATCCTCAGCTTGGAACAGCTCAGCCCTATGAAACATCTTAGTTAACTGTAGCAGGAAAGAAACAAATACATTCCAGTAGGGAGTTCTTGGGTTTTTTTCAACCAGCAGGTTTGAGTCGAAAACCATCTCTTTTTCATATATTTTGAGAGAATCCCCAGAAATGACCCAATGGCAAATGACTCTACAGTGTTCTCAAGCAGTAAAAGCACAGCTGCACTAAAGGAAAAGCTGCTGCTCCAACACGAGCTCTCTTCAGAGGTGCTGACCCAGCTTTATCATGAAATTTTGTTGAAAGTGGTGCACTTACATTTCTTTCCTGACAGAGCATTTTCTCAAAAAGACATCAAAGTCTGTATTAAAAGTATGAAGGAAAACCAGTTGAATTAGAGGAATTTCAGCCAGAGAAATGCAGAAAGTAAGAAAATGGAAACAAGATTAGAGAAACATTTACCAGGTGTGGATGTTAGTGTGCTTTAAATTATTCATCTGGTTGTAGAAATTAAGATTCAGTCAGCTGCTCAGTCCTAACTCTGGCTGATTTAGACACAGCTTCTGCAGGATTCAATTCTGGAAAGAACATTTTTGCCCTTATCCTCTGCTGAACTTCAGCTGCAGCTAAGTTAAAACAGAGAAAGAAAGTTTTTCAAACAAACCAAGAGCCTAATTTTTTTTTCTTTTTTTTTTTTTGGTGTTACTGAGCTGACCACTTTTCCAAAGTTCTTGAGCTTCTAACAACCATCTCTTGCTCCAGAAAAGTCTGCTGGCTGCATAAAGCTTCAGAGAACCAGGAGACCTTGTCCAGATTTGGATATAGAACAGGACTGGGTGTGTGTATTAATGATCCAGCTTTAGGAACATGAATCCAGGACTTTAATCCAGTCACATGTTATTTACTCAATATGCCAGGCCTAGTGGCTGATAAAGGTAAACCAGAAGTTTCTAGTTTCAAGGTCAGTGCTGAGGTCACTAGAGCAGGATTAGCATCGGTCCCATGATTTCAATTTGTCCTCCTGATGCATTTTTTTTAATAAATAAAGGAGGAGCACAGAGTCTTCCCAAAACACTAGACACCTCTCTGTCTGTCTCATATTTCAAGCTTACTTTGTTAAAAGGTTTCCCAAGAGCTCACACTGTCACATTCCAGTTCTGACCGTCACTACAGGTCTGGCTCAGAAAAGGGTAGAGAGTCAGTGATGGACATTCTTGAAGAATTGTCTGTTAAAAAAGTTTCATCTACTGTTTTCTATTGACCCAATAAACCTCTGCTGCTCCTCACTTACTCAAGTCTTGCTGTCCATAGAAGTGTTCTTTAAAATACAGACATTTGGTAGGCAGTGCAATGGGGGAGCACCTAACTGCAGTGCACAGAATAAGAGCGTTAACACAGGAAGAGTGATGTAATAGACAACTGTTGACTATCAGCTGTAGTTTCTAAAATGTGTATTTTGGATGCTTTCTAATTTCCTTTTTTTTTTTTTTCTGTGTGAAAAGTTCCCATCAAGTCTTTAAATTCCCTTTATTAATTTTGAATAAAAACAAGCTAACTCTTAGTCTTTTCTCTGTGATTCATATCCACAGGCTCTTACATGATTTCCCATAGCTCTCATTTTCAAGGACAGCCATCCTTGCAAGGACATGGGCATGTGACAAAGCTTTACGCAAAATGCACTGTAATTTTTTCCTGCTTCTTAATATCTGTAGAAGAAACTTAACCTAGATCACTATTCCCTGGGTAATGGAAAATAACATCTTGGTTTCCAGGATTTGCAAAATTGAAAGTATTGAATAAGTAAAAGTGTTGAAAAGAGAAGAGACATTTTTTCTACTAGTTTTGAGTCTTACCCGACTTTATAGGTACTTTTCTGATTACTCTAGTGCAATATTGAGCCAGCAGTTGCCCTTGCGCTGGGAGGGCCAATGGGATCCTGGAGTGCATTGGGAAAGAGTGTGGCCAGCAGACAGAGTGATCCTTCCCCTCTACTAGGCCCTGGTGAGGCCACATCTGGAGTATTGTGTTCAATTCAGGTCTCCACAGTTCAAGAAAGACAAGGAGTTACTGAAGAACGTCCAGCAGAGGCCACAAAGATGATTAAGGGACTGGAGCATCTCTCTTATGGGGACAGACTGACTGTTTAGTCTGGAGAAGTCTAAGATTCTATCAATACATACAAATATCTCAAAGGCAGATGCCAAGAGGATGGTGCCGGACTCCTCAGTGGTGCCCAGTGACTCAACAAGGAGCAAAGACCATAAACCAAACCACAAGAAGTGCCACCTCAATATGAGGAAGAACTTCTTTATGCTAAGGGTGGCAGAGCAGTGGAACAGGCTGCCCAGGAACGTTGTGGAGTTTCCCTCTCTGGAGACATTCAAAACCCACCTGGACATGTTCCTGTGTCACCTGCTCTAATTGGCCCTGCCTTGGCAGGAGAGTTAGACTGGATGATCTCCAGAGGTCCAATCCAACCCTAACAATTCTGTGATCCTGTGATTCTGTAAATATTTTCCAATAAGGATCTCAAGTATTGGTTGTCTCAGACTTTCCTACCACTGAATTCTCTTCATTCAAATATAGCAGCAGAAATGATGATTCTTTTTTTTCCAAAGTTATGCCATTTCAATATATACTATTCATTTTATTATTCTTTGGGAAAGAGTTTAAAAGCTAGGAAGGGAGCTGTAAGCAGTTTCAACACAGGTCTTATCTGTCATCATCTGTGAACTTTGTAAGAAGTTACAATACCTCTAGGAAATGAACTTCAATTCAAACCTTGCAAATCATGTGTCCTTAGTATTGTATCAGTTTATGTCAGGGAGGTGTATTTGCCTCCATGGACTGCACTTGGGATTGTTACTTCAAACATTATTAGGAATGTTTATGGTTACGTTTAGAGGACAAAGAAAAAGAGCTAATATTTTATTAAGTCTTTAGAAAAACTGATGAGTATGACTGTTACCGGGCAAAAAATATCTAAGGAAATACCTGCACAATTTTTCACTGTGGAAGCCATTAGGGTCTCACATTCCAGGCTCAGCAGGATTTCCCAGCCAAATTAGGTAGAACAGCTGAGAGCAGTGTGGTAAGTATTGCAGTGAGATTCAGCGCTCCAATTGCAGACTGCTTAAATGAGAGACAAAGCAAAGGAGGAGTTAATAAGTGAGAAACTGAGGCACAGACTTGCCTCATGATTTGCCTCATGTCTCTCAAAAAGATAGTGATAGCACAGGGATCCAGATCTCTCAAGTGCTGGATAATCTCAGTGGAGCCACAGACCCATACAACGTATTGTCTAATACAGTGGCAGTGAGTATGCCTGTTTGGTAGTAACT
This sequence comes from Dendrocincla fuliginosa, assembly GCA_035047845.1. NCBI lineage: Eukaryota > Metazoa > Chordata > Aves > Passeriformes > Dendrocolaptidae > Dendrocincla > Dendrocincla fuliginosa. The sequence continues at coordinate 146,102,128 of JAWWMO010000083.1, read as the reverse complement.
ACAGGATTTTCTTCACACTAGATGTGAGTTCTTTGCACATAGAAGCTGTGGATGCCCCATCTGTGGAAGTGTTCAAGGCCAGGTTGGGTGGAACTCTGAGGAACCCATGGAAGGGGGATTGGAATTAGATCATTAGTTTCCTTCCAACCCAAACCATTCTGTCATTCTGTGAGTTCCTTCCCAGCTTTACCATAAATTTTCAGAATTATCTTGGGCGGTCAACCATAACTTGGTGCAAGCTTACTTTGTGTAGTGTGGTGACAATAAGATTTTTTTTTTTACCTTTATTTTACTTGGAGAGGTAAATGTAACAAAAATTTTGAGTTTGGGGTAGTTTATCATGATTTTTTTTTTGATCATCAGGATTTGGCCTCTTCAGTTTCAAAGTCTTAGATGAAGTTTTGTTGTGGAAGGTAGGTGGGATTGGATTCAAACCCCTTAGTCTTATATTGCTTACTCTATTTAAGAGCTTACTGCAGGACCATGGTATGTATGCAAAGTTTATGCCAAATAAAAAGACAGACTGTTCAGAAAGTGGTAACAGATCCTTTTCTTGAGTCGCCCTTAGCTTAGATGAAGGTAATGAATAGCCTTACAAGTCAACAGTCCAAAGAAAGAGAACAGCTAATGATACTCTTGGCACATCGCAGGTAGGGGGAACATTAATGCAGTCTAATGAAATCCCAGACAGAAAGGCAAATGGCTTGTGCCTGACACGCCTTGACAAAGAAGGATCAGTCTCTTGATGATTTATGTGCATGTGTGATCCAGATGAAGCCAGAGGATTTCAATTGAGATAATGTGCATAATTAAAATGTAAAAAAAAAAAAATTACCGATGCGGTGGCAGAGGTTGACAGAATTTAATTGGAGAAGCAAATAAATAAGAAAAACAATCCTATTGTATTTTTGTGCTGAGCTGTATAGACAGTTCAGCATTTAAATCACTAATCAGGCAAGAGCTGTCTGACCTAGGAAAGGAGAAATCTCATATCTCAGTTGGATGGGAAGTTTAAAAATATCTGCTCAAAAGAATATTTAAAGGATACAAAACATACAGAAAAAAACATTCTGGGTTTCAATTAAGCTTATGGCTTATGGCAACAGTTCCTGTGGCAGATTAGCAATATAGTTTAATTATTTGGAAGCTACTTCATAATGATATTGGTTTTATTTTTAAGAGAAACTGTTTCTCAGTAAAAGGAACTGAAATTTATTTTTGTGTGCATGTGTGTTAGTATTTAGAAAAAAATTTTACTCCTTTAGCATCTTTAATAAGCAGGTAAAATTGTCTTAGTACAGTTTTGCTTGAGTATCTGAGTGCCACCTCTCTGCTTCAAGGGTTGCAGTGACACTTGTGTTGAAAACATGAGGCCTTGACATAACTGTGGTCTGACTCTGCTGGTCCTTCATCACATTGACTGCCTTTCTGGAGGCTGGTTTGTATTTCTTTGCCTTGAGAAACCAGTGCTGTACATGTGAAATGCCTCCAGAACAAAGACTGTATAGCAATTTATGGAAAGAATTTGGGTCAGAAGAAAAAAATCTGATTTATAGAGAATTATCTTGACCTGGGAACTTGTAAGGAACTGCATGTGTTTCTACCCTTTCTTCCATTGTACATAAGTACCAAATTAAGTGGTCAGAATCAGAGACCATCTGGGCAGTAGGATCAGGTCTCTGAATGAGCAAAGGATCTTATCAAGTCCAACTGAATGTGGAGGAAGAACATAATGCTGAGGGATCACAAACCCACCTTGAACATCACAATATACACTGAACTTGCAGCCTCTAGACTGAAAGACCCCCAGCTGCAGCAGCTACAGCTGAGATGTCAGGTTTTGTGTATCTAAATTAACTATGGAGATTAACCATAGAAAGGATGTGAAATACCTTCTTACTAGTATTGTATACAAAGAGAAAAAAACTGTAGGGCTTTGAAGCCATTTTTGTATCTTTACTTTTTTGATCCAGAGTGGGGTTCAGAAACCTGTGTTTAAATACCTGGATAACTTGCCTGGCTTTTCAGAAACACTAACCCGTGGTGGTGGCTCCTTCCAGTGGAAGTCTGAAGTCCTTTGCTCTGAATCCTCAGGCTTTTTGTTTTAGAGTGGGACCTTACAGATTACCTGCTACCTCTGACATATTAGATTTATTGTCAGAATTTTTATTAGATTGTCACAAAATGTTTTACATATTTAATTCATAGTAATTGTCCCTCTGAGTAAAGATCAACTGGACATACTGCTGAAGATAAAAGTTTGGGAAGTGTATAATCTCCATCCATCACCTTCTTTCACACAGCATGCATGGAAATAGCACGTTAGAAGAGCATTTAGTTCCCAATCTATACAATTGATAGAGGACTTGAAAGTGTTACAAACCCATGAGGGAAGTGTTTAACTTCCAGTTGGATTTGAGGTCTGAGATTTTAACTCAGGACTTTTCCTTTTGTTTCAGTAGCTGTTGTGTTGATGAGGTGGTCTCAGATAGGCTGTGAGACACTGAGGGATTAACCAGTGGGTCCTAATATAACATCCATGCTTGAAGTGTCTGTAAAGTACACAGTCGCATTTTTGTATGTATTTCAGCTCATACATATCTGGACCTCTAAACATTTGTGGTGCTCCAGCTCCAAAGAATCATGTGAACAGTGGTGAGAAAAGTGGAAAAGAATCTTTCCACTGGTTGCCAGAGGAAAAGACTAGTTCAAATGAAATCCTGGAAGTGATTTCTTTCTTTGTGATCATTCTTTTACGCAGAGGTCTTGGTGGTTATAATGGGAAATAACTACCTGCCCGATGAGTGGAATCAATTAATTTAAAACATACTATTTTAATTTTCCATTTATTTATTTATTCATTTGTTTTAGTCCTAATTTCTGCTGGAATAGCTCTAAACCTTCTGAAAGGTCAGCACAACCAGCTGAAATTGCCAGTCTTGTGATGCTGAAAAAGCTATTTAGTGTTTGGGTGTTTTAAAAGGCACTTCAACTCTTCATTTGCCATATTTAGGACTGAATTAATTTTTATTCTTCAGTCTTTTCAGATTACAAAGCAATGCAGAATGACATTGACACTGGAGGCAGCTATAAAACATTTGCCTGAATGGTGCAAGTTGTCATTTATACAAATGGACATTTATACAAATGCCCACTGGATATGCAAGTGAAATTGTGTCTTTTTTGAGCTCATTAGGAGATATATTGTTCTCTAAATAGGCTGGAATCTCTCTTCCAAAATTTAATTTTAGTATTGGACCCTTTCTTTGCTCCAGTTCTTCCATGCTAAAAGCCAGATTATTTTGTGATGGGGTTGTTTGTTTCCTCTTTTTCACTCAGTACAGCAGCACAGAGGCAGTGAAGAAAAAATCAAAAGACCAAAAGCTCTGCTACAGTAGGTGTCACTGGGTATTTATTAGACACAATCTAATTTTTGGGACAGTCGCTTTCTGTCCCAAAGTCACCCCTCCTAACGTGCTTAGTGGTCGCAGTACTTTGGCTCTTACTCTTTCTTCAACTAATTATTAATTTCTCCCATGTGTTAACACAGACATGAGTTAACAGGTAGCTGTAACTGCTGTGTACCTAAGTCCAGAAAACCAGAGAAAAGCAACCCTCTCAATACCTGGTTTGGAGGAATTTTTGTGAAGAAGAAATGAAATTTCCAGATGAAGTTCACAACAGTTAGCACTATTTAATTAGTTTTGTTAGGGGCCTATAATTAGCTCTTATTTAAGAAGGCATATGGCTCCAACAGATGGTAAAGGGAAAAAAGAAAGTTAGATAAACAGGGCTATTTGCACAAGGTTTTCTGATCCTCTTTGGTTATATTTTGCAGCACAGTGCTTGCTTAGGTTCTAGCTAGATGGCATACTGTTCACATGAGGAATGCTTATGTGCCTTAGTTTTCTCTAAAAAATACTAAAGTTAGTATGGTCTGTAAGTGTTTAATAATTTTGACAACAGTGAAAGAATTGAGATGAAAGGAAACTTAGAAATTAGAAAATATGTAACTATTTTGTAGGGACTGTGAACAACAAACAGCTCTCCTCGTAAGGGTAGTGGGAATTTCAGATGATAAAGACCAAGAGAGAGGTCAGTGTGTGTCAGGATGGGTGAGGGAGATAGTCATCCACTAGATAGATTTGGGTTGTGTACCAACCAGGATGATGTGTGCTGCAGAGATCACTCAGATTACAGGTAGGTGGGCTGCAGCTAGTCCAGACTGAGATTTTTTAATGTTTTGGAGAGACCTCATTGTGGCCTTCCAGTACATAGAAGAAGACTATGCTGACTTTTTGCACAGTCAGCTAGGGAAAGAAAAAGAGGGAACAGTTTTAATCTAAAAGAGGAGAAACTTAGAATAGATGTTAGGAAGAAATACTTTATTCAAAGGGTGGTGACACACAGGAACAGGCTGCCCAGACAAGCTGTGGATGCCTCAGCCCTGGAAGTGTTCAAGGGCAGGTTGGATGGTGCTTTGAGAAACTTGGTATAATGGAAAGTGTCCTTGCCCATGGCATGGGTGTTGGAACTAGAGGATTTTTAAGGTCTCTTCCAACCCAAAACATTCTATGACTCTATGATGATTTTACACTAATATCTCTATCCATTTATTGTCATTTATTGCTTGCATCCCACTTCAGAGCAAGGACATCCAGCTCAGTTCAAACTGCCTTCAGCTGTGGTTTACAAACAGTTGACTTTCCACTGAGGCAGTTTAAGAAAGATCACAGGAACCACTGACACAACACATCTGCGTGGGTAGGAACATAAGGTTTGTGGGTAGGAAAGTTTCAAAACGTTCACAGCTCGTTCTCAAGTGAGTGCCTTGCAGTGCCCCTCATCCGTCTGTGCACGAGTGACCTGGGAGAACAAACCCATCTGCCTTTAAAGGTATCATATGTCTGTGAGATTTTCTTGTGTGGTGACACAAGTATAGAAACTATGATTTGCTTCTTGTAGCCATTAACTGGGCTGAAATACAAATGTTTAGCGTGGACTGTTATTCATAAAGAAATATTTACAGTAAGGCTGTAGTAGAGCTGCAGTATCTTGATTTCCCTACATTATTGAAGAGCATCTCTTTCATTACAGCAAAAGTTAGCAGGATCCTGCTTTTTCATTTATCTGAATAACAGCATAATAATACTGCTTTTCCCAGACAGCAAGAGAGATTCAAGAAGTTGCCAGCATTTCAGTAATTGTCTAATTTCCCGTACTATACATGTAAAGGCATTCAAGAGGTTAGATCTGAAGTTAGATCTGTTTTCCATATGGAATTTTTTCTGACTGTGTAAGCACTCCCTGTTCATTTTAGACCCCTCACAGAGTGCTTAAGAAACTGTAGAGAGATAATTCTAAAGAAAGCAGATATAAACGTGAAGACATCCTTCTATAAAAAGCCTGGAGTTGTAATTTTATATTTAGAATTAAAAAAAAAAAATACTGTCTTTGTTCTCTGCCTTGCATTGGGGATAGGAAGCAATGTAATATCCCCAGCAGCAGTGTAAGGACTGTAATGAGTTGTCACATTTCCTCCTTCTTTAAACTGAAAAAGTAAATAATCGTTTATGTGCTGTGGAATAGAGGACAGTCAGGGTAAATTCTGTCCCTGCTCTTTCTTTGTCAAACCCAGAAGCTGAAGTATACTACAAGTGAAGGTAATGGAGGGGTATAAGTGTGTTGTTTTCCTTTGCAAATCTCAGCATTCTGTAGCCAAATACTACAAATGTAAAAGAAAAGTTGTATAGGAGAAAATTTGCTGTGCAAGAGGTTTTAGTGTGTTTTCTCTGGGGTACACAGGTTTTTATTTAGGTCTCATGCTCCTTGTTGTGTAGAGAAATCTGCCATTATTGAAAGTTATTCTTAGCAAGATAGTAAATTAAAAAACAAAACAAAACAAAACAAAAAACAACAAGGATTTCATTCCAAGGCTTTCTTCATGTTTTTAGTACCTGCTGGAAGCAGGGCTAAAATGTAAAGCAAAGCAATGTAATGAAGAATTTCCAACTTTCCTTTCTAACTTTTTACTATTCTTCAGAACCTCTCCAAAACATACTGCCTTTCACTCATGCCTTTGAGGTATCCTCCTGTCACAGGAACATTACTTCATTCAAGAGTTCTGCATGACAGGCTGTGCAACTAGGCAATTACATGTTTTAAAGCCTTGAAAAAATAAGTATGAACAAGCAACCAGCATTTCCCAAAGGTTAATACTATTGGGAAAATCTAGGTTTGCAGACCAGGATGCTCACCGTCCTCAAAAAGGTTGGTCGTTAATATTTATTCCAGTTTTCTTTGGCAGTTAGAGAGAGCATGAGGAAGCATAATTGAAAATTTAATTATGGAAAGAATCTAGCTGGTGAGATTGGAGCATTCTAATCACTTACACTCCAGACAGGATGCAGAAGGAATAAGAGCCAGCCAATCCTATTGCTTTGTAAACAGCAAGTGTTCATGTGACTTAGGTGGCTCTGGGGAAATCATTCATCATCAATTCTCAGTTACACCAAGACTTTGCCATTTCAGAGTTTGTCCTTGGCAGAAATCAGAGGTTGATTTGTGCATGTGTCATTGTCAGTTGATTCTGCCAAGGTGAGTTCATTGTTTGTTTTTTTTGTGCAGAAATTATTGACATAGAACAAACACAAAACTTCTCAAACCATTTTTATAGAGGTTAAAAAATAAAAGCGAGTGATGGAGGGTTCAAGGGACTGTTAAAGGAAAGTGAGATAATTTAGCCATGATGAAAGCAGAGGAAGGATGCTATAAAAGCTCAGAGTTGAAAAATTAAGACTTTGGGTTATCTGGAGAGAACGAGTGGGATCATTGACCACTGGAGTTTGGGAGCAGGTATGCTAGTCTCTCTGTTGTGTGTATTAGGATCTTGGAAATTTCGGGGGAACGGTTCCAACCTGCAGAATATTATCAGCATCTTCCACTACTTTTCCCTAGAAATGTCTTCCTCTCCTCACATGAGCAGAAGTGGTTCAAGGATTCTGTTGGGAGAAGTAACACAAATGAGAACATTTGAAAATCAGGAAAACTTGTGTCCCTGTCACAGCTTTACACCAGCTGAGGGATGCTGCCAGTCTGGCCAGGCAACACTTTCAGTTGATGCACCTGTAGGGCCTTCAAGTAGAAAAGCAAATTGTTCCAGCATATCACACTCCTTCAAAAAACAAAGAGCACAATAGTCAAATAAAGTTGATTTAATTATCAACTTTATCGAATTATACCTATTGCCAATGTCAAAGCAATGGTTAAGTGGGTTTGACCAGATGTCACGTCTCTCTGTCAGGCTAAGGTTCCTGGGGGAGTCCTTCAGGTTGTAGTGCTTTTACTTAAAGATGTTAAAACATATTTTCTTATTCATTGCTTTCTTCATTGTACTTTGCTATTCCAATTCTCATGCTCTGAGGCATTTTGAAAATCGTATTCTATTCTGTTCTGTTCTGTTCTCTCCTGTCCTGGCCTGTCCTATTCTCTAGGGGCTTTTGCACGTCCTCCACAGACATCCACCATCCTCACCTACCTCAGTGCCCTCCTCCAGGCAGTGATCATCAGAGCAATATTGTTTCTATTCTCACTAAATTAGGTTGGAAATAAATAACAAATTTTTTTACAGATCCCCTATCCATCGGTTCGTTACTCCTAAAACTATATGCAGAGAAGTTTTCAGGGGCCTCCAGGTTCTAAATAACCTCTCTCTGAATCTTTAAAGGGATGAGTAATTTCTCTATGATGTGCTGCAATAATATTTAGTAACCTCCATCTATAGAAACTCCCAGATGGGAAGATTAGATAGACTAGACAGTATCTGTGGAGGTTTGGAAAATTTTATATGGAGAGAGATTGGGAAAGCAGAATGTGTTATACTGACTGCTCTGTGCAGGCAGCCTATGTATGAAAGTGTCCACAACTGTGAAGAGCCTTTTGTCCCTTACTTTTTAAAAATTATTTTACTCAGTAGTCTGTTAAGGAATTTCTAGAAGTGGTGGTGGGATGGCATGGAAATAATGGTATGAGAGAGATGTGTAAACTCATTTTCTCATTCTCTTAACTGAATGTCTGTGGAACACAGCTCTCTTCTTCATTTTTTTCAATGGTTCTTAAAGCCCTGAGAGCTCTTTCATATTCCAGATAAATTGGAGAACCATTCAACATAAAGATAATAAGCAGTAAATGGAATAGACACTTAGGAAGAGGAGATAGGAAAGCAGGATTCCTTCTAGCTTAAGGAATACTTCATGTGTCCCAGATAAATCTCCTAACAAGGAAATTTACTGATTAAAAATTCATTACCACAAAATTAGACTTTCCTTTTTGGGTTCACCGAAGCTCAAGCCTTTGAAACTTTTAAATAAAGCGCTAAATGCAGGTCAGTAGAGTGTTAGCTCCAGTTCTCACCAGGGAGTGAGAGCTCCCAGCAGTTCCCCTATGCTATGTCTGTGTTCTTGGACTGCCTGTGGCTGCTGAGCAGTGCAGGCACTGCCGGGAGCTGTTTGCACAGCCAAGGTTATACTACAAAAAGATGTGGGAAAAGCCTGTGGTTCCAACCTTCTCTCTCCCATCATCCTGTCCTTTGTGCCAAAGGACAGAGGTGCTTGTGTGAACACAGGGATGCATCTCCTATGTCTCCTGAACCCAGGGGTATATCTGCTATGTCTTCTGCTAACAATCCTCTCTGAACTATGACAGCTGTGACAAATGCCATGTTTATTGCCACTGTCTGTTAGCAGGCAAGTCTGGGGTTTAGAGAGACATGAGCTTCAGAAGATATCTCAGGAACTAGGGGACGTTTGGAAAAGTCACTGGGATGATGATGTTTTCATGGATTAGACTAAGGAAAAGTATGTTGGTGCAAGTACCACTTCTACTTAGTGCAAGAAGCTCAAATAGTGCAATACAGCCTCGTTTCCATCTGACCGTTAAAGCACAAAAAACACCAGTTGTTCTGCAGTCTGAAGGGCAATATCTGCGATGTTGTTGCTCCACTTTTCCTTGAGAGGCAGGATGCCTGCGTGGCTGTCAGCACTACTAAAATATATCCCTGCTGCCAAGCTCTCCTCTGAGGAAATCTCTGCTACAGCTTTATGTCATCATCTGAGAAAGGAAGAAGCCAGCTGTGGCCCTTTAGGTAGGCAGGGATGGACTGCATTTAGGGGCTGACCAGTCACTCATTGTTGTAGTTCTCTGCCATACCTCTGCAAAGGTAGATCTCTCTGCTTAAAGATGAGCAATTTTTGGCCCTGTAATTTCATAATCACTCTGTTTTGAGACAATCCCAAACATTGTAGCATGTCTTTGACTTTGACCTTTCCAATAAGAGAAATGATGGCTTATGCCACCTTGCAAATCCAGATCCTAAAGCAATTACACAAGAGGAGTGGTCTGCACAGGAGTGTGTTTGAAAAGAAAATAAGATTAAACTTCCCATCCTAGAAGAGTACCAGTATATCAATATCCAAATCAAATAACATAAAGTTTCCTTTGTCTGCCAGCTAGGAACAAGAATGCATTATACCTCTAATATGATTTTTGCAGTGTCTCTAATATCATGAGGTTTAAATTAAAATAAACATGACTGCATGCTTTGGAAGAGATAATCAGGCTGAAACATTCTAGTCTAACTGGTGTAGCACATGAAAATAAATATGTTTTTTTCTAGGCTGCCTGGTTTTATGCATAACTATTGTGCAGGATGGGTGATAGGAAGACAATACTTAGATGAAACAATTGAGCTGCTCCTGGGTGCGCTCGGTGAAAGCCAGTAATAGAAAAGTGATTTGAATGTAGTCTGGATGACAACACTATGGTTCTGCTAATTAATTAGCTCAATTCTTATTGGTCTTATTGGTCTTGATTTTGAAACTCTTGACAAACCCATAAGACTTTCTGACCTGGACTTTTATCTTACCACAGCTTGTGGACTCAAAACAATTCTACAGAGATCCAAATTCCCAAAAACACTTTCTGAAAAGCTATGCTGTCTAAAAAGCATGTGCCTCCTGGCTTCCTGATGTCTCTTTCTGAAGGACTGCTTCTGGCACACCCTTTTTAAGCACACTTTGTTGGGAGAGCTCCAAAATATGACTTGCTGAAGGGCTGTATTTCAAAAGCTTAGATTCCTACAGTACTGAATGCTGGAAAGGGATAAAACCAGCTCTGAGTCAGTTTTGCAACATGGTGTTGCTCTGGGACTACAGAAGTAGAATTAGCAGGTGATTCTGATTAACAGCCAGGACACAACTTGAAAGTGCCCAGCTCTGGTGCTCAGTTGTTCATTAAAAAGTCACACAGTCATTGCAGACTCCTCTGGAAGGTATTCACTATAGTTCGTGTTGTTGCCTCCAGTGTGCCTTATCATTGTGCTGATAAGTAAGTCACAATGTTTTCCTGTTAGTGAAACAGGGATTACTCAAGAGTGGACTTGAAGCAAAAATGTGCCTCACTATAAACCATACTACTTTTTTTCTTTTTTTCGGTGGGGAGCGGGGGGGAGGGAGTGTGTGTCAGTTTGAATGAAGTCCTAAGATCTATAGGCTCCTTTTTAAGCAAAACAAAATACATACACTGGAGGCACCTAAAAGTTAGGAGGATAAATCCCACTTGAGTTTATGTGATGTTCATTTGGGATGATGTGATATATCACATGAACCAGACATTCACAGATGAAGCCGTTGTCTGAATTTGAATGTGGAGAAGCTTAGGTTTTCGGTTCTTGAGTTCCTCAGATTTATCCCAGTTTTATGGACCAAATTGGCATCTCTCACATGTGTCAAGGGCTTGCAAAATTACAAAGGCATCTTGAAAAAATGACTACCTTTTTATGTTTCTATATTTTAACTTAAGATCCCTCTCTGTACTTCCAGTCTCTACATTCGAGATCTGCTATGGACTATTGGCCCCCCTCCCAGGTAGTAACTTCTGGGAGCACCAGAGATGACAATAAAACTCCCTCTTAATAAAACTCCCACTTCTGAAATATGGCCATTGCAGATAAAAGATGAAATTTCACAGGTGAACACCCACAGTCCTCATGGTGCTGGGTAGCACACCTCCCTAGAAGACATTTGATGATTTGATGCTTTACCTTTTATTAGAAATAATGTTAATAGGGTAAGTGCTGTCACAGGATCAGCTATTTTCATTTTGAAATCCAGCCTGCCTACAGTTTAACATTTGTTGTTTTTTTAAATATCATATTTGGTAACCTGCAACCCACAATAACAGTCTGCTTCACTACCAATAATTATTGAGAATACTATGTTTAATTATGTAGACTACCCAGATAATCCTAGAGTGAAGTTGTAGGAGAAAAAATTATCTCCCTGCAGAAATGACACCAGGAGTCTGTCTGTGTTTTGTGCAGGTGATTCCAGCCTTTGCTCAGCCTGTGTTCATGAAAACAATGTTTACAGCAGAATATTTCAGATTTTGTACAGAAATGAAGAGATCATTCTCAATGAATCAATGAACTTCAGAGTTCACCTTCTTCTGGATGGCGAAAGGGTGAGTTGTTTTGGGATGCACATGAAAACCAGGAGGGTTGGGATTCCTCTTACCTAACTTTAGGTGTGCATTGCAGGGGTAACTCCATTTAAGAAGTTGTCATGAGGTCCATGGGTGAAAACAATATCTTCCAGGGTAACTGCTGTTCCCAGGAGCAACAAGAGCAATCTTTGTTCACGGAGAACACTATTTTACTGAAATCCTAAATTGAAAGGGGAGAAAGTGTCATAGCAGAATGGCACTCAAATGTGTCCTAAAATGTCATAGCTGTGCTTTGCCAGGCCAAGGACAGGCACAAAACGTATGGTATTTGTACTTGCCCTCAGTGATGATGAGAGACACAACACCAGCATCTTTGCTAAATCAGCATAATATCAAAAATAGGTCCTACAAGTTACACAGCCACTGTAAATCACGAGAACTTGCAGCCACAGACACTCACCTGTCCTTCTTTGTACTTGATCATGAAGAGATTTAAAATTGTCTTCTGTCCTATTTTAACCTACATATATGTGTTATATACAAATCTAAACTAAAACAGCTGGAGAACCTAAGGTAAGCCTAACATGCCTTCTTTTCTCTCCCACTGTATTTTTGCTGGTTTGGTTTGGTTTGATTTCTTTTAAGATAGTTTCATCAATTTATTCCTCCCTAGAATTGTTGGTTTGTACTTACGTGAAAAATCACTAAATGCAAGTTCATCAATATTTGTTAGGAAAATGTCCCAAAATGCTTAAACAAATATTAATTTTATCCTTTCCATGTGGAACATCTCTGATTAAACATCCCTCCCCTCAAATAATAGCAATTTCCATTATGTTGAGCATGGATGATTTCTGATGATTTTTGCATTATTATTCAGGAAAGTTGTGCACCTCAGAAAATGCAAAATAAAAAAAAAAGCCCTCAAAATTCCTCACAACTAAAACTCATTCTGACTCTTGATGTGCTGTGTGCAGACACTTGGCTTTCCATAGGAGACCCCTTGGGAAGAGGCCCAATTCTGTACTTACAGAATGGTTTTGCACAGGGAAACTCCATTTTTCTATATAATGAAGCTGCTTTGGGTTTTCACTGATGTAGCATAAGAGGATAAATAGGTCTGTTGTCCCAGATGAGTTGCTGAAGACACTCTAAAGAATCAAATACAAAAAATACAGTTCTGAAAAAATTTCTGTGTATTGAAGACCTTAGCGCAATTCACCTCTGTTTAATGCTCCCAGGCCTCCTTTTTCTGCTTTAATGTCTTGTCCCACAACAATGTTACAAATTTGATATAAATGTGGGAGAGACAGAAGTATGACACTCCACTGGGCACTGTGCTCAGAAGACAATTATATCCACAACTATTCAGAGACAGTTTTGCATCTCTGTCACATAATTTTCTGTGTTGGATGAAATCCTTACAATATGGTGTTGGCAAGACACACAGGGATTTTAAAAGTGTTTTAAATATTATCTCTGTTCATAATTCTCAGTTTATTTAAAACACAACAGATGTGAATCCTTTTCTGTGCCAGCTGTGTGCTATGATGAGTTTTGCTGGTTGAGGGTGAAGGTTCTGTTCCCTGTTTTTAGTGTGAATAGAAGTTATGATAAATAGATAAGGGAATTAGTCTGGGTAATGGAAGTATTGAGTTCATATGGCCCATGTAGTTTCTCCTGTCACAGCTAGAATTATCCAATATTATAATAAGGGAGCAATGTGCTTTCTTCTCTTGGTGTTTGGGTAGTTTTGTTCATGAGGTAGTTTGCTGTGATAGGTTCAGACAAAAAAAAGTAGCTAAACAACAAAGCCCGATGTTGATGTCCAGATTAGATTATTTGCTACTGTTTTTTTGTTGTTTGTTTTTTTTTAAAATTCTTTCCCCCCCCCCTTCACTAGAATAACCCTAGATCACCTTAAATATGTAAATACATCATTTTTTGTCTGGCATTAAATGGAAGAAATGCCAATTATCTGCCAAGAAGTGGCACTGAACATACCTTTCACCATATAAATGGTGCTTTAAAACTCTCTGGTTTATTAGATGCCTTTTTCTATCTTATCCCAGCATACAGCATTTTTTGAATTCATAGGAAACAATATTGCAGGGCTGAGCCAGCCTTTATTGTTACAAAAAAGTCCAATTTGTTTCATAAGCTTTTGCTTTCATTCTTATTAGAGATGAAGCTTTGTCTCTTTCATCAAGCAATGAAACAGGTATCTTGTCTGACTCCTTGCTTGCTGGCCCCGTTCAGGGACAATTTAGTAGCAGGAAGAGGACAGAGTGAGGCAACCTGGGATATAATGCTGTATTAGATTTTGTACTTGCCAGAGAAATTTAAGTGAGCTTGGACACCCAGATCATTCAGTCTGACAGTCTGGATAAATGGATAAATGTTAGGGAGGTACATCACAAGAATGCAGGAGGCTTCAGTAATATTATCACAACTCTTAAAACCTAAACCAAAGATGTAAATGTAAAGCTGAAAAATTAGAATGCAAAACTGAAATGATGTACTTGATTCCAGGCCAGTTCAACAGAAATTAGAGTCTTTTGCTTTGTCTATACTTTTTATTGTATAAAATAATTGTACTTTTCGTACTCAAGTTCTATTGTACAGATTCTGAACAGTGTTTAATAAAATGCATATCCCTGTGAGTACAGTCCTTCGGCAAGAAAGGCAGAGGTTAGCAAACAGTCTGAACTCTGACAGCACCTTCTGGAAAATTAGATATGCTCAAAGATGTATATGGGGTATTTTTGCACAAGCTATGAGGCCCAAAGTGGGAATTTGGATGTACTGAATATTACAGAACAGAAAAATATTCCTTGTTTAGTATGGATGTATTTCTACAAATGCAGATCCTAGAATCATAGAATAGAATGGGTTGAAAAGGACCTTAAAGACCATCTAGTTACAAGACCCCTTCCAGAAGACAAGGTTGTTCAGGTTCTCATCCAACTTGGCCTTGAACACTTCCAGGGACAGATTTTTTTTTCTCTTTCACAAGTTGTGATTTTAATTATTAACACAACTAAGAAGTCAAAAAACTATGTAAAAAACACTGGAAGACCCTTTACAGAGCACCTGGGAGGACACTGCTTAGCCTAGCCAGTCAAACACTAATTATCTTCCAGATAAATTTTTCAGGCTAATTTCTTAAGGACCTGGTTGTGAAAATGCAAAACCTTTTTTTTCATGGGGAAAAAAAAAATAAGGTAGTCTATCAAACTTGTGGAAAATTGTAGTCTGTAAAGGATAACTGTGGAAAAAACATCATAGTCCCATTAGTTCTAAAATAAGAAACCAATATTTCATTTAAGGACAATATTATTCCATAGAGGAGAACAAGGAATGATAGAAATTTCAGTTCCCCTTTTCTGTGAGCTATGGAAAGGCCATTTTGTTGTTTTTCTGTCTAAAGGATTTTATGCACATATGTCTCTAATAGGCAAAAAAAGAAAAAAAAAAAACAAAAAAAAGAAACCAGAGGAAAGTCTAGCAGGTGTCAAAGCTGTATAGTAACATGTCAAGTAATAACTGTAAGCAATTATGTTTTGTCTCAACCTGTGCATAAAGCTTTTAATGATATTTTCTCATGAAGAATCCAGTTTTTGATCAGCTGCCCAATTTTCACTTAATATTTACTTCCCCCATATATAAAGGAAAACATGTTATCTCTCTACAATGAGAGCTGTGATTGATTTTATGCGGGTTTTTGCACTAATCCGAGCAGTCTGATTTCAATACAATCTTGGGATTAAAAAATATCCTGTGCATGCTCTTCACTGCATGACCCCCTGCAGCGATGTGTATCTCTCAGTCTCTCAGACATCTGCTCGTTGCCTCAAGGTGTTTTGAGTGAGTCTCACCAGCTATTGAACTTGTTTTGGACACACACACTCAGCTCTCAGTGACAGTTGCAGGTGCTCAGCAGTATTAGGCACAGACCCAAAACTTGGTCCCCTTTATTGAAAGAGGAGGTTTGCTTTGTCTGAAGCACTACACTGAAATCTTAGTTTAAATTCAGACTGTAGCTTCAGTAATGATTATTTTCTTGGCAACTGCCAGCAACTGTGATTTTTAGTGACAATAAGCCATTAAAAAGGAAAAAGTATTTTTTTTATTCTTTATCTTCCCCCTACCCTGCCTACAAATGAAAGGCATACTTGAAGGTGTTTTGAGACAGTCACAAAAGAGAAAGCATTTTTTCAGTAAACAGAAATGAGAATTTTCTCCAAACATCTCCATGCCTGTGGCCATGCTAGGAGGAATACCATATTACTTCAAAACGGATTTCATTTTACATCTTTCATAATTTTTGTCAAAGCACAATCAATCCTTAACTCTCAATTTTCTTGTTTTAACAGAAAAAGGTACATTGCAGATGCAGTTTCACCTTTGAAAACCTACCTAAACATAGTTTATGTAATATATTTTATGAATCCTACCTGTCAGAGACAGTTAGATGCCTCTGATGATGCCTTCAGTGCATTTTTAGTGTGGTCTGTTGTTAAGAAGGGGATAATCAGCTCTGGAAAGTAGAATTCATGTTGCTTATTTTACATCATCTAAAATCCAAGTGTTTCTAGACCAAGATATTTCTCTAGGTTCTATCTATTATCAGTGGAAAGAGACAGTCACAAACAGAAATCACTTGTCCTCCAACGTGTACCTAAGGATGGAGCAGCTCACTGTATGCATCTGCTTGTTGCTTTACACTGACAGAAGACAGAACCTGCACATCTTACCTCACCTTTTTGTGCCAGAAACTGTGTAAAAATAAGTTGTACCTGTAGTACCATATCCCCAGTTAATTACTTCACTTTTTGACTTGCTTTCCTGTGCATGTCCTATTGTATTCTGGCACACAATAAAGGATGCTTGCATTCACTGAAAAAAGAATTTTTTGGTTCTAATCTTTCTGTTTGTTTGGGTTTTTTTGTTCATATTTCCACTTTGGTTGACAGATTTATTATTTTTTTTTTCATTCTACTAAGCCTAGCTTTCTTAGGAAAAAAAAAGACATTTCAAAGGAGTGAAGGTGTAAGTGCTGATGAGCTTAATCCTTCTTTCATTCCAGTTTATTTATTTCCATTGATTAGATTTGTTTCAACTGTGCCACACTGGGATGTATTATCCAATGTAGCTCTTTATAGGTGAGGGTAATGAACTGGTAGCTCCAGCACTGTTTCCAAAAACCCAATTAAACTATTTCACTGACAATAAAAGAAGGGTAATTTTACTGGTCGGACTTATTAGATGAGTTAGATGAAGGTACTAGTCAGTCACACATGGTATCTTCAGTGGTTTTGATTAGCAGAATCCTGCCTTGTGTAGCAATGCTCAGCACTCTGCAATGAAGGGAACAGTTAAACTTTTGTTAATGGAAGC
Source organism: Dendrocincla fuliginosa (assembly GCA_035047845.1). Taxonomy (NCBI): domain Eukaryota; kingdom Metazoa; phylum Chordata; class Aves; order Passeriformes; family Dendrocolaptidae; genus Dendrocincla; species Dendrocincla fuliginosa. The sequence continues at coordinate 146,085,229 of JAWWMO010000083.1, read as the reverse complement.
TTTTAAAAACAACAAAAGCCTTTGAATTTTGGAAAGAAAACAGTCTAGATGAGGATCAATGGCAAACTACTTTCGTGAATCTGTGAAGGGCAAGGAAGAATGACCAGGAGGCAAGAAAGGCTTGGTTTGCTAAGAAACAAACTAAAATACTAATCATGAAAGATCAGAAATTGTCAGTATTATTTGAGCGGTTTCTGATTGTTTTAAAACGTAGACTTTGAACGTGGAATTAGTTACAGGTAGATAACCTGAAAAATTCATGGCTATTTCTCATCCAAGAAAATCCAGTCCTTGCTGGTGTTTGGCTGACAACATAACTCAAAGGAAGACTCACTCAGTGAGGGAGAGCTGTCCCAGAAATACTCCTCTGACTCTTGCTGTGCAAAGAGCAGGGATCCAACAAATGCAGAGCCCTGTGTGGTCTGGTTACTCTTGTCTGGAGCGATTTTCTTGACATGACATGGCACCCAGGAGCAGATAACACCTCTGATTGCTCTGGTTGCCTCTGACTCCTTCAGCAATTACCTGAACTCACTGTCACATTGGTTTCATTCCGCCTCTGTGCTGGGATGCTGCTGTTGCTGCATATCTTTGCCTTTGCTCTTATCAGACAAACCTACCCACCTTTCCCTTCTGTGTTGTAGGTGCCGACTTATAAAGGTAACCTTGTCTGTCTCTTTTTGTAGGTGGAAGATGCATTGAATGAGGCAGATTTTCAGCTCAAGCTGGACTTGCATTTTACTGATAGTGAACAACAGTAAGTGCTGTTTTAAGGCTCACTTGGTAATGGGGGTCTCTGTTCAACTGGGAAATTACTCTGATGAAATAAGTGTTCTGTGTAAGAAGGGATGCCTTTGATAAGTCTTCCCTTTGCCTCAGTATTGAAGTTTCTATGTTTCCCCCCTCTGTATTTGAAAAGTGTATCTCATACTCCTCTTTAAAGGAACAACAGTTTTTCTCCTTTAAGTTTTTCAAAGGTTTTAAGCATTGTTCCATCCTTCCTGCTGTTAAAGGTAATATCCTCATTGACCTCCACATGGGCAGGGGCTGTGCATTTAGCAGGAATGCATTTATCTCAGGAGGCAATGAAGTGTTTTCTGGCTGAAGACAGAAGTATGAACATGCTAAGCACTTTTTTCCTATTAAGAACAAAGGCTGCCTCAATTTTTTCAAGAGGAGAGAGTCTTCCAATTGGGTTTAATTTCTTCTTAGGTGAAGTGGAAGGATCATCCCTTCCTGAGACATAGCAGGAAGTGTGATCCCAGATGTTATTCAGCTCCACTGAATCAGGGATAAGTCTTCCAATGACTTGAGCAGCATTTATAAGGTGTGGGAAGGAGAGCAAAGAAATCGTATGAGCTGTACTTCATACTGGGACTGTCCCCATATGATTTTATTCATACCCACAGGGAACTTAAACAAATTTCAAGAACATGTTTCAGTTAACTTCAAAATACAAAAAGTGAAAACTTGTTCTCTCAGGCAGGTGAGACTGAACCTTCAGTGCTGATAGGTCTTGAAGGGAGAAAAAACAAACATTAAATGATAGCCAAGAATAAAAAGAACTGAAACATCTGAGTTATGAAATTGTGTTCTAATACATACATTTAATTTCTTTTATCATATGAAAGATTATTCTGATTTACTATTAACAAAAGTAGTGATTTTTTGAAAATATTCTGCAAAGCTTATTGAAGCTTGGGACTAACCATGTACCATGCACAACCATCTCATCCTAGATTTTATTAGCTCTGGGAATTGACTCCTTAAGTGTCTTTAATGCTGTCAAATAATTCCTCTTTAGAAGTTTCACTTGCATTGGAAGGATGTGGTTAGACACCCTCTAGATTTACAGCTCTGTCTCTTGCCCTGTAGGTGACTCAGATGTCAAGTTAGTTATAGTTATTCTGGAATAGTTATAAAAACCCGTTTAACTAAAGTTTTTTATTTACTGGAAAAAGAATAAAAGAAGCTAATCCAACTTGTGCTGTTCCTCTGTAGTTACTTCACCTACTCTCTTCTTTTTCAGAATAACAATCTGCAAAGGTACTCTGAATATTTTCAGCTGTGTCTGACACAGGACTGCTTCTAACTCTCACAGATTGCCTGAACTGATTGTTCTTACACAGACAATCACAAGTAGTGAGCTATCCTATCTATGAACATCCAGATAATCTGAACAGTTTGCTAAATACTTTTCCTCTGCGGTTTAGTTCGTGATGTCCCCAGAACTAGTGAATAAGTGAACATCAAGGGCAATCACCAAGGAAAATCAGAATTGCATCACACTTATTCCTTTTTTATACTGTATATTCATATATAACTCTACATATGTTATTTATTATTTGTAGTTCTGTTTATATTCTATATATAGTATTATTTTTATATCTATATTAATATCTATATTTATGCTTGACAGAGGTACAACACAAGACACCCTTCAGTTATATTAACCCTTATGAAGCTGGGAAGTGATAAAATTTCACCTCAAGCCATCTCTCAGTCTGCTGCCTGTAGCATGTTATAGGCTGTGACAAGTCAGGCCTTCACTAATCCTTGTTAAACCTCTTTCCTTCCAGGCTGAGGGATGTTCCAGCGATCCCCATGATCAGCAGCCGTACACTGTGTCTTCACTTCCACCCCCGGAGGGGTCTGCACCACCATGTCCCTGTCATGTTTGACTATTTCCATCTGTCAGTGATCTCCGTCACGGTGCACGCGTCCCTGGTGGCATTACACCAGCCTCTGATCAGGTAAAGGACACACAAATGTCTGTGGAAAGGCAGAGGAAATTCCTGTGCTGAGTTCTCTCATACAATTTGCTTATTGGATGGGAGAAGCAGAGAGGATAATTTAATTTAAAGTGTTTTGTTCCTGAGCTAAGAGTCTGGAGATTGGGGTTTAGAGCCATAATCTGACACCAATCTCTTTTCTTGTTGATACACCAGGGATCTGATCAAAAAGTAGTAAAATATCTGTAATGAGGAAAGTGGAAATTGTGTTTTCCTTGGGTGTTTTATCTCTTTAGCCTAAAAGCAACTAAGTACATTTACGTCCCCCCCTCTGATATTTTGTAAAGCATTCAGGAAAGGTGGACTCTGATCTCATCTCAGCCTCTGTGCATGAGCATAGTTCATAATGTGGTTAGGAGGAGGCACACAGGAGTCAGTGATCAATAAAGTTGCATTGGACTTTTCCTTTGCAGAATCACCTGGTTTGACTGTACAGCAGTATAATATCAGCTGCCATGGGGACTGGGTATGATTTATGTTATCTAATCTGTAATGACTAGAAAATAATTCAGAACTCCTTCAATTAAAACAGGGCTGGAGGTCAATACCCTGCTCATATTTAGAGCAGGTGAAGGGGAACAAAGGTCTTTCTGGCAATTTACTTAGTGCCCACTCTTGTCAGTGCATGAGACAGACAGTGCTGAGAGGCAGGGAACTCCTTTGGTCTTGAAGCAAAATGCAGTGTTCAGCACCATTCAGCTTCCCTTAACTCCAGCAAGGTCTTGTTGTTTACCAGATGACCAAAAGACTCTCAAGTTTGTCAAATACTGTGTTAACAGCAGTGTCAGAGGGGAAAGAGGTACCTGTAGAGTATTTTCCTCAGGTCTCATGTTTTGACTTAATATATCTTTGCTTCAGTTTTCCATCTGTGTGAAGGTATTGCTTGCACATAATGTCATAGAATTAATTAAGACTGTAAGAGACTGAGCCTGAGATTGAGAGGTTGTAAAGTTCTGGATTCCCCATCCTTGAAAGTGTTTGAGGCCAGACAAGACAAGGTTTTGGGCAACCTGGTCTAGTGGAAGATGTCCCTGCTTCTGTTTAGAAGGCTGAAATTAGATAATCTTTAAGATCCCTTTCAACCCAAACCATTCTAAGATTCTATGAGCTGTGACAGTGATGTGTCTCACATTAGCTGGTCAGACTGACATATCTGTCTTCTGCTGATGTGATACAGGTAGCTGCTGTATCTCTGTTCTGCTATGTGTCGATTTTTTAAATGGTGAATTAGATTGTAACAGACTATTTCTAACCAGATAATTTTACTCAGATAATTTGCTTATTGTTCTGCTGTAGAAAAGGCTGAAAGAACTGTAGTTACCAGGCTTAATGACTGTTTTGAGTGCTGTGTTATCCTCTAATGAATGGGACTGCACAGGCTTGTTACTGTTATTAGGCATAAATTGCATGATGAGCAACTGTTCCATAGTCAGAATATTATAGCTTTTAAAATACTATTTTGTGGACCTTTGTGAAGTATACAATGTATTTACTTAATGCATTGGAATGAAGATTTTTGACACAATATAGAGTCTCATTTGCTTAAGCCCATAAAATCATCTTAAAGTGTGATACTAAGGATTTCTCTTCTTCTTGATAAATATTCCAAACCCAAAGGGTTTTTATATCTTGCGTTCTCTAAGTCAGAATGAAGACATTAGTGTAAAATAAATGACAGTTCCAAGCACTCTGAAACAAAACCAGCCAACTAAAACTTATTTAGGTTGCTCACAGCTCAGAGCTTTCCTGTTTATCACCTATCACTGGAGTTTACTAGGAACGTAGGGGAAAAAAAAGTGTAAAATTGGTGGTTTTTTTTTTTTTTTGTTTTGGTTTTATTTTTTTATGGTAGCACAATAGAACCTCAATGACTGGAAAGTCCTCTTTGTCACATCATATCAAAAAATAAGCCTCAGATCATAGAATCATAGACTGGCTTGGGTTGGAAGGGACCTTAAATTAGTTTCAACCCTCCTGACACGGGCATGCCTTCCATTAGATCAGGTTGCTCAGATTCCCAACCAACCTGGCCTTGAACACTTGCAAGGATGGGGATAGTTACATTGTCTGGGGATAATATCTATGCAGTGTTTCACAGTGGTTTACACTTCTACCTTGAACTGTCCCATCATGGTACATACTTTGTATGTATATTCATTTCATTTCTACACATATCTATAGACTTAAAATTGCAACAGTTCTAGACCTACTCTGAAAATAATTATATAAAATTAAAGTTCACTGCTGTCTTGAAGTTTTGTTGGAAATCCACTTTGCATGAGGCACACCTATCTGCTCACATATGCTCTGTGGAATCAGTTCTTCATATTTTGTTAGCTCTGTTGACAAATTAGGTGCTCTTCCTCAAAGTTCTTTCATGTTGTCTGTATTCAAAGGGGGAAACCAGAAAGACCAGTTCAGACCTTTCCCTTCAGGGCAATGTACACTGAGAGATAGCTCCTGCTGGGGAAACCTTTCCAGGGTGTCTCCATTACCTCCTGCTTTTTGACAAGTGAACATTTTGATATGGATGTTTGTTCTGGTTAATAATTCTGATCTAATAAATATTACACTAGGTTTGAGACTTTGAAGACATCACCTTTTACCAACCTGAGAATGAGAGAAATTCATGCTTCTAGGATCCTTTGCAGGCTTCCGGATGAAAATTTTGTGATTCAGCTTTTCTAATGAGTATAACCCTCAGCTAGGGCCCAAATTCATGGATTTACTTAGAAGGTGAGAGGCTGGGTAGGAAAGTGGTGAGACTTGCAGTCAATTCATCTCCAAATTTGTTATCAAAGAATTAAAAAATGACAGAATGGTTTGGGTTGGAATGGACATTAAAGATCGTCGCATTCCAACCCTCTGCCATGGGCAGGGACACCTTTCACTAGACCAGCTTGCTCAGACCCCCATCCAACCTGGCCTTAAACACTTCCAGGGATAGGACACCCACAGCTTCTCTGGCCAACCTGTTCCAATGTCTCACCATCTTCACAGTAAAGAATTTCTTCTTAACATCTGAAATAAATCTCTCCTCTTTCAGTTTAAAGCTGTTCACCCTTGTCCTGTCACTCCACACCCTTGTCAAAGGTCCCTTTCCTGCTTTTAATAAGCTACCATTAGGTACTGAAAGGTGCTCCAAGGTGTAGTTGGCTTTCTGGGCTGCAAACAAATGCTGTTGGCTCATGTCCAGTGTTTCATCCACCAGAGCCCTCAAGTCCTACTCTGCAGGACTTCTCCCAGTGAGTCTGAGTCTGTACTCATATCTGGGAATGCCCAAACTCATGTGTAGCACCTTACACTTGGACTTGTTGAACCTCATGGGGTTCTTTGTGGGCCCACTTATCTCTAGAGCAATCATATTTGGTCTAGATGTGGGATAACCAGGAGCATGGTGTAATGTTTTGGTGTTTGGATCACCTCCTCTCTTGGCTTCTGGGGCAGCTGCATCCCTCTGCAGAGAGGACTCTGAGCAGCAGGGAAAGGACTGAGTGGCTTTTACTTCTCCTTACAGAGCAGAGAGCCATAGCTTGGTTAAAAACTCTCACTCTGACCTTTAGAGTTCTTTTACTCCCCTAGAAAGCACCCTGCAAGTGTCAGGGGAAGCTGGATCACTTGAGGCCAAGTCCAAAATTTTGCTTTCCAGTCAGGAGTGCAATAATAGGGGAGAACTGGGGTGTAGGGGGTTCAGTGGTTGCGATAGTTGAGTCTTGACCTGAAATAGTGCTCTACTCACCTGTGTCTTGCCCTTCCCCCAGGCACAGCAGGACACTGTTGGAGCAGGGCTTGAGCTGAGCTGAGCCTCTCACTCCCCCTTGGTGACAGCGGCTGTGCTGGGACGTGGTGTCTGCACCAAGTGCTTTAGGCACCTGCAGGTCACAGAGATGTATTTCAGACTCTTGGGATGTGGGACAAATAGAGTAGAATCTAGAGCAGGAAGTTGGATGGCACAGCTCTCCTAATATCACAGAAATGACAGTTCTCTTTAGAAAGTTAAGGGCTTGCCTCTAGCAACCTCATTTTACCCAGGATGACAGAAGATGAGCCCAGCAAAAATCTGTCAAAAGATAAACAGAAAAAGTGAACAATGTTCAAGCTTGAGACTGTTCACCTGCTGAGGCACTGGCCTTCATTAAATGCTTAAATACCTTTTTTATGCTCTTACCTAAGCTCCAGAGGCTAAATGTGAGCAAAGGTTGCAGGAGGAAGGTGAGGAGGAGGAGGACTTAGGGATTTCGGACTCCAGTTTTGTGGTTTGTATGGATCAATTTGCTTGCTGGCCTGAGGCACTGACTTCTCCCTCAGCCCCCTGTCACTGGCTTTACAACTGGTCCACTCTGTAAGTGCAAACAGCTCTTATTAGTCCAGTTTCAGCTGTTAGGAAAGGCACTTTGCTCCGGCATAGCTCAGACTTCAAGAAATATTTCTGTTTTTCCCCAAGGGAAAAGTGCAGGTCTATGGCATAGAGGTCTATTTAGTATCAGGCATGCTGCAAGCACAGTTGGGCTCATTTGGGAAGCAAAAACCAAGAAACATGGTTCATTTATTCCACAGACTTCTGCGCCACTTCTCCCCCACCAAAAAAGCAAAAGAAAAAAACACTAAGGAAATAAATTAAAAAAAAAATCAGGTCTTGAAATCACTGCAGATAAGCAAGACCCTTTACCACAGGCAGCTGGCAAACCTGTTTTCTCTTGCTTGCACAAGAAGGGAGTTTAATCTTCTCAGCTCTCTGGATTTTCTTCAACTTTCCATTCCTTTCCCCACTTTCATACATGATTTTATGTGAAAAACTAAGTAGACTTTCAGGATTTTACTTGTTAACCTTGAATCCTTAACTGCTCGTATTCAAATTGCTGTATGAGAAACAAGAAATCTTGGTGGGATCTGAGATGGGGAAGTAACATAATACAAATTTTATTGGTGGAAAAACCAAGACACAGATAATTTTTCATACCTTTAGCTTTTTCTGCTCTGGAAAGAGGAAACAGAATCAAGGGGACATGGAATATTTAAAGGTTTCAGCCCTAATGTAGTTCTGCTCTGCTCCACTGCACTGGCCATCCTTGAGCAATTTTATCTCACTGAAATTCTTTTATTTCCAGGATCCTTCTGTTCCTCTAAAGCACAACGGATCTACTTATAGGTGACATACACACTGTACTGCTCTCTGCCCCTTGAATCTGGGTGCAGATTACGCAGGTCAATTTTTCTACAGTTGTTAAGTGTAGCTGGCACTCATTTATGGGCAGCTTGCAACTGAAACTGCACAAATGTAATACTGAGGAGTAAAATTCATAACATGTTTTCCCTCTCCATCCTATTTGCAAATAAATTAATCTGTAGAAAGGAAATGGAATATTTATGCAGTAAAGAGCTATTGTTTTTATATATGTTTATTAGAATAATACTGGTTTATGTTATTTTCCTCTAAGAATTCCCTCATAATAGCTGCATGATTTTTCCTTTTAATTTTTTTTTTTATTTGGTGGTTTGTTGTGTCTCTGAAAAGATAAACCTTTCCTTTGACATGTCATTCTCCTGAGTTACTAGCTGAGAAGTCACAGTAAAATAACCTGGCAATTTCTGAGTCAAACTTGAAAAAACACCCCAAAGAATCCCACTCAAAATTAAATCAATGTCACCACATGGCTTTATCTGCTTTCAAATTTTATAGCAACTAAGGTTAAATTCAGGACAAATGAACCAGCATTTTCCAGCAGTCAAAATATGTAGAGACTTCAGACCAGATTCCTCCTCCCAACCTCTAATTCTGTTAGGGATCTCAGAAGAGTTATCTATTTTCATTAAAAATTTTATTTTAATAAATCTTATCAGTTTTACCCAAAAAACTCAGAGCATTTTACAGTCACTGATTATAACCTTAGTGAAACTCCTTGGGTAGGAGAGATACACGTCTAGAGGAGCACAGTCTGTAAACATACACAGATTATTCTCAAAACCAAACAATAAATCACCTGTGTACTCTAGGACCATGTGCCAGTAGTAATTTCCCAAAAGCTATATTAAAGTATTGAGTTAAAAATCAGGGAAATCAGTGTTGTCATTGCAATTTTCCTGATGCGTGGGAGTTAGAAGGAATCTCCCAGTGAAATGCAAACCGCTGGCAGTGGGGGCTGTGAGGGTTTAATTCTGAGGTATGCTATTTCTATGGGACTGACTTTTAATTTCTTAAAGCAGTAATATGTTATGCATAAGGGACTGAGAGAAGGATAAATGGTTTCTCCACGAATCTGGCCTAAATGGGATACAAGTTCATTTTCTGAGCTTTCACCCCTGGTGCAGTCACAGGATTATAATTTCTCGTAATTAGAAATGTGATGATTGTGTGGGCTTTTGTTTGTTTGGTTTTGGTTTTTTACAGTTTGATAATTTCATGTAGTTCAACATAGCTTTTTTCCCAAGCAGGAGTCAGATCCCAATGTGTTAGTTTTTCCCCCTCTCTGTTCTGCTAAGAACTAAAATTTGTAAAAAGTTTTGCTTACCAAAAAACCCAAACCAAGACAAAATTAAAAATTCAAAAAAGTTATTTCTTTTGGGGAAGTTTAACATTGAAGAGAACATTATGTTATGTTCAACTACCCTAAAATATTTTTTTCTGATTTGCTTCAATAGCACATCTGAATTAACATTTATCAAGGCCAAACCATTTCTTATGCTAGGGAACTGTCTTCTCATTGATACGTGAGAGAATTTTCCACAGAAGACAAAATAAGCAGGGAATGATTATTTAGTATTTTTGCTATACAAAAACCAAAAAGTGCCACATCCAATTCTCTAAAAGCAAGTCCAAAAAGAACCAGAAAGTTCAGTACATATTGCAAGTGTAGTTCATTCCAAAAGATGCTACAGAGGCCAAGAGTATAAATCAAAAAGGCATGGACACAAATTCATAGAAGGTAACCATGACTGCTAGAAATAATTGCTTGAGTATAACCTCTGACTCAGATAGTTCTTAAATTTTGATTGCTGGTTTCTTGCAGGCTATAAGGGGGAAAATGGACTTTTTGAGGCAATTTACTGTACTATGTGTTCATAGATGGCTGCTGTAAAAACCAGGAGACTCCCTTGAAGGATAAAGACATTGAATCATTGAATCACAGAATGATTTGGGTTGGGAGGAACCTTAAAAATCATCTCACTCCAACTCCCCTGCCATGAACAGGGACACCTTCCAGTAGACCAGGTTGCTCAGAGCCCAAGCCAACCTGACCTCAAACACTCCCAGGGATGGGGCATCCCCAGCTTCTCTGGACAAACTGTTCCAGTGCCTCATCACCCATGTTCTCATGGATAAGGTCATCAAAAGGCCTGATCAGAAAAAGAAAAAAAAAAAGGCATAAAACATTTCACTGATAATATTAATAGTTCTGCACACATGTTAATCCTCTTGGACATGCACACATTACCTCTTTTGACCTTTTTTTATCCTGAGCCCAATAAAAAGCTAAGGTTAATATGCTGCATAAGGACCTAAATGGCGATATTAAATCAATGCTATTAAATAGTCCAAATGGCCATGTAAATAAACAAGGTTCATGATTCATACAAATAAACATGTTTTCAGAAAGTTATAAGAAATAAATACAGAAAAAAAAAGTATCAAATTAACCTGTTATTGTTAATAAAACCTATCTTCAAGCATAATGTACTTCAGAAGCATTAGGGAGACCTCAGCAATTTGTAAGCCTTCCACTTAAACTTTCCCTCAGCAGACTGGTGACATTTGGCATGTTTCCCAAAAAAGGTTTTTGTTTTACAGTGCTATGTGAAATCAATTTCCATAAACCCAACAGATTAAAAGCCCTTCTCTGCTGTAAAAGCCAAAGATAAATAAATAAAAAAGGCATTAAAAAGTGCTTTTCTTTAAACCTTTGAAAGCTTTGCTAATATTCAGATGAGGAGTTTTTCATGTGCAGGCAACATTTGTTTAAGCTTCTCTCTCTGATACCACAGCAATCATTTTTTATTTCTGCTTCTTGAGCATTTCTAGCAGACCAGGGCAGACAACATCATTCAATAACAGCTGAAATTATTCAGAGCAGTGCTTATCTCTTGGCTGTTTGAAATAGCTTTATTTATTTATTTTTTATTTTTATCCTAAATGTTGCATGTAGGGAATACATAGAAAGACTTCATGCTGCTTGGAAGCAACCAGCTGGAAATTCTTTGGATCACATAAATTAATACATACATAAGCAAGAACACATATTTGCTAACTTCTTCTACCCCATCCTCCCTCCTGCGGGATGGCCTCTTTGCCAGTATTCATATATAACAAGCATCAGTTTTGACCTACAGCAAGACAGGGATTTGTGTTTAACCTTCTGAAACTGGTCCAATTCCTAATTTTGCTTGAGATTCTTTTTCTGACATTGAACCCCTCAGTCTGTTTCACACCAGAACCTCACCTGCTGTTTAACAAGTATTGCTGAAATTTTCTTTTGTCTTGTGTCTTTAGCATAAGCATCATTCCAGAGTTCAAGAAACATTTGCACAATGCTATCAGGCATATGGTGTGATTCTTGCAGTGTCCTGTGCAGGGCCAGGAGTTGGATTTCAGTGATCCTTATGGGTCCCTTCCAGCTCAGGGTGTTCTATGATTATTTTTTTTTTTGAGTGTGTTTCTGTAGAGCAGACAGTACTCTAATCTGTCCTTAAAAACTGGATCAGGTGTAGATATCAATGAATTAGGCTGATCTGAGTGATGTGACCACATAATACATGTCTACACAGAGGAATAACCTCAGACTAGAAAGCTTTTACAGTGTTAATGGCACTGCCCTGTGGGTTTTACTTCTAGTACATTATGGTTTCCATCCTGGAAGTTTCTATTCTTTCAAGGAGACCAGATCTCCTGGGTATGATGTAATTTGCAATGCTTGGATGGCCATCAGGTGCCTGTGGATGGTGATCCCAGTCTGGGAGCTGTAGCACAAACTCAACTGGCATTACCACTGCACTTTGTATGGATAGAAAATGCGTTCTCCTTCTTTCCCTGTAGTTCATTATTTCAGTTCAACCTTTGCCTACATGTTTTTCAAGAACACTTCTGCATTGCTTGCATCACTATTTAGACTCAGTAATTTGACTCATTCTATTCACCACAAGTAGTCTGATTTCCCTCTTGAAATCTTGATACAGTTTATGTTATCAGAAGGGCTAACAGTGGGGTTATCTCATGTAACTCCAGTTGCTGATGAGGCCCCTCTTTATAGTCTACAATAAGAAATAAGTACTTTGAGGGTAAAATTCCCCTGATCTCTTTGATATCACTGCTTCAGAAAGAGGTGACTCATACACTGGAAATGCCAATTCCTCTCCAGTGAATATAAAAGCAGCCTACATCATTAACTGGTTGCATACTTTTGCCCAGATTAATCCAGAGTATGAGCCCTGGCTGTGCATCAGTACTCTGGTGGGCTTGATGCTCTGTAAGTTCCAGACAAGACATTCCACTCTTAATGGGTTTGTGGTCTAAGATAGGAGACAAACAGATACAGCCAAAAGGGAACACTGACCATAATAGTCAGCACTGAGAGGTAATGACCACACATTAATATAACTTACATTCTGTCCAGTTTTTGAGGAAGAATTTGGATAACAGTGAATTCATGTTGCACCAAGGTATGAGAGAACGCTTCCCAGATGAATGGACTGCACCCAGCAAAAAACAAATGTGGATTTCGGGCTGTAGCCTTGTCATGTCAGTGCTGGAAGCTCATGTCATGAGACAATTAGAAGTGGGAATTAAAATTCCAATCTATAATAATGTTTGCGATGATTTAGAAAATATATTGATAGATAAGAGAGATCATGCACAGCTGAAAGAGGAATGGTGATATGGTTCGATCTTGAAAAAGATGTTGTATCCATCACGGTACAAGCTGATGAGAGGTTGGATAAGAATATGGTCAGTGTGAATAGATGGAAAGATTGCGCTGATGAGATGTTATGCTGGAAAAAGATCTGTAAGACCGCAGAGAAAGGACTAAGTGAAAGATAATGCTAAAACCACTGGACTGAATGCCCAGACAGCAAAGTTCCCTCACATTGCTTGAGCTAGTGCACCCTGGACAACGATAATTTTCAAGAGAAATATGAATTTACAATGTCAACTTGAAATCAATAAAAGCAAAACCCAGCATCACCAAAGGTATAAATATTTTTTAAGAAAGGTTGTAAACTAGGAAACTAATGACTCGTCTCTGACAATGTTCCTCTGATTAGTTTTTCTTCTCAATTTTTCTTCTTATAGTTTCGCTCGTCCAGGGAAAGGTTCATGGCTTGGTAAAGGCAACCTGGAGGCAGGACCAGACCAGTCCAGTATGTCATTAGAAAATCTAGTGTTTGGAGCTGGCTACTGCAAACCCGCTTCTTCAGAGGTAAGGAGCATGAACAATGATGTCTTACTTCTATTTGACCACACTGGCTGTCCATATAATCTGTAGAGAGCATGTTGTAGTAGTATATTTCTAGAAGAGGGATTTTGTTTGAAGAAGAACCCTTCAAACATTTCTGTATGAACCACCTGGCACTTGGATACGCAGTCCTTAGGTGTTCTGCCCCCCACTAAATGAACCATTTCAGAAAGTTGAAGATGTGTGGATATACCCCCCACTGCCAATGACACTTTTAAGACAGGATTCACCTCACCACGTATTTGCAGTAAGAAAAATTAATTATTCAGGAAAAAGCCTTGACTTTCAGGTCTTACATATGACAGTCAGAGGACTTGAGTCATCATGAAGGATTTTGTGAAGGAAGGTTCTGTGTCCTGAGCATTGTTTGTGTTGGTGATGGGGTCCCACAGTTAGTGTGTGCCCTTGATCTTACTGGTTATCACAGGTGAAAAGGAGAGCTCATTCTGCAATTTTTAGTAGAAAGTTGTTTGGTTGTTTGTCTGGAAAATAATGATTGAGGGTTTTTTTTTTTTAATCCTCTTCTTTTTTTAAGTGCTTGCTTTGGAGTGTTGTGGGTTTGTTTTTCCTTTCTTTTTTTATCAGAAATATTTCCTCAGATCTAGAAACTCAACCCAGAATATTGCAATCATTAACCATTTAGGAAACCTTGATTCAAGGTTTCTGATTAACATGCTGCCCTCAGCTTCCCTCAAGATTTCCTGTCAAAGCTGTTCCGTATAAATATTAAAAATATGCAAGCCTAGAGGGACTTGTGCAGAAGAACTACCAGGGAATCAACTTGGACTGAGAGAATGCTTGGCCTGAGGCTGCTATCCAAAACACTGGGTCATTGTATGCTGTTGGCAAACAAACTGACCTTAACCTCTGTCTCTCTGGTAGATGGTCTCATCATAGACTTGTAAATAGCTGACATAAACTAATGTTTGTGAAATAAACTAATCTGTGTACATCTCTGTACATCACACAAGAGAGAGGCTTCTTTGGAGAGTGCAGCCTACTTTTCTTTATCAACTGAACAAACCTTTATTGTAAGAAGAGAGATGGAAAGGCTAACTCTCCACTTCCAATTAGGAAAAATCTTATTTCCTTCCTAAATTTGTTCCTTAGCTGGACACTCTATTTTCTACCTATATTTGTTGACTAATCTTTTTGTTTGTTTTGCTTTGCTTCACTTTTATTTTTTTTTTTATTTTTATTTTTATAATGACAGTATGTTTGTGGTGAGTTGATCCTGACTGGAAGCCAGGTGCCCAACAAGCTGCTCTACCACTCCCCTCCTCAACTAGACAGGGTGGGATAGAGAAAACTTGTAGATAAAGTCAGCTTAATGAAGCAAAAGCAAAGGAAACCAAAAGATTTATTCTCTCCTTCCCATCAGCAAGTGATGTCCAACCACTTCCTAGGAAGTGGGGTTTCAGTAGCGTAGGGGTTTCTCTGAAAGACAAACATCATTATAGTTGAATGCTCTTCCTCCTCCTCCTTTCTCTTAGCTTTTATTGCTCAGCAGATATCATGTGGTATGGAATATCCCTTAGGTCAGTTTAGGTCAGCTGTCCCAGCAGTGCCCCTGCCAAGATCTGCACACCCCCAGCCTACTGATGGGAGTGGAATGATGGAGAGACAACCCTGGTGCTGTGTCAGCTCTGCTCAGCAGTAGCCAAAACACTGGTGTGTTACCAACACTTTAGCAGCTACCAATGCACAGCGCAGGCTGAGAGGGCTGCCATGGGGAAAGTTAACTCTCCCAGTCAGACCCAATACCATAATTGTTATCCTAGCTGGTGACTTATGAAATACCAAAATGAAAATGCTCTCTCAAGAACTGGCTTTAGCACACTGCTGCCCTGCAGTCATCAGAATGCCACACACCAAACCATCATAAATATAGTGCTGCACAGTCCACGTGGTAAGATGTGCATTTGCTTAGCTTCAAAAACGTCCATAAGTCACGGCATCTGTTCTTGAGCAGAGTATTTTAATTTAATAGACCATGATGTCCTTTTCACCTATGCTATCTATTATGTATGATAATAAGCAAAGGCCATTTCTCTTAGTTTAATATAAAAAATAAGAATTCAGAGCTTAAAAAGAAGCTGTTATGAGAGTAAATCTAATTCAAAGTGAGGGCCATGTGACTGACTGCTGGTTTATATGGGACTATATATCAAGCCATAAGGGATTGAAGAAAAAGCAGTACCAGCTCTTACAATGTTACAATGCTTTTCACAGGGTCAAGTTTTCTTCCCTTTACAACTTGTAAATTCCATTCCAGGTTGTTTGAACGTGTGTGTTGAATGTAACTTCAACAGGACTATAGATATTTCCAGGTTTGGGGAATTTTGCAGTAACCACCCATGGGCGTGAAAAGGGATCGTACTCTTTTCATCAGATTGAAAAAACAAACAAACAAAAAAAACCCCTGCAGACCTTTCTGTTAACCTTATATATATATTTGTTTGGACCTTGCCTACTGCATCTCCAAATTAGTCATTTTTCTTTTCTTTTGTTCCATTTTCATCTCTGCAAATCTGAGTTTGTATCCTTCTATTTTTCATGTACATTTTTGTGTTTTTCTTGATCTGAGAAGTCTCCAGGCTTAAGCTCTTAAAATGCATCTCATGGACAAGTGTCCTCTGTTTAGCATCTTTTCAAGGGAACTGAATCTGATTATTCAGTTTACTGAAAGACTGCAAATAGTCAAGATTTTCTTATTCCAGCTAAATAAACCTAAAAGAGTTTTTTTCCCTTACAACTGCAGATAGGTATTTTTTCCAGAATATTACATTTGAGCAGAAGCTTGCAATGAGTAGGAACTCTAAATCTCCTATTGCACCCTTTTCATCAGGTCTAGATGTAAAACCCCAGCAAAGCAGTAGTTTGCTGTGTCTGAGGCACTTGCTAACTCCGGAATTTATTCAATTTCATTGATTTGATGTAAATGCTACAAAGCCATAAAGCAGACTGTCTCACAAAAGTAAATTTTGTCCTCACTAGTGTCATCATATGCAGTAGATGGACTAGTGACATGCTGCATTTTATTTATGTGGCACGGTTTTTGTACCAAAGGGGGATGGGACCAGAGGAGGCTTCTCTAAGAAGAAACAAGAACCTTCCCATGCATTAGATATAAACAATTCCAATTGGCTCCAACATGCACGCAGTGTTGCCCAAAGCTGAGCCCATCAGCAGCCATTGTAGAACTGCTTTGATAACATATTTAAGAAAGGGTAAAAAATACTGTCTAGCAGCGTGAGAAAGAAGAGTGAGAAAATGGGAAAGAAACAACCATCCAAGCACCAAGGTCAGTAAAGTCGGAAGAGGGAAGGTGCTCCAGGTGCCAGAGCAGATTTCCCTTCAGCCTCTGGTAAAGACCATGGTGGCACAGGTTGTCCCACTGCAGCCTTGGAGAGCCCTTTGCCAGAGCAGGTGGCTGCGCCCTGAAGGAAGGTGGGCTTAGATTTGTTTCTCACTCTACTCTGTTTAATTGGTCATAAATTCTATTCATTTCCCCAAGTAAAGACCCTTTTGACCATGGCAGTAATTGGTAAGTGTTTGGCCGTGGCAGTAACTGGTAAGTGATCTCCCTGTCCTTATCTTGACTCTTGAGCTTGTTGTTGTATTTTTCCCTGGGCCCTGTTGTTCAAGAGGAGTGGCAGAGTGGCTTGGTGGGCATCTGGTGGCCAGGGAAGGTCCACCCACACTATATGGTGCAGACAAAATTTAAACACAGTAGTGTAGTGACAATAGTGCTAATCCCTCAGGAAAGCCAGAACTGCACTGAAATCTGAAGATGCCAAGTTATGTTTTCTAGACATCTCTTGAATACAAAGCAGAAGATACCTTGACATATCATCTCTAGGTCGTACTTTCCATTTTCCCTCTTTCTTTCTTGGATGCATCAGTGAGTTGATTCTCTTTTAATCCCACAGGCTGACTGTGGAAGTGTTCATCCAGTTTACGTCGTTGATTTGCTTTTTCCTTATTGAAAAGGCAAGTGACTGCCTTGATTTCTAAAGAGAGCCTGCATCAGTCAACTCTTCTTGCCATTTCCTGAGCTAATCTTGTGTTTGGGCTGCTGAGGTGCCACTGATTAATAATAGATCCTGAAGGCTCCTCGTTCTGCACTTCAGATTCCTCAGTGCAGAGGCTAATTAAATGCCAGCAGCTCTGGACTGTACATGCACATTTTCCCTGGTTCTCCCCAAGTGACTTCTGAACATCACTGACAGTTTCCTCATCTCCTGGCTTAGCAGAGTAGTTATAATAATTAATCCTATTTAACCCTTTGTGATTTTTTTTAAGTCATCCCATCTCTTCCCAGTCCTCTACCCAGCAAAGGTTCTTCCCTTTCCCATTCTTCCTGGCCTCCCTCTCCAATTTTTTCTGTCTCTCTATACTACACTTTCCCTTTCAAGCTCAATTAAGACAACAAAGGTATTTATTATTGAAATACTAAGGGTTTGGTTTTTTTTGTTGTCAGATAAATATGAAGGAAGATATTTTTGTTGTAAAAAACTAATAGAGAATCATCTACGGAGTAATAAAATGGGCCAGGATTTTCTCAAATTCTCTTTAGCCCATAACCTATGCTCACAGGGAATATTTTTCACAGTAGATGTATTCAAAATAGCATCATATCTACTGCAGTCTTGGGACATCTAGTGGGATGAAACAACCTCATGAGCTGTGTGTGAGTGGCTTCCCTTGGGTGCATCTGAATTCCCCTTTGTGTCTGCTAAACTTCTTTTTCCTGTGAGGAACTTCAAGGGGGTTTTTCAGGAGTTACAAGGTCTGTATCTCAGTGCTACACTGACTCATGTTTTCAGGTGATCTCAATAGCCATAAGAGATGGACACTGAAAAATTTCAACAACCTCTACATCTAAAATAAAATAAAATGTTCCTGGCAGAAATGTAAAGTGAATGGTCACTTACACTTTAGGATTTGTATGCCTTACGCAGTACAATAAACCTCTTCTGTATCCACTGTTGTCAGGCTGGTTTAATGTCTTTGTAATATTGTGCATCACATGCCTGCTGTGTTATAATCAAGTTGAGTCAATGACATACTGGGGATTATTAATAAACTGTACTCACAGTAATCTTATTTTCATTTGGCTAGCAGTTGCACTGCAGATAAATTGACTTCTAAGTAATCAGATTGATTAATCTTATGACTTCCCATTAATAAGACGCTGGTGTTTGATGAGAAGTGTTCTTCTTTCATCTAGCATTGATGTAGCAATCCCAAAAGACACGAAGTTTATGTCTGGCGTAATACAAGAAGTAGGAGTGTCATTCAAATAAAATTTTGTTGATTGTAAGAGTTCTTTTCCACAGACAGTTTGCTAATATTTTAATCTTTTCAGCAACATATGCAAAACCTGGGCTCATCCAGCCTAACACCAACACATGATTTGAACCCACATTTTTTTGACCCATAAGAATCATCAGTGGTTTAGTCTTCTTTTCATCTGTATAGTTATGACTCTTTGGCCAAATCGTTTATTTTTCAGCTCTTGAAGAAGGAAGACCCTGAGATTAGCACTGTGGGTTGGAGCATGGTACTAATTATACCAAGGCTGTAGTTTTGATATGTTTGGGCCATTCACTCAAGAGCTGGGCTCAATGATCCTTGTGGATCCCTTCCAACTCAGAATATTCTCTGTTTCTGTGAAGGCTGTGCATCAGAGAAGAGCCCACATAGGATTCCTTGTGGGAACTGTAATACATCTTGAAATCCCAGTTTAGCTGGGAGAAGAGCAATATGTAGCTAGAAAAGTCATTCAGCTCCAGACATAAGAACCTTAATGTAGAAATTGATGTTGTACTTTTTTCTTTTTTTTTCTTTTTTATTTATTGTACTGATGCAGCACCATCTTTCTAAACTTATTCATTTGATTTTTTTTTTTAATTTATTATTGATATTTGCTGTATACTGACTACAAAACAAAATGTTATGAGAGATTGAGAGAGAAGATAAAGAGAGAGAAGGGAAAGGGGAAGGCTGAGGGAGAGGGGTATGGTGAAGGAAAGCAAGGCAAACCAGGGACAAAAAAACCCCGGTGTTAATTTGGTAAAAAACCTAAAATTCTGCAAAGAACTAAAACTGCTGTTTCTTTTTAAAGAAAGAGCCATGTAAATTTTTATTTCCCCCCTCTATTTCAGAAAAGTAGCAGAGATTTTATATCTCCTGGTAGGAAAAAGAAAAAGGAGAGGGGGGGACCTAATGTGTCTGGAGGGCTGTGAAGCTGCCAAGCCTTTATTTAACTTCTTTCTTGTTTTGTCTTTGTTAACCTTCTACCAAGGGCGATGTTTTACAAGCAATGTCTAATTATTTACAAACTTAAGGCATAGTTAAGATTCTGATTTTAACAATTTACAACGTGAGCGTGTAAAATCCCTGGAAGTGTTCAAGGGCTTGGGCTTTGAACACCCTGGCCTAGTGGAAGGTGTCCCTCCCTGCTTATGACAGTGTGTTGGAACAAAATGATCTTTAAGGTCCTTCCCACCCTCCATGTAACTAATCCAGACTGCAGAAGTGTAGTTTACCTCAGAATGTTATCTGGAATTGTTAATTTTACATGGAAATGGCTTTAGTTTTCATCTCAGACTTCCCTGCTTTGGTGTGTGTATAATGGCAAGTATTTCTTTCATGTGTTAGCATGTGTTTGTAATGGGTGGTTTTAAGAGATTCCTTGGGTGTCTTGCTGATGCAAATGGTGATTAGTTGTGATTGGGACTACAGCAGATGTCCAACACATAATTATTCTAAAATAGTAAGAGAGCTGATAGAGTGCTCTTTATAGGGTGTAATGACAAGTATCCTTAATCAGTGTGTTCAGGGCACCATTTGTGATAATTGCTGATGAAGTCTTTAATCTTCGGTGGCCTTAAGATAAATGGCTGATCTTTAGAAAGAACTAAATGATTTCCTAGTGGTAGCAGAAAACATGGTAACTAATTACGTGACAATAACTGGTTTCTTTAATCATCAGCATATGTATTTGTTGTGGTTCTTACTTTTTGATCTGGCATATGCAGAGTACAGCAAGGCATTGATCTGCGTTATGATAGAGTTCAAAACAGGGATTAATTTGGGTTTAGGCCTGAAACGTGCTGTTGAAAAAGCTTTGCAATCTTTTTGCTGTGGGTGTTCAATCAAAATGTCATGAAATCATCTGGAGTTTCTTGTGAGACTCCAGATAGGAGGGTAATGGAGTCTTGTTCTGGAGAAAATCCTCTGGGATTGTTCATATTGGACTGATAAGTTGTTCCTTTTGTAAAGCAATAGAATTTGGATAGAAGTTGCAATTTTGCAATTATATATTTCACTTTTTTTTTTTGCCTTGTTTATGTACTGTGAAGAATCAGACTGCTCCACTTGCTTTCCAAATCTCCCTGTTTGCATACCACTGTGAAAAGTTAAATCACACCTAGACTTGTATCGCTTTATTACGGCTAAGTTAGAGGGTTGTGAGTAGAGTGCTAAAAGGCAGCCTAAGAATAGAGGATTTCTTTCTCTTTCATTGCTACTATTGCAGTTATATACTGAAGAATTTATTTGGTTCCCCTCACCATAATTTCTCACTTTGGGGGTGAAATCCACTGATGTGGTTTGCACAGTCATTCACTTAGCAGACATTCTTTCAATTCAAGTTTTTCCTCTCTACTGATTTAAGCATTGATTTTTCAGGAAATTTATAGGAAGGGGTTTGGGAGATAAGTTTTTTTTTTTCTTTCTTCCCTGAAATAAAATGCAGGAGCAGCAGGAACAGCCTTTCTACTCTCTTCAGGAATTGGACTTGGCTGTTCTCTGCCTTTTGAAAGAGCTCTCTATGATTCACTTTTTCTTTCTTCTCAGTATCTTTTCCCAGTGGTATTTTGTTGAAAAATCATGTTCATATGCCCTAAAGAACACTACAATAATTCCCACTGACTGATGATGAGAGAGTTCTTGAAGGGAGACCTAATCAACTCTCATAGCTTCTGAGCTGACGGCCTTTCCAGCAGGAGCAGAGATGCCAACAACAGCACAGTCAAGATCCATCATCTGAAAGCCAACCCTTTGCTGCTGGCAAGTGTCCCAGACAGCAGCTTTGGGACTGGGGAATGAGAAAAGAGATTCCCTCTTTTTCTAGCCACTTTGTCTTGTTTTGTGGAAACAAATCTTCCAGTGGCAGCAAAAGCATATACCTCTGTTCACAGCTATTTCATCTGTCGTAATGATCCAAGAAACAGTTTCACAGCTGATAAGAATCATAAGTTTTGGTGCAGTGCTGGGGAAGAACACTTGGAAGTGTAGTCCCTGCAACATGACTTTGTGCAAAAATGACTGACAGTGCTCCAATGATCTTACAAATTCTCCAAGGATCCAACAAGTTTCAGCAGTCTGACAAACAGAAAAGAACAGGCTATGACAATAGAATTGGGTCACTGTGTTATATTTCTCAAAAGTATTGCTAGACAGAAGTGAATAACGTTAGACAGAAGTTTAGCCAATATTAACTTTCGTGGCAACATAAAAATAATTTTAGAAGCTCTTCAGTACAAGAGTAGCTTCTGAAGATGACTTGACTTAGTCACCTGTTAATAAGATGTACTCAAGGGTTGTGATGAGTGACAAAAAAAAGAAATAATTTAGATTAGAATTTGGTATTGCTTCAAGGAAGCTCTTTACATAACCAGGAAAAGTTGTAAGTATTCATGCAGTTACACATATAAGTATTTGGATAAGAATATGGGCCTAAAGATTTGATTAGGGTAAGCCAGACAAAGTCAGATGTGTATGAGTTTGCAGTACTTTGACTGGCATAAACCTTGAGAAATCAAACTTCCAGTCACCCTTGTTTTACAATAGTATTTACCTCTGCTGTTCCCAGCTTAACAGTATGGTATTTGAATAGAGTCTGGTGTATTGTTGATGTCTGTGCACTCAGTCATTGGTTATCTGTCACTGGGTCACTCAGATCCCAGGTTATCTGGGTGTGTCATGAAGTGTGAAGGAGCTGCAGTGTCATTCATCTGTAGCCTTGGGTTTCTAGCAGGTCAGATAAGGCCAACAGCCTATTCCCATCACTTTTGCTCCTTGTCATGTTCATAGAATCACATATTGGTTTGAGTTGGATGAGCCTTTAAAGATCACCTAGTCCAATCCCCCTGCAATGACCAGGGACATTGCCAACTCAGTAGGTTTGCTCAGAGCCCTGTCAAACTTGACCTTAAATCTTTCCAGGGATGGGACATCTCCCACTCCTCTGGGCACCCTGGTCCAGTGTCTCACCATCCTCATCATGAAAAAATTCATCTTTACAACTAGTCTGAATCTACTCTCTTTTAGTTTTAATCCATTACTCCTTGTCCTGCTGCAACAGGCCCTTCAAAAAGTCTGTCCCTATCATTCTTATGTCTGCTCTTTGATGACCCAAAGCAAAATTCATTGTCTTCTCACAGGTTTTTGTTAGGCCTTGATGCAATCTGCAACGTCTCTGTTGGAATTAGGTCTAACTGGCATTGGTAGACAGAGTTGGTTGATGAGAAGCAGGGGTGAAAGGCTGAGCAGAACAGAGGGGTACCCCCAAAGCAGTGTTAAGTCATATTTTTTGCAGGTAGTAAAGCTCTGGTTTTGATCTAAATATTGTGTTTCTTTTGTAAACAAATGCAGCTTGACTCTCCAGAGCTGTCGGTAGTCAGTCTCTTTCTCCTCTATTGAAGTCATTAAAAGTATTTTATTTAAAACCATAAAATGCTGGCCTGCAGAATAAATGGTAAGCTACTCATAGCTCATGAAATTTGATTGTCTCTGAGTGTAAATTACTTGCGGACTGGTATATGTACTATGCATAATACAGGAGGTATCTACTGGGCTAGGAAAATGAACCCGTTAAATGTAAGAGTTGTGCAAATTTATACAGTTCCAGCTATTCAAAAGTGCCCCATTTTATAGCAGTAAATTATAGCAGATTAATGTAATTCCCTTAAAGTTATATACCCTGGAAAGTTTCTGATTAGCCTTTACTTCTGTTTCAGTGTTAAAACACAAATTCTTGATTTCTGTAGGGATAAAAAGGACTGTATATTATTTTATAATTGGATTTTCCATTTGATGTATGTTTGCCTGCATGTAAAAGACCTATAAATGATTCATTGCCTGGGAGTGTCATAAGTGAAGAGTTCAGGAATCTGGCATAATGACAGGATTAGACTTTGAGCTGTTCCCTGGCAGCAAAAGGCACAGAAACAACATCCCTCCCACATAAAAGAAACCAGACCAGCATTACAGCACCTGGGCCAAAAACCGGCAATTTTTCTGCAGACCGAATGTTTGCAAGAAGAAAGGTGCTTTTAAGCCAAGCTGTAAATGAGTTTTTTGTGTGTCATTGGTTGAAATAAAATAATACTCATTAAAAACAGGTTTTGAAACATTTTTAAAAGAAAAATCTAATGGAATTCATTTGGTCACTTTGAAGACTTCAATTACCTGAGCCACAGAATTATCTTCAGCAAAATGACCAGGGAAGGAATGGAACATTAATTTGACTTAGCTTTACAAGAAACCTCGGAGTAGGGTCTTGCAAGAGATCTTCTGCTGATTATTTTTCATGATACAATAATGGACAAAATTCAAGTAACTTGAAAAATAGCACATTTAGACCCAATGAAAGAATTCCTTTTTTCCCCTTTTCTGGAGACCATAAGAGAGCTGGTATAACACATTGCCAAAGGGTGCTTCTGTGAACTTTGTAGGATTTGACACAATTGTGCAAAATGACAGCACTGACAATTCCTGTAGTCCTTGTTCTGAAAGGATGGGAACTGTGAGGGCTGTGGCATAAACCAATATTTGGGCAATTTAAGGAAGACTTTGCCTGGAGGCAAAGTGATTTCTGAAGCTGTCAGGGCTTAGGCTGATCTTTTGTTTTCTTTACCTCTGTCCTGTCGGTGAGTATTTGATACTTGACTGTGATCGGTTGCAAAGCACAAGACTTGTTGGATTTCTCTTCTGGTTTGACAAAGCCTATGCAAGTCAACATATTTTACGCTCGTCTTTGGGAGAAAATGAGAAGTCAATCGTGAACCAAGTACAAACACTGGGGTATGAACGAGCATTTGTAAATAATAATAAAAATAAATAATAGTGCTATCAACAGAGACATGATTTCTTCCCACTTGCATATGAATCATAGGAACCTACTTAGTAACACTCATGGCTGTGTAACAGACTGAAGGAAACAATAAAATAAAAAATCTGCCTTGGTAAAGAAATGTCAAACTATTTAAAAAATGAACCCATAAAGGTTGAAGCAATTTGTCACTGTCAAAAGAAAGTTAAATATTTCCTTTTCAGCTATTGTTTGACACTGTTGCTAATGTTTAAATTTACCAAGCTGAGGAAGAGATCAGAAATAGTGTTGTGGATGCTTTATTTTTTTATCTCCATTTGTGAAGACAAAGTTAATTAACCAACGTGCAGCAACTGCTCTGATTATAGACATCTCCACAGTGAATTCTAGGCAAAGCTCTCAAATAAATAGATTTGGGTGGGCATGGTTGGCACCATATCTCTTCTCTCCTATGAGAAGCTATGTGATCGAGAACCAAAATGACCCCCTAGGAACCAAAATGACCCATTATTTTAAGATCATGCCTATTGTAAAAGTCATCTCAGAAGTCAAGCCTGTGGGAGCAGAATGACAGGATTCAAAGTCATCTTGGCCATGTGCAATAGTACCTTGGAAAGCAAATTGTGCAATTCTTAAAGATCCTGTTTATAGGCAAGAATAACAACACATCACAAATCCCAAGGGGCTCATGTCCCTATACCCTTTTTATTAAAGTAATTGTCAAGTCTTCTTGGTTTCTTTATGGCACCATGCCAGGTTACAAGACACTAGATATATGTTCCCCACAACTAGTATCAGTGAGTGTTGATTAAAGCAAAGGCTCAGGCCATCAGATTGATGGGGAATATAGACAAAGAGACAATTTTTTTGGGGGGGAGGTGCGTCTGGCCTCTTTGCATTCTAAGTTTCTTAAGAAAAAGAAATATATCTTATTTTATATTGCACTTATATGATGCTTGAATAACAGTCCTCAGATTTTGCTTGTGGCAGCATCAAACTCAAAAGGTCTTTTTGACAAAATGCAAACAGGAAATGAGGAAATTCATCATCTTTTTATTTAAGTGGTACTTGATTTTTTTATCATCCCTTTATTATTCTTTCTTCACTTTTGTCCTATCTTGTTCTTAGTATATTCTTTTCTTTGGACAGGAGCATCCCTGTCTTTGCCCTTGACTCTTTCTGTGAATTCTGCTTCTCCTTGTTTTACCCCAGTCATAAAGAAGAGATGCAGAAACAAAATACTACTTAGAGCAGGCAGCAATTCATCTTCTTCCATTTCGCAGTACACTTCAACTAAAGAAAGACTTCAGTTTCGTGTCTCCATCTAATTTCTCCTTCCCTATAGATGAGGATCCACGTCCACTTTTCATCAAATTTCCCACTTGCTAGCTGTGGGCTCTGTTTGCCTCCGTTTGCCTCTGCTCAGATTATAAGGCTGATCCATAGTCAATGGGCTTCACCAATGAGCTAACCTTACAATTCAAATATTCTTCTCTAACTCAAGTTACTGCTGTGTATAACTTGGGCATGATTTGTGTACCAACAGGATCATAAGTACCAGAACATCAGAGACAATATATTTTGCTGCACCTTCAGATTCAAAAGAGACAACAATAAACTTAGTCTTAAAAATAAACAATTTTTTTCAGGCTGCAGGAACACTAAAAGGCTATCCTTTATCTTATGACAAGTTGGTGCTCCAGTGTTTGAAGTAAGTAATTCTTTCTCCATTTATGGACATATTTGTAGCTGAGAATAGTTTTAAGAGTAGCAGGATGTCAAATGGATGAGTTTTTTAGGCTTAAAATGGCAGCTTTGTGAGCTGCTGTCTCAAGGCTTTCACACAACTCAGGCACAGTTTGCTGGGTAATTTCATGTGTCCCAAGCTAAGTTTTCATTGTCATGATCTGCTGTACAAAGATATTGACAGTGGTCGCTATAGGAAGATTTCATTGATGTGGCTGCTCAGCACATCCTGTGCTTAGGGGCAGAATATCAGTCAGGATAACCCTAACCAGTCTGATGACAGTGATAATACTCTACCTTAGAAATAGAACTCATCAAATATTTGATCCCTTTCATATTTAATTTTGAGGTAATTTCTGCAAATATTTTGGAAAAGTAAAAAAGGAGCCAAATTTCTGAAAGCTCAAACTTGAGTAGTAGCAGTTGGACAAGTGCAGTGAGACTGGTGTTATTTCTAAAATCTGAATGACATGCCAATGATGTAGGGTCAGCTTGGTTCTGCTCTTATGTGTTGTAGCACATTGACATGGCATTTTCCTAACAAGAGGGAGACCCCCAATGCTGTGGTCAGAGACAGGAGGGAGTGATGTGACTGCTGAGTTCAGTCCACTACCTATGTGGAAAACTGAAATAGTCATTACTATAGTGAGTTGGAATATATTTTCCATATGAACATCCTCTCTGCATCCTACTGTTTACTGCTCCCCACGTTATGTAATTGCTGTGGCATCCTGTGCTATGTTACATGACTCAGCACATGACAATTTATCAAGCTTCACAATGTGAGTTTACAGGATGATTTAATTTCTATTTTTAACACATTAAGAGGTTGTACAAGGTTTGATACAGTGCTTAAGTGAGGTCTAGAAATGTGAAGTCACAATAAACAATCACTAAGAAAAATGTCTTTAAAAAAAAAGGGGGAAAAATCCTTTCACTCTGAACAAGGAAATAATTCTTTCTAAGTTGACTTAATGTTCCCTTTTTGCCAGTTTGGGCACTGAACTGTAAAATCAATTATTCCTGCAGCTCTTGTCATATGTGAAGAGAGATTCAAGCCTAAAGTCACTTACTCTCTGGTAGTGACCAGTGCTGCATAATAGAGCCTGGCACATCTAAATAGGAAGCTGTGGTCCTTGTTGCTGCTTTTATTAAATTAAGAGCATTTCAGAGCGACCATTTCCTTTGGGTCTGTGCTTCAGAAAAACCATGGAGCCAAGTAGTTTGGTGCATGCAGTGTGATAGAAGTTCACTGTGTTTAACAGCATATTCTGCCAAACACTAGGAAAGAAGTGGCATCTGTAAGAGAACTGAGTTTAATTTGTTCATTAGGTCCAAACTAGCCCACATACATTGGAAAACTATCTTCAGGCAGCTCTTGTTTCAGCCATGGCCATACTGTCCTGCATGGACACGAACACTGCAAGGACAAGATGAGACCTTTGCATCCCTACACACCACTTCCATCTCAGGTCCCTCCAGTTCCTAATTTTTCTCTAAATTAAAGAATTTCCAAGCTCACACTAGACTCAAACAAATACATGCTCTGGGACTGGTTGTCAGCTTGGAGGCAGCACTTACTGTTGAGTGAAGAATCCAAATCATGATGTTTGAAACATTTGTCCTGTCCGAGTGAAGAAAATACTTATTCAAAGTCAAGATGCCCTGCAGTTCTCTTCCTCTGTTCAAAACTAAGACATTTATTTATTTTTTTTTTAAATAAATGCTGGTGTGGAACTCCTCTGCCCATCTCTGAATTTTCTGTGTCCAAGCTTCTAGTTGAATACACAGTCTGTATAAAGTGAGGAATAGAGATTAGTGCATTACAAACATGATGAAGAGGGAGATTTTGCAAGGGTGTGTAGTGATAGGACAAGGGGAAATAGTTTTAAACTGGAGGGGAGATTTAGATTGGATATTAGGAAAAAAAATCTTTCCTGTAGGGGCAGTGAAGCCCTGGCACAGATTACACAGAGAAGTTGTGGATACCCTATCCCTGGAAGTGTCCAAGACCAGGTTGAATGGGGCTCTGAGCAACCTGGTCTAGTGAAAGGTGTCTCTGCCCTTGATCAGGGTTTGGTAGTGGAGCACTAGAAGCACTCCAACCCAAACAGTTCTATGGTTCTATAACATCAGCATTTGAAGTAGAGGGGATGAACTGTTCTCCAAAAATGCCTGTTTGTCTCTATCTGCTATGAAGTGAGTCCAGGCTGATAAGCTGAGCCGGACATGTTTACAGTCTAAAAGTTTTGCTAGATACTAATCTCACCATTCTTATGTAAGCAAACTGTGACATGTGTTAGAGCT
The DNA here is from genome assembly GCA_035047845.1 of Dendrocincla fuliginosa. NCBI lineage: Eukaryota > Metazoa > Chordata > Aves > Passeriformes > Dendrocolaptidae > Dendrocincla > Dendrocincla fuliginosa. The sequence goes on along the minus strand of JAWWMO010000083.1, from coordinate 146,056,814 downwards.
CTGACCATTGTACCTTCTGTAATTAACTGCAAACACTTGTAAACAAAGCCATTATTATGCTATAAAATCCTGGGAAGCATTTTATTTGTTATTTATTTGTTATTTATTTGTTATTTATTCATATACTTAATATCAGACAGTATATAGCATTGATGCAAAGAGAAAAAACTCATCTGCCAGCTGCTAATCTGTATGATTACACAGCATAAAGCCATCTCCACCCCAGCCAGAGCTGCAGCTGAACACATCCTTCCCAGTTGCTAGGTATGCAACTTAAATCAAAGCATTTGTGGCACTTTCTGATGACCTGAATGCCAATTCTAATGGCACAATTGTGTTAATGTCACTGAACAGGATCTCCTTATTTATGTGTATGTACATACAGGTGGGAGAGATAAAAAAGTGTTAACAAGTGTCCTTTTAAAAATTGACTGGTTTTATGCTGCTGCCTGCAGCAATGAGTAATAACAAGGCAGCTCTTCAGCTCAGGGGTCCTTGTTTGATCACAGAAACAGGAGTGGATCTGCTTTCCTTATCTGTGAGTAGGCAGCATGGACTCTCTTTAATCAGAAAGGACAATGTATTAAGGCCCTTTTTGAAGTCTTCACTGCATTATTTTTGTTGAGGAGATCAGAAATTACACCTTTCTGTGTATGTATTAATAAATATTTAAAGTTACAAATAAAGACCAGCTTTTTGTATATATATATTATATAAAAATTATATTTTGTATCTAATATGTGTATCCAACCTGGCCCCTTTTTTTGCATTAACTGGTATTTTCAAACATTTATTTTCCATAAAATTGTAATTATTCAGTATTGCTGTATCATCTCTTAGCCAAAGTATATCTCAGTTTGCTTTGTGAATGTTTCTTACATGGACTCTTGATAATAATGTTATGAAGATATGGACTAATATGTGTCATTTTCATACATATATCTGCCAGAGGGAAATTAAAGCATAGCCAGAGGGTGACAGTGAATGGGGTGACATCAGGCTGGTGATGTCACTAATGGGGCTCCACAGGGCTCCATTCTCAGCCCAATGCTCTTCAACATCTTCATTAATGACTTGGACACAGAACTCAAAGGAATACTAAGTTTGCTGACCACACTAAAATGGGAGGAGCCTTTGACTCCCTCGAGGGCAGAGAGGCACTGCAGAGAGACCTTAAACAAATTAAAGAGATGGACAATCCCCAACCCTATGATGCTCAACAAGGTTCAAGTGGCAAATTCTGCACCTGGGATGGGGCAACCCTGGATGCAAGGACAGCCTAGGGAATGAGATGCTGCAAAGGAGTGCAGGGAAGGGCCCTCGGGGTCCTGGCTGATAGCAAGTTGAATCTGAGTCAGCAGTGCCCTGGCAGCCAGGACAGCCAGCCCTGTCCGGGGGGGCATCAGGCAAAGCATCGGCAGCTGAACAAGGGGGAGGATTGTCCCGCTCTGCTCTGCACTGGGGCAGCCTT
>JAWWMO010000083.1:146005336-146055215 GCA_035047845.1 Dendrocincla fuliginosa | reverse complement strand
GGGGGGCATCAGGCAAAGCATCGGCAGCTGAACAAGGGGGAGGATTGTCCCGCTCTGCTCTGCACTGGGGCAGCCTTGCCTTGAATATTGTGGCAGTTTTGGGCACCACAATATAAGAAAGATATTAGTGTCTAAAGGAGGGCAACAAGGATGGTGAAGAGCCTTGAGGGGAAGCTGTATGATGAGCAGCTGAGAGCACTTGGTATGCTCAGCTGGAGATAAGGGGACTGAGGTGAGACCTCATTGCAGTTACAACTTCCTCACAAGGAGAAGTGGATGGGCAGGCACTGATCTCTTGTCTGTGGTGATCAGTGACAGGAGCTGAGGGAATAGAATGAAGTTGTGTCAGAGAAGGTTTAGTTTGAATATCTGGAAAAGGTTCTTCACCCAGAGTGTGGTTGGGCACTGAAGAGGCTCCTGAGGGAAGTGATCACAGCATCAAGCCTGACAGAGTGCAAGAAGCATTTGGGCAACACTCTCAGGCTCAAGGTGATTCTTGGGGTGTCCTGTGCAGGGCCAGGAGTTGTACTCAATAATCGTAATGGGCCCCTTGCAATTCAGGATATTCTATGATTTTATGATCTATGATTCACACAACTTTTCTTGTGCCAGATGATTCAGTGCTCATCTTGGAAGAAGTATGCCTCCTGTCAGACACTGCTCTGACTTTCATGAGACATTTTCCCCAGTGCTTAATTTACTGCTGAAGCAATGTTTTTATGGCCTTAATTTTCTCTATGGTGATGTATAACGCTAGAGATCAAGTGGAGGAAATAGATTTTTTTCCCTTCTTATTTATCATCGTCAGAATTGTTCAAAAACTTCTGTAGAATATCCTACATGTCCTTTTACATGAAGAGCTATCAAGATTGTAGGCACTTGTGACTATATAAAGGATCTAACATAACCTTAGGTTCAGTTTTCAGAGTGATGTGGGAAATAGACTTTAGAGAAGCTAAGGAGATTGCAGAATTTGGCATAATTTTTACTGAATAGAAATAAAAAAAAAAAAAATGGAAAATGTCCCCTAAAAGAAAAATCTGGGAAAAAACCTACAACAACACAAAATACCTGTGTATGAACTAAAGCATTTTGAGCTGTTTTGGCCCTTTAAATTCTATGACATATTGCTATATGAACATGATGAAAAGAAAATCAGAACTTTTATTTTAAATGAAAAATCAAAATTACTTCCCCCCCCCGTTAGAGTCAAAATGAGATATTTGGAACTTTGTCAGTGGTTTTCCAGATTTTTCTCCTTCATGGGAAATTGGGGCAACCTAAGAAGCATTTTTCTTTTACTAGAATGATATTTTTAGATGGAAAATTTCTTATCAGATACTTTTTTGGTCACTTCTTATTCCTTAGCCACTTGTAATTAAGCAACTGTGTTTAGAACAGTACCTTATAGTATAGAAACCATGAGACAATCATTTGAGCCGATCAGCATAATTATCTTCTACCTTTTTTTCAAGTCTTATTCTTCCTATTTTTCAAGGGTCTCAAGTCAAATACTATCTATCATCTGCTAATTTTGTATAAAGTGAAAATTATTACTAAATCTGACTGTAATGTCAAATAATTTTTTTTTAATGTGCTATAATCCCAGTGATTTTGTCAAAGTAGCTTCAACTTTTAGAGATAATATAAATGTCAAACTGTATCTTGTATTTATGAAATACCAACCTATACGTAACAGATTTAGTGAAAGGCATAGCATAAATAGTTCCATATATTGACAATGTCTTTCTAACTATTGTCTTTTATTGACATTTTAGATGACTGTTATTAGTGCTACATAAAATGAGTTTAAATATGATATAATGATTTTTATCTTATTTTAGAGCTTTGAATAATGAACCATCATATCAAGTAGCAGGCTAGTAAATCAATACAAACAATGCAATTTATTAAGTGGATAGAATATACACATTCAAATGCATCCCAGTCCACTATATTTGTTTATCTTAAATATTTGGTTCTAGGTTTTCCTTTATTTGATGGAAAGTACTTAATTTTCCCAGTTTCCATAACTGTCCCATAAGTCTGCTGTCTTCCTGTTAGTGGATATATTAAAACAAAGAGGTTTGTAAGAACTGGCTTATGTTGTCACCCAATCCTCAAGAAAGTTCTGTGTTCACATGTCTGCTGCTGACAGATGCCGAACACAGAGATGCATTGTTTTTCTGCCAGAAAGGATCAAGGTTTGTGTACCATGCCTGTTATATGTAGTCTGTATTTGCTCTGTTAGACAAATATTTAAAATTCCTTTCTTTTTATTTTGGCTGCCCATTTTTACCTCACTTTTAGATATTTCATGAGTTTTCATCTATCTCTCAAAGAAGACCCCCCATTTAGAAAAATTTAGAACTGTTCAGGGTCACCATTTAGAAAAATTGGTGAGAGCACTGGCAGAGTGGCACATACACAGCCAGCATGTTGAGCATGCAGTGTTTGCTGAGGAAACCAGGCTGAGAAGAAACAACGTGTCACCACAGAACAGCATCCACAAGTTGGCCACTGTGGATTCTCATGTCATTTATTTTCAGATTTGTCAGTAATTTTTCGCTGCCTGGCACAGGAATCTAGATGTTGTTTGTTTTGATGAATGAATTAATGAGGGGGAGTTGTTTTGGTTTGGCATTTTTCCATAGCTGAATGGAGAAGTAAATATACATATATACACACACATATGGAAATCATAGAATAATTAAGGTTGGAAAAGACCTTTAAGATCCTCATGTCCAACTCAGCACTGCTATCGTGTTCACCATTAAATCATGTCTTCACACCACACTCTTTTTGAACATTTACAGGAATGGTGATTCTACCATTTCCCTGGGTAGCCTGTTCCTAAACTTGAAAACCCTTTCAGTGAAGAAATCTTTCCTAATAGCCAATCTTATCCTCTAAAATAACTCTATATGTACACATACAGATTTTCCTATGTATATTGTATATATTTATAAAAATATTCTCAGTCAACCCAAATGCAGAATTTTTCTGGTTTTTTTTTGTTTCTTTTTTTCCTATGAAATATTCTCATTGACGGTTTTTCATTTTAAGCCATCTGCTTTCTTTTATTCCCTTTGAATTTCATGTAATTTCTGCCATAAGAATGGCTCATAAGACATTTTTGTCTCTTTGGTCTTCTCTGAGAGTTCAATTAAATATATTTACTTGGTAATCTCTTTAAGACAAAAATAATTTCTGACATGCAACCAATTTCAGCAAATGGAGCAAAAACTCATCCTTCTCCCACCACTCCTAAAACTGTAGGTTTTACACTTTGCATTCACATATAACCAGGGATATATCATATCTCTTTCAACATGTGTAGTCACATGTGTACCTTCTCAAGAAAACGAAGCATCTGTGGGTCCACTCTTGGTTTCTCAGGAAGAAATAAAAAATGGTTGAAGAAAGGAAAGAAATGAAGGTCAGGGTAAATGAAAACCTAAAATAATTTTAGCCATTTAATAAATCTGTGTTTGCTTTCTACTACTGTGGAGGTCTAGATTTAGCAGACTTTCTCTTGTAGTTGAGGTCTCTGTCTTAACTGCAATATAAGTAATATTAATATTTTGGAAACTATGTTTGTGAAAGCATTGGCAGCTTCTGTAATATAAAACATTTTAACATTGGTGGCAAGAGCTATGAATTTAAGGGGTGTGTTAAAATAAGAAGGTCAAGGTCATCCTGTAGTTCTGGAATAGCAGAGTGTCAGGGCTGTGTCTGTGTGGACACCCAGTGCATTTAGGTGTTAATTCATTGGTGGTCCAGGAACCCCTCTGTTTGTTGTCTGTATGGATGAGATAATGGTTCAGACTAGGAGAAGGTGGCAACAAGTAAAATCAGCATTAACCATTGCTGTAGAACCTTTCTGGGTGGAAATTTTGGTCAGACACAGAGATTCCTCCAAGAAGTTTCTAGAAAAAGTAACCAGTACAACTCATGTGTTTGGCATAGTGACAAACACCTTGAGTGGTCAGTCTGGCTGTTCCAGAGGTTCTGGTGGGAGTTTCCTGATGCAGAACTGACCAAACCAAGATAAGCCTCTTGTGGTTGGCCAATGGGAAATATTCCTGCAGAGGTCTTTCTAGAACTCTTTTATAAACAGTTGAGATATTAATGAGTTGTGTCATAGGGAATTTAAGGTACTCAGTAACAGTGGTCACAGAGGACCACTCCACACAGTCTGACTGGTGTAGAAATTCAGCAGAACAACAGCTGGGGGAGTCACACCTGAACCACCTGAAGGACACCCTAAGGTCCCTTGCAATGGAGACTCACACTATGCTCTGGACGACAACCAACTGTCCTGTTCAGGAGGCTGGGTTCCCATACAAGTGTTACCTGAAGAAAAGGTCCAAATAATTTAGGGGCTGGTTGTTTGTTGGGGGTTTATTTGTTTGGGTTTTTTTGTTTATAAATATAAGTGAAAAAATTAATAAGCATAAGAAAACCAGCTTAATATAAGTTGCATGATACTTCTGACTCCATTCCTGGTTTGTTTTTTTTCCCCATAAATCATAAAAATATCTCTCTATCATTTGTGTTCTTACACATGTGAAAGAGTATTCTTCAGTTCATATGCTTCAGTCACACCCTGTTTACAGGAAATTGTTATCTTTTAATACTCTTATTTTTTGGAAAAAAAAAGAAGATAATGAGGTGTAAACGCTAATGTTTTGGCTCAAACCATAACTATAATTTCATTTTCAACCACCAAATACCAGGAAATCTCCTACCTTGGAAAACAGCATCCAAAGTAGAGACAAGGAAATTGCCTGGTCCTTGAGTTTGAAGCTAGAATAAAATTTACATGTGAAATGACCAAAATGGGCTTGCAGATGAAAGGGAAATGCTGTGCTTTCAAAAATTGCATTCATCTTGGGATGCTGAGATTCATTCCTCTGTTTCAAGCAGTTCTCTAGATCTCTCCCAGAAGCAGGTAAGGTAGGCTATCTCACTCTGCTACTGGAATACTGTTGAAAACTGCAAAACTTGTCTAGTTAGTCTGGAATGGCATTTTAGTATCTTAAAATTCTTGACAAGTAATTTGAATCTGAATTGTGAAATGTGTTAAGAATTAGATTAAACATAAAGGGTCTCATTTACCAACTGTTAGTGCTGTTGTTGAACATTGCATGTAGTTAACATAGCTTATGAAATTGCTTTAGTACAAAACAAATACAAGCTACTTACTGCATATTACAAAGCATAAAATCCAGTTGGTGGCTTTTGATATTAGATGGACTGAACACACTGGAAGTGCATATCCACAAATTGTTCTCTGCTTTTGAATAATGAATTGGCATGAACCTTGTTTAATGAAGGTGTTTGCTTTTCACAAGTAATTTTCCTTTCTCTTGTTATAAAGGAAAAGTACATTTATAAAGCAATACACTCTAATTATAGGAGAAATCTGTTGACTGAAAAGAGCATTACATAGGAAATCTATTAATTTAAAAAGCTGATTTATTTAAATGTATTCTGCAGGGATATTGCCAAGAATGTTTAGTTTGTTTGGGGTTGCTGATATTGTAGGCTATTTTCCTTGGCTGGGTAAATCTAGCAGAAGAACATCTTAGAGGATAAATGGATAAGGGACCATGACAGTCCAGTGTTGGGGTCTAGCTTTGTACAACATAAACAGATTAAACTGAAGCCTCTACATTTCTAAAACAATAGGCAGTTGTTTTTACCTGACATTGGACTAGGTTTTTCTTTATGTGGTCATGCAGTGGGAATTCTCCCTACCCATAGCAAGGGGGTTGGAACTAGCTGATCTGTAAGGTCCTTCCAACGCAATCCATTCTGTCATTCTGTGACTACTGATGATTACTTCACAGTAAAAAGAGAAATGGAGGAATTAAGCCTATATGCACATGGTTTTTCATGACAAAAGAGCTTTAGTGCTCTTTAGCTGGAGAGAGTTTATGGGCTTTGGAAGAAGCCAGCAACTCAGGAGGACTACAAGGGTGTTATAAAGTTATGCAAGGTGAAAATTAGAACAGCCAAAGCCCAGCTAGAACTTAATTTGGCTACTGCTTAAAAGGCAATAAAAAATTCTTGTATAAATACATTCACAACAAAAGGAGAACTAAGGAGAATTTCCATCCCACAATGGATGAGTTTCTAGACTGCTTCTCTTTCCATCATGTCTTGGCTTTCTTGATCTGTTTTGCCTCAAATAATGTTGGCACAATGGAAGAAATCCTTTTGTGTCAGTACTACCAGCTTCTGTGCTCTCATCCATCTTTGCTATCAGAGTACCTTTAAATCTTATGTCTTGCAGTGAAATTTGTCAGGAATTCATGTTGTTCCAAAATTTTCAGAAATAGGAAAGGGAAAAAGCCGGAGACACAGTCTACCAATACAGACAAGACGGTCTTGGAAAAGGAAATCAGATGCAATTTGCAACCAGCATAGAAAAATCTGTCTACCTACAGACTAACGAGATTGAAATAATAGTAAATTGGAATTTATGCAGAAGGTCATGAGAATCTTTACAAAGGAAACCAACATGTGCTTTTACAATGGATATTACAAGCCCAGGGCAGCTATCAGGCCTTGGTGCAAGATGGGATTGTCAGCTTCAGTATGAATTTTTTTCTTTTAATAGGAATCTTGTCTTAACCAGAAATAAACCAATATGTGTCCTCCTGATTGAAGAAACCTGGAAAGCTGAGCTGTAGCAGTTTAATGAGTCATAGCCACTGTTTTTCCTGAGTGCTAGTTTTATAATAGTGTTTTCCCTTAGAATAGGAGCTGAAGTATTTGTTACTGAACTTGATTTGTTAGTATTGCAGTCTGAATCCCTGTTTCAGGCTATAACCAAGGAAATAGGGGATCACCTGAATAAATGCAGAGAAGAAGCAATTAAAATAGAGAATGTGAAAGGTTTGCAATCTTTAGGCCATCCCAAAGGAAGGCATTTCTTGACATTTCTCAGCTTACTTAACAGTGACGGATGAGCTGATTTAGCTGCAGCAGTTTATAAAATGGCATCATCTGACAGATGCCTGCCCTGCTGGGGTCCCTGCAGATGAGGATGCACGGACCTTAGTTCACATTAGTTTAAACTGTCCCTGAAGTGGGTTTAATAATCACTGTAATGTCCTGCTCTGCATCCTACGTGTGTGACAACTTTCAGAAGAAGCAGCCCTTGTGAGAGCAGTAATGACTTTAAGTTACTGAAGAATCAGAAATTTGGAACTTATCATCTTTTTTCTGTCACACTCTGTTTCCATCTTGACAAAAAGATTTTTAAATTAGGATGGATGTTCCCATTAAACAACAGGGTTGCAAAACCAGTTGCCATTTAATAGAATTTAATCAAAATGCCTCTGCTTAATGATATGGCCTCTTACTCATGCATGGCATGGCCTGGACTAGTCTATGCTGTTCCTCTCATGTAAAGGCACTCTCAAAGCACAGCACCTTTCTTTGGCACAGATGCTCCTCCCAGAGAGCTGGAACATGAAGAGAAAAGAGAAACTGAAGCAGTCTTTTCAGGCCTCTATCTAAACATATATACAGACCATATCTTACTGTAGTTGGAAGAAAGTTTGCATTGCAATGGACAGCAACACTACAGGAAATCTTGTCTGTTTTGCTTGCACTCAGTGCTCCTAATTCTGTGTCTGCAGTGTAGAACATATACTCAGATGTACTATGCTTCCTTTATAATTAAGGGGAAAAGGTGATCACAGTTCAGTTCCTTGATTTTAGATATCAATTTTATGATGACATCAATCATTCCCCAGAAAAGTGTTTTTATTTATTGGTTCTTCATCTCTCATCAGAAGTGGTAGCTCAGAAACAGGGATCTGTTTGTCTCTGTGAGTACTTTTCTCAGAGCCTGGAATTTTCTTATTGATATTTTTAATGAAGATACTTGAAAATCATTTTCCTTATATGTTTTCTCTTGAAGTGAAAGGTATAAAACTAGAACCTCTTACTGTGATAAATACACTGATGTAGTCTCTATTCACTTAGTAGGTAATATTAGAAGATGACACTCCTCTAAGAGGGGAGAAGAAACAGCCTGTATAGACTCAATATGATCTTAGTTCTGTGGAAAACCAACATCACTTTGGAGGGCTGCACCATTTTCTATCTGTACTTTTTTCATCCTAAAGCATGTCCTTTAGCAAAATGAGGATCCAGATGGTATTGTGAGTATGGCCAAAGTGGGGCAAAGATTCTGCTATTTCTCTTGATTCCAGAGGATTCTGGAGCTCTGAAAAGTTTAATCAGGAGGTGACTTATCTCTGATAGCAAAAAACCAACCTAGTCCCCCATACGTACACTCTTACTATTCAAGAATAAAAAATCCCTACAGTAACATCAATCCTAGAGTAGGCTTTAGAGTAAATAAAAAAAATTAGATTGACATTTAAAATCTTCAGGTGACAGATTAGTAGGGTAGTGACTCCAGGTGCCTGTTGCTTTTGCATGGCAGTATCCCTGAAACTAATTGGGTTGGAACTTAAAGGATTTTCAGAAATATCTGACATTTTTGGATTCATATTAATCTAATTTATTTCCTGAAATCCTGATTTGTGGGGTTAATCCACAGAAATGTTTGAAACAGAGCACAAAGCAGGTAAATTTTCACTACTCAGGCTGCAAAAGAGAAAGTAAAGTTTGAGGTCATTCTCATTGAAAGCAGATACATTTCAAGCTCTCTGATATGGGTAACAGTGCTGTCAAAAAAAAAAAACATCTTTGAGAGCAGTTCCAGCAGTTTGAGGGGGATGATCCTTCCCCTCTCCTTAGAACTGGAGATATATGTCTGGAGTCCTGTGCTCAGTTCCATGCTCCTCAGTACAAGAGATATATGGATTAACTGGAGCCAGTCCTGCAAAAGGCACTGACATGTTGAGGGACAGGACCAAACAGTGTAAAAGGAGAGGCCTGGAAACCTGGTCTTGTTAACTCTAGAGAAGAGAAGACTCAAGGAGGGAAGTTACTGCCATTTATAACTATGGGATTAACAAACAAAGGGAAGATGAAGCTGCATCTTCTTGGTGGTGAACAGCAATGGGATGAGAGGCCACACACACACATGAGGTGGAACCTGGGAAATTTTGACTTCATTCAAGGTTAAAAAAAAAAATAAAATACTGTGAAGGTGGTAAAACCCTGGGACACGTTGCCAAAGAGGTGGTGGAATCCACCTCTTCAGAGATGTTCAAGACTCAGCAGGACACAACACTGAGCAACTTGATTTGATTAGACCTGTTTTAAGTAGGTGGTTGGAGTAGATGATCTTCAAAAGTCCTTCTAGCTTAAATTATTCTAAATTTCTACAATAGCGACCAAGTTATGCTGCTAACATGGAATGCCCAATGAACTGGTTTTATTGTTTTGTTTTGGGTTTGGGGATTTTTTTTTTTTTACAATATTTCTTTCCCCATTCTATGTTCTGCCACTATGTCGGTTGTTGCAAAGTATACTTGCCCTGTGCTTCAGTAATTTGAAATATCTGGTCTCTAAGAATTTGAAATAATTCAGCTGAGGACAGATTTGATAAAGCACCATGAGAGAAGCAGAAAACCACTAAAGAACTCAGAACTGAAATAATTGACTAAGATTTTAAACATCTTTTGTTCAAACAATTTCTGAGCCCACCTGCAGTTGCGTTTTTCTATTACTTTTTATTTTTAGCTTGAAACTACATTCTATGCCAAGAAAGGCTGAAAATAGACCTATTAAAGTGTAGTCAAGCACAATACAATGTTATAGCATTGATACAAACTATGAAATTAGCTCACATTCTTCCTTCTGCTCATCAGTGTAGCATTTAAATGCCAGATTAACTTTCGCCTAAAAAAATCAGCAATTGATTGTAAAAGAGGGCATATTTTCATGACATTGTACATAAATCCACTTTCAATTTTCTCTTCTTCTGAGCAGCTTTTCTTTATGCTCCCTTTTTCTATAGTGTGTGGTGAAAGCAAAAAATATTCATGCTGAGGCTGAAGGTTTTTAAACCTTTGAAAAACAACCAACTCCATCAATTATCATCAGCCGTTTCTCTGCGGGTCTAGATGATCAGTTCCTTTGTGTCTACCACAGAATGCTAGTTAACTTCTTGAAGATTTGAGTGAGACAGCTGAGGCAAACATCCTAGCTCAAGCTAAGAGGTGCGAAATACAGGTTTTAGGGAAGTCAAAGGGAGAAAATCACAGGAGATGCACTGGTGTGTGGTTGGCGAGGCTTCTCTGTCACTTCTGGAGATGTGCTGCTGTTACAACTGTCCAAAAAGGCAATCAGTACCTAGCTGGCATGTAAGAAAATTACCCCATGAAGTGAAAAGAAGTGGAGTAAGTCTCAAATTGTCCATGTTTCACAAACCCACGGCTTTATAAATAGTTTTATTTTAATCTAAGATTAAAATTTCAAGTACTAGTTTACACAAGCATTTTTTGACTGAAGTGAAAATTTCTGATTTATGGTGCCCTAATGTAAACTCAGCTTACATTCTAAGTGTAAATGTGGTTGTTTGGGAAATATTTGTGATAAATATGCTGTGATCTGTCCATTTATATCCTCCTACAAGAGATATACTAATACAGACGTTGATCCAGTAGTATAGAGTGGCTCATATTTGTTGATAGCTTGGCAGTGCCATCTGCTTTTTTTCATTAATACACATAAAGCATTTCATGATAACATCAAGCTATAACCTTTGCAGGAGGGGATAAGGGGACATAAGGGAAAAGGAAAGTGAACACAGCAATCTTTACTGCCCTTTCCACCCCTCCTCCTCTAGGAGAGAAGGTGTGTTTTGCACAGCACTGTCTGTGTTGTGAGGAGACATTGGCTCCACACGTGGGACATGTGAGATGGGCAGAGATAGAATTCTCTGTGGGACTGCTCTTTTGGAAGTCTCTAGCACAAACTGAGACAATGAATTTTAATCTCTCTATTTTATTTTCTTGATACTTTTGCTACACAGGGCAGCTTTTATGTCCCATCTGAAAACTGCATGCATCATGCCTACAAATGGCATAAGGACCTCTGTCTTCTGCTCTTGAATGCTCAAAGAGGACTTCACACATATTACACCCTCATAATAAATGAGATTCCTGATTTACCACAGATGAAGTTGGGTAAGTGAACAGACATTTAAAATCAGTGAATATTTTACAGTGCTGTATTTTCAACACACATTTTAGTACCAACATTCTTGGGCTGTTCAGAGACTAAAAAGGATTTGCATCCATGATTTCTGATTAGTGTTTATTTTGCCACCCTGTTAAAGATGACTCCTCGGTTTATGCGGATCCTTTACATAGGATGTGGCCTGATGCGTAGAGGGATAAAATATTTTGATAAATTTCTCCAAATACTTGCCTTTCAGTGATTTTTGTCCTCAATTGCATTTTGGAAAGTGGAACTTCCAATTCTGAATGACCAGAAAATCTGGAGAAGACTAATATATATTTTTCTCTTGAGCAAACACTTTTCTTTTTTAAAGAAAAGTCTGAAGGATGATATGAGTGGTTTTGAATCATATCCCCTTCTTTATAATTCACAATGTATTTCTCCCTTGCCAGTTGCATCTTGCTCTTCCAAATTATTCTGATTTTATTCCTAATTCAATTGTTTAATAGATTTTCTGGTTTTGGCAGAAAATTTTTGGCTGGGCAGGCCTTTTAGGTCCAATGTGAAAGTGTTGGCTAGCTGTATTTGGGGGATGGAGCTCTGCAATTTGTGTTTAGTCATCTTTGCAATGACAACATGAGCTCCTGTGAAATGAGACACATTCCTGACTAATGCCTGCTCTCCTACCCATTTTTTTTTAATTCAAGGAATGTGCCTCATAATTTCACATCTATGTTTCTGAGTCTTTGTATTTCTGTGTGGAGATTTTGAAATTATTAGTTTGATATGTTGCAGAAATAATTACATTAGGAGGGTTGATTGCATTGGCCAGCAGGTTTTAAAAGGGAATAAAATGCGTTTCCCAGTGTAGTGCTTGTATACAAGAGCCATCAAACACAATACATTAAGCTTCACACACCTTATGGACTTGATAGCTCCTATTTTCCACTTCATGTCTTGGTCACCAACATATATTTCCCTTGAAGACACCCTAAAAGTCATAAGGTGGTAAGAGCACATACTGTGTTACTCAATCCAGCTATGACAGGAAAAAAAATTGAAGCATTTTAATTTGGAATTTATGAGTTCTCAGAATACAACACACAACAAAACTCCTGCTTCATGCATCTTGGTTATCAGGCACGTATAAGAGAAGATTTGTTAATCACTCAGACAGGCTAATAGGTTGGGAGATGTCTGAGTTATGGTTGGTTGGGTGACCACAAATTCAGGCCTACCCCAGAGCACATGCTGGCTTTCTAAATAAATTTGTTTGCTTTTCAAGTGACTACTGGTACTGAGGCAGGCACTTCATCTGCAAATGCAAATTTGATAAATGCAAGTACCCTTTTTAGCCTCTTGAGCAGAGTGCTATTTGCATCATTTTATTCACAGTCTGAAAACCTACTGAAAATTTGATTTTAAGGCTGATCTGATACCTGTTGCAAAACTCAGTAAAATCATGGGGTGTAAAATTCACACAGTAAGAAAATTTTTGTATCTCTCTCCTCATAACCATTGGGAGGAAACAGACCCATTTAAAAACATGCTATCTGACACAGGTAGTGGTTTCTGCTTTGGGACGGCATGAACTGCGCCTTGTACTTGCTTTATTTCTCCACTGACTAGGGGAAAAATCTAAATGACTCATTCAGTTGTAACATCTATACTGATCAGATTAATCTCATCATAGGTTTTTGCAGAAAGTTAAGACAAATCCAAGACTATAAATGTCTGCATGATTCCTTAATTCTTGTTTTCTTACCCTAGCTCCCTGAGTAGTATATTAAAAAAAAAAAAAAATAATATAAGTTAGTTTAGACATTAAAAGTGGCAATGATTATTTCCCAAATGTTACCAGCTAAGATTAGGTCTTTCCAAGGCGTTCCAGTCTTGGTCTGTCTTTTCCCATTTGCTAGAACTATTTGAGAAGAGTCATTTGGGGACTGGGGAGGGGATTGGCCTGTTAGTTGTTCTGCCTTGTTTATGCTTTGTTTTTTTATGGATTCGAAAGTTCTGCATTGCAAAATCAAGCTGCCAAAGTCACAGAGTTGATTGATGTCCTCCTTTGCCTTATAGTCGGTGGTGCATTTAAAGTGGAGTGTCCCTGTGCTGGATTCTCTCAGGACTGCATCAAAACACTGCTGCTTGCTGTAGGAGTGGTGAGGCACTTCAAATTTCACACGGCAGTGCAGAGACGCCCAATATTTTACTAATCAGGCAACTGGTGACACTCCACAGGCCCCTGTAGCATACCAGGGACCACCATTTCTGGCACATCATTTGCTCAGACTGCATTCAGTTCTGGAGTTGGTCATATACAGCAAAGGTTAATAAGAAAACTCCTAGTAAAAGAGAGGATGCACAATGAAAAGCCAAATTCTATTGTCTTTGTCCTCATAATAACAACTTCTACTGGTTTGATGGTCCAGGTTGCATGAGCAGAAGTTATACTGGCACCAGTGCAAGGTGGGTTGTGGAGTGCCCACATCTAAACAGAAACTTATCTGTCAGGCAAGTGACCATTGAATGATTTCTCACATGAATAAGCAGCAGAACATTAACATTTCATGTCTACTACTCTCAAACCTGATCACTTTCTTTGTGTTTTTGTTTTTGTTTTTTTTTTTTTTCACCAGAGGAGCTATCTGTGGAAGAGACGTTATCCCAGCTTTGTATGGAGCTGCAGGTATTTTTTTCAACAGAATCTGCCCACAGGTTTTTCGAGTCCATTTTTCAAGTGCACTGCGACAGCCCAGTCACATATCAAAGCAGGGAGAAAGAGAACTTGGGGCCATTAGAAAGTTTGCTGACTGTTTCTCTTCCACCAACTATTTCATACCACTTTGATTAGTCACATACAAGGTGTTCCTGTCACTTTTAACAAGCCACCAGCTGGATTATTCTAACATCCCTCAGTGAGCCTAGCCCTGAGTATCAGTATGAAGAAGGAAATTGTTTGTGGTAGGCTGGAACTGCAGCTTTTCTGCTGACAGGAGAAAAGATACTTTGGCAGGTTGCACAGCCATGTCTTTTCAAATAAAAATACCTAAAAGTGTAGGGAGGCTCATGGGATGAAAAAAGTTATTTTGGCACAGAAGTGACCGAACTACTCTCTTGAACTTGCTTCTGCCAAGTTTATTTCAAGTGAGACATAGACAAGTCATCAGGGGTGCCAGGAAGAAATGCAAGCACCAGCTGATCACTAAAAGAACTGTTTTAGAATCAGAGATTTAATAGATTTTATTCATCATAGAATCATAGAATCATTAAGGTTAGAAAATACCTCCAAGATCATAAAGTCCAACCTCTGACCAAACATTACCAAGCCCAGTAAACCATATCACAAAGTGCCAAATCTACTAATTTTTTTTAAGAAATCTAGGTTTGATGACTCCAGCACTTCCCCAGGGAACTGAATTTGATAACAAGAGAGGGAAGATGAGTCCAGACGTAGTAGAAAGTTCATTTACACTCCTGTTACAAATTGTGGGGTACTGTTTGTCAGCCATGACTAAAAAACTGTTTTAAATTAAAAATTTATTAGTTTTAAATCCTAACTGAATACTTCTTAAGAAATCTGATTTCATGCAAAATTAACTTAGAAAAGCATAAGTTATTGGGCTCAGCTTAACTAGATTTAGAAACTGTGAGGCTATAGAACAGAAAACATAGACAACCGTCTCCTTTGGACTAACTTTCTATGAGTTTGTGAAAGTCCAAATTTGCTTGGCATACATCAGAAAATACCATCATTAATTTCCCTGTATTTTCTACTTCCTGTTCATTTCTTCTCATTCCTAAAAGATTATTGATTTGTTTTGCATGGTGATATTAATAAAGCCAATCCGCCCTGACTGGTAATTGAAATCTGATGAGGACAGTGTAACAACAGAAAGGAGGCCAAAACAGCCAGAACATCTGTTTGTCTGGGCTGTTAGAAAAGATTTGGTTTTCCTGTATGCTGGAAAACATTTTGCTTTAGAATCATGGGATGACAGCTTTCTATCTATCCATTTGATTAGGAACACAGGGAATATGCAGGGACTTGATACCTTGTACAATATTGGTAGGATGTAGGTGCAGCCCTGTCCATCACTGCAGTGTCAGTGTGTGTTCCTCTGTGCTGTACAGATTAGTATTGCAATGCTCTCTCAGTATTTTGCCTCTAGGAATATGTGAACTGAAACCATTTTTTTTTCCCAGCAGAATGTAAGAAAAACAGTTACTTATAAAGGAAGAGAAAGCTATTAGAACCCATACAGAGAGGCTTGTGGGGATAGTCTTCCATTACCACTGTGTTACCAGATCCAGGTCCATTTTTAAAATTAAATAATAAAAAAAAGAAAAATTAAAAAAAATGAATTTAACCTTCATGAATTTAACCAATAACTTTGTATTCAACTCAAGAGCACAGCAGATACTCAATGTAGGAGAAAGTGGAAAGGAAATAGTTTTTCAATTGTGTGATTGATTTATAAACAAACAAGAAAAACTAACTCCTCAAAAAGCCCTGTTAGGTTGTTCTGTGTGACAGCATTGCTAAAATCAGAGTGTCCACCAGTGTGGGGTTTGAAAAGTGCAGTCACAAGGAACAGCTTGGCAGCAGGTATGTGGGTGGAGTCAGTCACAGCTGGTGATCTTTTTAATTGCTGGGTTTTAATCTGAGAAACTGAGTCCCTGGGATTTGACCTGTGTGTGGCAGTGGAGTAAGACTCTCAAAATTAGAAACAGGCATTGATTTTCCTCCCATCCTCCCTTCCTCCTTCCCTCCCTCCCTTTTCAAAAGTTTAAGAACCAGTAAATTAGAAAAATAGCCATCAAATGCTTATTCCTAAAATGACTTGCTTTAATAATGCATCTTTTTTGAAGACTGAGCTTTAGGTTTGTGATGTGAGAAACAGCTTACAGGCTTAAAAAAATTTAAAAGTTAGCATTGACATACGGCATATAAAACTGGGTACCATAAATAAAGTAGTTCCTTGCCTCTGCAAATGGAAATGTTTGTGCAGTATCCCCTTGATTTTTCTATTACCACAATGGGTACTGGAGCTTGTGCCATTTTGGACCAGTTGTTAAAACAGAATAGCATCCAGACAACGTAAACACAGTGACAATATCTGTGTTATCCACATACAGATTTTCTCTGCTTCTCTCATATACAATTTGCTTTTAATCATGGCTTAGTTTGCAGTGTCACCAATCTGGAAAGTATCCGTATAATAAAATGTGAAAAATAAGCGGGCTGATTTTATTGTTTGCTATAATTTCAGGATTATTTCTGGTAGTATTTATGGTTTCATGGAAACACATAAAGATCCTAGGAATAGATGAAGGCTCAGTTCTGCACTCTTTGTGCCAAAACATTGAGGTAAAATGCAAGGTCTGACTCTCCTTACATTAACAATTATAAACACAAGTTGAGAGAGTTGGGGTTGCTTGGCCTGGAGAAGACTCCAGGGAGGCCTTTTAGCCCCTTCCAGTTACAAAAGAATTGGAGAGGAACTTTTTGCAATGGTATGTAGTGATAGGATAAGGGGTTATGGCATTAAACTGACAAGAGGGCAGGTTTAGATTGGACATTAGGAGGAAATTCCTTACTGTGAGAGTGATGAGGCACTGACACAGCTTATTCAGAGAAGTTGTGCTGTCCCATTTTTGGAAGTGGTCAGAGCCAGGTTGGACTGGGCTCTGAGAAACCTGCTCTGGTGAAAGATGTCCCTGTACATTTCAGGGTGGTTGGACTGAGATGATCTTTAACCCTTACCCAACCCATTCTATGATTCTATGAAATTGTGAAACTAGGAAGCCTGATGTGCAGAGACTTTGCTGCTGGCATGAGCTTTCTCACTGCAGAGCTTTAGCACAGAATTGCAGCCCAGAGCTGGAGGGGTGCAGGGTCCCAGAATGTGCTAGTGTGGGAGAGAAGCAATAGCAGACTGGGATGGCTGTTTACATCATGTGTCGAGGAGAGTCTTTTGGGTTAGGGTTTGTTGTTTGTTTCCCCGACAATCACCCATCTGGCATCCTAATGTGACATGGCTGAGAGGGCTCCTTTCGCTAACAAGACAGCCGATAGTTTATTATTTCACAGCATCCAGCACCATCTGGTGGATAATTTGGAACCCACAGTCTTTGACTTTTTTTCCCCAGTTACTACATCTGCAGTAAAGTGTCTGCAAAAATGGAGTCTGTTTACACTTCCTGCTCTCCAATTAGGTAGCTGAGACCCTTTGCACTAACATATATGGGTTTTAAAGGGTAAAATAAAAAATGTCACCAAGTTTATTTGGGGTAAAATAACTGAAAATGGTAGCTTTAATAATAATACTTCTAAATCAAGAGAAATGTTTGTTGTTGTTCCTAAAAGGGCTTAATCCCACATATGAACTGATTCTTTTTCATAGCACTGTCTTGATGTTAGAATTCCCTTTCTCTTCTCCAGCTGCTGAGCAATCCAGAGAAGATAGCAGAACAGATAAGCAAGGATCTTGCCTGGCTTTGTTCTCACCTCCTGGCCCTGTGGACCCAGTTCCTAGAGGTGGCAACGCTCCATCCAGAAGTCACAGCTTATCTGACTCAGGAACATCACATGCTAAGGGTAATGTTAAGCAAATTCAGTAATGGTCACCTCCTGATAGACCTTAATGATTTATCTAGATGTATATTTTCAATAAAATTCTGCCTATATAAGTATTTACATGAAATGGGGTGAGCAAGACAAGAGGTGAAGCCCAGGATATGAACATTTTGATTAATTTCTGGAATGAAGACTGTCGTCTTTGTGTGACCTGGGATTCTATGTAAAATGAATGCATTTCAAGCACCAGCATCAGACATAGAACAGAACATATCACCTGTACTTGCCAGATACCCATGAATCATAAACATTTATTTTTAAAGCCACAAACATCACAGTGACAAATAACCAAAAGTATGATTTTATCTCAACTGCTTTCACAGAAATACCATGAGAAATATAGATTTGTTCTCTTCACTATGTCACATATATATATCTATATCTATTTGCCTTTTTCCCAGTAAGGTGCACACAACAAAATATTAATATTGCTGGTGTTGAAATTGCTTCTCGTTCTTGGTAATAAAGAAGGCACAAAACCACTTGTCATTTGAGCTGATGTTGTCAGGTCTGCATATCTGATTAGTTCAGCAAGTGCTCTGTCTTCCATTAGGACGTTCTTGGTTATTGACCAGACTCAGTTCAGCACATCCTCTGAGCTGAACTCAGTCTGATCTAATCATTAGAGCAGGGACAATAGAGAAAAAGGCAGGATTCACCTTGCTTAGCTTTAGGAGAGTACAATGTAGGTATTGATATCTCAGCTTACATTTTTGCTCCTGTCAAAATCAGTGGAAGTCTGCTGACTCTCCCGAGTCACCAGAACAACTGTTTGGTTTCTCTCCCCAGGAGCATGATTGAGCTTGCAGAAGTGATGCCTAAAATTCAGGAAGAGGCGACTGAGTGCCTGATGCTGACTCCCCTGATTAGTCTGGCTAGGTCATCCTTGACTCTGAGTGGACCTGGGTGGCTTTCAGCTAAAGGACCCAACTTTGTATGCTCCCAGCTGCAGCAAGGTGAATCCCAGCCTGGGGCTTGTTCCAGCCTTGACATGCTGACTGCCTGCTTGACCTTTATCAAATTGCATAAACATATAAACTGTTCCTCCCCATATAAATTGTGCGTAATTATACTTTTCCAGCTCTGGAAAACGGTTTGAGACCCCCAGATGAAAATTCTCATTACTAAAATATGGTCTTTTGAAGGGATGCTTGTCCTTTTTTCAGAAAGGCTGTTCTTTAAAGCACTGCTGGGGTTTAGGGAGATGGTGAGATGCTATGACATATGCTTTTCTCTGCCATTTTCTGTCACTGTAACAGAGGTCACTTTTACAATTACTGTTAGGAATGTATGGGCTGCAGTTTAACAGCTCAGTACATTTGATTGCATATTATGCTTGATTCATTTAAACTCAAAGCTTATTCCAGGGCAGATGACAGCACTGAATTTTTTATAGCTTATTTCACACTCTGTGCTCTGTCAGCCACTTCAGATCCATGGTTCTTTTGTAATTGATTATCCAACATTGAGCAGATCTGATGTCCACGAAGGGATTTGAAGAGCTCTCATTTTGTAAGTATCATGACATAGGCAGGTGTGTTTCTACTGCGATAGGGTTTATTCTCTTCTGGACTGACACGTATGACTTCTGTTGCTGTGTTGGCAGTGTGAGAGTCACTGTGAGTCACTGTACATGTTCCCATAGAAGAGACAATCAATTATGAACTGTTCTAATTTAGTAACTAGCTTCACTACTGCTCTACAGTATGCACAGTGGGAAAGGAAGAAATCATCCCCACATTAAGAATATGGGGGGAAATGGTAAATTTCACAGCTTTTAGAAAGTAGTCAGGAGATGCAGATAACCAAGTTTTAATTTTTTGTCAAGGGACACTTCTCTACCTCGCGGCAAAATATTCAACAACACCAGGACTGGGAAAGTGAAGCAGAATTAAGCTTTTTATTTTTTTTCTGTCAACAGAGTGGTGCAAAACAGATAGACAACACTGAGGAATCTGGTCCTGGCAGTCACTGCTTTGTTACTAGAATCATACTACTTGGCACCTTTCAGCAGATCTTAGATTTAACTTGTGTGTCTCTCCCTCTCAGGTGAGAAGATTCTCGGAGGCCTTCTTCTACACTGAGCACCAGAAACCTGCTATGCTCACGTTCCAGGAAGGCCTGTAAGTAACCCATTAACCCTCTCCTGTCACTGGAATAACTGAAAATTTACTTTAAAACATTTTGCAATGTTTTGCAATATTGAGGTCTTTTTCTGTTGGATACAACGGAGTTTGATTTGAGAGAAGTCACTAGCTCTGTTTTAGCTCCATATTGTAAAACAATTCAAATGAGTTTCAAAAAATAATTTCAAGATTTTATATATATATATATATATTTACCTTTCTTCGATTAGCTTCTTCAGCCAAATACATCAAATCGAGCACAGGTAGTTTATGGAAAAGAACTACTTATAAGCAACAAATCCTAACATCTACAAATGTGCTTTTTATGATCCCTAATACACATTTTTGAGGTAGGCAGTCATGGATTTCTTTTAGTATTTTGTCCAGCCCTACTTTCTCTAGCAGAAAGGGTATTTAAATGTAGACAGGAACATAAAACAACAAATGAAAATCTGTGGAGGTTTAGTAGATGCAGAAGTAGAGGGCAGGAATGGGAAATACCACCTTATTATCTGGGGAAAACATGGGTGTGATGTGAGTTCAGGGCTGATAGAATTGACTGAGAACCGACTATATAGAACAGACCAGGAAAACAAATGTTGTTGTATGCATTTGTAAAAATATGTTCTAAAGCATTAGCACTGTAAGTATTTCTGTCTTCAGGACAGCTCTTGCTTGTAACCAAGTAGGGCAGTATAAGGAACCAGTTTTAAAGCAATACCAGTGTAAATCTTGCCTTTGGTTTTAGCCAGTGATCCCAAGTGGAGTACTTGGATAATATTCAGGACCTGACCCCTGAAGTCAGAGTTCAAAGAAAGATGTTCAGATTTGAATTTCTGAGTAATGAGGGTGTCCAGACTACTTGTCTGCTGAAACAGCCTGTCACCATAGCACCATATGGTGGATCATAGCACCACCAGTGTGGAAACCAATCTTTCAGAAGGGCTTTAAAGGCCACGACATCAAGTCCTGTCATGACAGTGAAGCTTAAGTAAGACATCTCCTTCTGACCTCGTGCAAGAAGAAAATTACTATCTCAGAGCTGTCACTGGGGACGTTAAGGCTGATTCAGTGTTGATGGAAAGGGCTGTGACTTCATTAGTGGGTGGGTTGTACGAGGCTACCTTGATCTGCCAAATTGGAGCAGCACCATGGCCGCAGGTGCCCAGCTGCGTTCACTTGGTTCCCCCATATCAGGTTTTTAGTGAGCTGTGTACAAGGAAAACCCCCATGTCAAGATCCTGGTGTGAAGGCACAGACTCTCATGGCCCTGTTCAAACAAACATAAACCTGCACAGGGAGAAGTCTAATTGCATGAAGTACATTTATTTCTCCAGACAGCCACAGAATCAGCCCATTTCCTACAGATACACGTGGTGTTTTCCTCAGTGATTATCAAGAAGACTGATTAAAAAAAAGTAAAACTGTTTAAAAAAATTAAGAATTGGTCTATGTAGTAAATTTTGTCTATACAGGCCTCAGAACAGAGTCGTATTTTTGGTTTTGAATTTGCTAGATGATATAGTTGGAGAAACAGTTGTAGCTGTTGGAGAATCATTAATGTTCTCTGTGGCAGTACCGAGTATTAATTGGGCTCATAGAGTCTCAGCTGAGATCAGTGCTCAGTGTGTCAGGTGCTGTATAACCACCTTGAGCAAGTAATAGTTTTTTTCCCCCAGTTCTTTCTTCCTTCTTAGCAGATAAGAGCTGTTTTTTGCCTCCCACACTGTTGTGAGTTTGTGTGAGGCCATGCACCCACATGCCTTGGTAGCATTTGACTGCTTAGACAGAAAAAGACACACAATTTCCAATATGCTTGATATGACCCGGGGTGGAAGCCTCTATGGGGTGAAATATCCTCCCTAGATTTTACAGACAAAAATGTTTTTCCTCACTCCTTTTAATAACAATTATTCACCTTCTTCACAGGGACATGTAATAATCAGACAGGGGGTAATGGCTTTAAGCTGAAGGAGGTTTAGATTAGATATTAGGAAGAAATTCTTTCCTGTGAGGATGCTGAGGCACTCAAACAGGTTGGAACAGTTGGAACTAGAGAAGCTGTGGATGCCTCATCCCTGCATGTGTTCAAGGCCAGGTTGGACAGAGCTCTGAGCAACCTGGTCCAGTGGAAGGTGTCCCTGCCCATGGCAGGGAGTTTGGAACTGGATGATCTTTAAGGCCCCACCAATCTAAACCATTCTATGATTCTACTAATTAATATGTCAGTGATAAATTTATTATGGTGCTAAGAGTTCACTCCCAATAGCCAGGTGTTACTGCCAAAAAGAATGATCAGTTGGCTGTTTGAGGCTCCTGTCTGACTCATGTTTTAGCAACCAATGACTTGTTTATCTCTGAGGAAAAAACAACCTGCTTACAAGTAAGAACAAATGACAGACAGCAACAATTACAATCTGAAGTTGGAGCTGATATGCTGCTCTGAATGAATTATTTGTGTCTAAACATATCTTCCATTCTGGCATGAATTCCAAACCTGCTGTTTGAGTTTTGGTTCATAATGCATAAAGCACAACTCTTAAGTTAACTGCCTTTAGCAGTGCTAATGTGAAGTATTGCCAGTGCATTGTCCTATGGGATCTGTGCAGATTTGCTTTCAGATGACCATCTATGAAAAGCTTGTTGTCTACCTCTTTGTATTTGATGTTTCCCCCCCACCTCCCTATTTTTTCTTTAAGAGAGATGTTTCAATAGGAAAGCTCTTCAAAACTAAAAGTTATTGTATTTATTATAGCTGAACACACATTCCTGTGCCAGTTTAATACCACATTCACTGATAAGAGCCTGGCAGCTTTTTGTGGTGCAAATGATGGAAATAGGCAGGGAGCTACAAGAAAACCAAAGAGAGACTTTTTACAAGGGCATGTAGTGATAGGGCAAGGAGGAGTGGCTTCAAACTGAAAAAAAATTGGTTTAGACAGACATCAGGAAGAAATTCTTTACTGTGAAGGTGCCAAGATACAGGCACAGGTTGTTCAGAGAAGTTGTGGATGTCCCATCCCTGAAAGTGTTCAAGGTCATGTTGAACAACCTGGTCTAGTGGAAGACGTCCCTGCCCACATCATGGGAGTTTTAGATTGGTGATCTTTAAGGTCCCTCCAACCCAAATAATTCTGTGATTCTATGACAATGCTTCTGCCAAAAGACAGTGCCTGGGTTGATGTGCCTTAGCTCTTCCAGATGCATATGTGTGTGAGATACTACAGTGCTCTGAGGTCTGCTATAAATGAGATAGAGGACCTGCCATGCATCCTTCTTGGCCTTGTTCCTTCCTGTACTGCTCAACCAAATTTTTGATTATTGCTTCCTGTATCTGGGTTTTGAAACCCTGACCTCATACAGAGTGACAGACCTCATTTCCTGGCTAGGAAGCCAGCTGAGCGATCCAGTCCCAGCTAACAGGAGCCTGTGGCAGTGGCAGCTGGAATAATTTCAAGACAGAGATTTTGCAGTGAGGGATTTTGCAAGTTGTAGGTATCTCTAAGTAGGATGGAAACTTTATATGAGTGCTGGGTATCTCCCATCATGCTTCCCTCTCCTTTTAAGCACATTGACTCTGTCCTCTGCCTAGACATCTGGGCTTGCAGGAGTGATGGAGAGACAGCACAGTAACTACTCAAGCCCTCATTTTGTTTCGTGCTTTGCTGCCAGGATCCAAAGCCACGCTCAGATTTCTACAGAAATTCGTAACTCGGAGTATTTCACCAGCATGCCCCCGCTGCCAGCAGAATGCCTCGACATCGATGGGGACTGGAACACACTCCCAGTTATCTTTGAAGATAGGTACATGGATATGCCTTGCAAAGGTGAGCAAAATACCACAAGGTACAGCTTCCTGAGACAGCTTGAGCTGAGGGACTTTTGCTTTCCAAGCCCAAGATAAGACATCTCACACCCCTTGGGCTGACAAGTTTGGAAGAGAGTGTGACCCCCTAAGTAATTCAGCTGAATCCTTCTGTTTTCCCTAATAGTAAACTAGAGTATTTCCTTCATATTTTTCATCTTCAAAGTAGGCTGTTTTGCTGAAAGAGCTGGAGGCTAAATCTAGAAAGAAAACTGCATCGTTAGGATTTTTGTTATAATACAAATTTAAAGGTAAAACTATGACTGCCATCCCCACTGTGACATCTAGTGGTAAGAAATCTCAGAACCAAAAAACACAATTTCCCTGTAAAGCCCAACACTCTCCTGAAAGACAACATTGCTTTCCAAAAATATTTTGCCCTTAATTAACCAAATCAAATTTTTAATTAAGAAATTATTTCGTTACAAAGGTTTTTTAATAAAACCTCAGCCCTGAGTACCTTCTCTTTTAACTCAACCATTAAGATTACCACAAAAACAATATATACTAATATTACATGTGACCATAGTATAACTATAGCCCGTGGTACAAAATTTCTACTTTTCCATAATTATTCTACTGCCTAAATTTTGACAATGCTTATTATATATATTTAAACTATTAAACTGAGTATTCAAGAGATTCAAAAGTAAGCACTATACCAAGAACAATGTTGAATGACAGTGGGAATACAAAGAAGTATCAGCTTTGTTTCACTTAGTTGTGCCATAAAAATTAACAGTTTAGGTAAAGGTGTACTGAGGAAAGTGTACTGTATTGATATTGTGTTCTTTGACTAATGATAACTGTCCAGTGAGTATAGTTCTAGTTAAATGCACTCTGATATGTGACTTTGTAATATGTCTGTAATATGTGCATAATTTATATAATATAAACATATATAGCATAATTTTTAAGGAATTAAACCCACTTTTAAAAGTCCCACATGACATTGGGGCATTTTTTTATGTTTTTACAGCTACTACTAGTATGCTACTACTATTTTTCTTTCTTTTTTTCTTTCTTTCAGATCAGAATTCAGAAGTTTTCTCAGATTTTAAGGTTCCTGCAAATACTCAAATGGATGAAAATGAAGAGGGTGCATCAAATGATGCCACTGCAGTAATGAAAGGAGACTTTGGAAAAGGTACTCCACTAATACATGACAGGATAAACAGGAATCCCTCATGCCTATACAGCAGTAACAAAGGTGCTGCTAAGGGTTTAAACCAGCAATCCACATCTCAGGTATGTACAGCGAACAAAGAAGGCCAAAGGAAACCTGAAAATATTTTTGTTTCAAGAAAGGAAACTGTTTCTGACTCAGAGACAGGCAACACAGAACACATGTCAGGAGACTTGAAAACACCCAAGGAAGTTTTATTAAAAGACAACAGACTTGGGGAGGATGTTACTTGTGGAGACACAAAACCCAGCAATAAGAACTCTCACAAAAGCGAGCCTGTGTTAATTATCAGTGCTCAGTATGAGTGTGGAGCATGTGGAACTGATGACTCAGAAAACAGGACTGAAATACATGAAATAGATGAATCTGGTCATCCTGAGAGTAATTTCACTTTGTCTGAGGTTGCACTGAATGAATTGACCAGTCTTGAAAAACCAGAAGATCCAGACACCAAGGCTTACCTCCCTGTTTTGAAACCTTTACCCTCACACAGCTTTGAAGTGAAATTACTCACAAAGGAGCAGCGAGGTGAGGAGAGTGAAGAATTCACCCTGATATCAGGAGTCATAAAAAGATCTTCCTCTATAATATCTGATTCAGGCATTGAAAGTGAACCAAGCTCAGTGGCATGGTCTGATGCTCGTAGCCGGGCACTGGAGCTGCCCAGTGACCGAGAGATCCTGCACCACTTGGTCCGGAGGCACGCCATCCACCGAAACTCCCTGGAGGGTGGCCACACGGAAAGCAACACCAGCTTGCCCAGTGGGATCCAAGCATCGCTCACATCCATCAGCTCTTTGCCCTTCGAGGAAGAGGAGAGGGAAGTGGAGCTCACCAAACTGACAAAATCTGTTTCAGCTCCTCAGATCAGTAGCCCAGAAGAGCCCACGGAGGAGGTGGATATATCCAAACACAGTGAAGCAACCTTGGGAGATTCGGACCGAAACTCGAAAAGCGGCAAAGAAACAGAGGGGGAAGATGGAAAATTAACCGTGGACTTTTCTGAGGGTCAAATCACTGATGAAAGTGGACAAATGGAACCGAGACAACATCCCAAACCCCACCTCACACACAGTAGCAGTAACACTGAGTTACAGGAGAAGGGGGAGAAAGGTCTTCCAGAGACTTGTAGTTTGGAAAATGCAAGACCATCCATTTGTGCAAAGCAGCTCCAAGATAATGTCTCTGAGTGTCAGTCACTGGAGAACAATGGTGAGTGCAGCTTACAAACACCAAGGGCTTGCAATAACTTGGACAAAAATATAGATAAGTTTGATACATGCATTGAGGATCCAAAAGATAAAATTAAACTGGACAGTTTGAAAATACAGCAGGGCTTCTCCAATAGCAGAATTTCAGGAGAGGAAAGTTACTCACAAAGTGTAAAGGTGGTACCAGATTTTTGCTATCCAGTTACAGCTCCTTCAGCGACCTCCACTGAATTTGGCTCACTGCAAGGAGAGTGTGGCAGCTCTCTTGCTGATGAGAGCCCAGAATTGTATGCAGAAATGCAGGGGTTACAAGAAATTGAGCTCGATGACTCATCTGCCCCAGCAGACCCTGCAGCAGGGTCCTACCAAGCTGAACATCCTCAGGAACCCAACAGCCAAGAGCATAAACTTGTAGCGAACGGCACCGGGTTTCCTTTGGCAGCGACGGAGGGAGTAGCCCTGGAAAGCAGAAAGGCTGCTGATGTGGTTAACCTGTCAGTCTCTTGCACAGCCACGTGTCTTCCCTTCTCTTCCGTGCTCAAAGAGACCCCTGCTATGGTCGGCTTCTCTGCAAAGCAGGCCGTGATCCCCATCACACGCCAGCCGCTGGGCTCCTTTGGAGTTGTCTCTTCTAATTCAGATGAGGTGGATGAAGAGACGAATGAAAGGATGCTGAAGTAAGAATGTCTAATTACTTTGCTAATGTAGCTGTAATGCCAAGAGACCCTGACAAATTTCAGGACCCTAATACTCTGGGCATACAGGAATTTTGCACTTGAGACAGTTGCCTGCGGAAGTTTGGTATAAATAATCTAAAGAGACAAATGAATTATATGGAATGAATTATCTAAATAGACAGGAAAGATGAAAAGATTGTCAAAGATATCAGGTCCTTAATTCTCATGGAAAGTGGTAGGATTTAGGTGTCTAAATAATCTTTGAGATCTGACCTTTCTTTATGAAATCAAGGGTACCCATACCTGATGTCAATCCCAGACAGTCAGTTCACTATGGCTCTGCCATGGATTGTTTTCCCTTTTCTGATTCAATAATTGCACTCATTAACTTAACTATGAATTGGGAGTGCAGGTTGTCTGGTAAGTCTCATCTTTGGTTTCTCAAACTGGAAAAATGGGAGAATCAGAGCCATGGATATCTGGAGAAGAGGCATTATTTTTGTTTCTTGCTTCATTGCCCAAAGGAAAAAGTGTCACATCATGACCTTGATGTCCCTGGGGCCTATTTCACAGAATGGCACACTAACACATGTACACTTCCATTATATTTTGGTTTCTCTGCTCTGCTGAGGGCAGTAACATTGGAATTTCTCAGTCCATTCAGCTGCCCAAAATGTTGGTTTTCTGCATATGCATTCTTTTGCAAGTCAAGACTTAGTTTTTATTCTTTTGAAAGCATCTTGGGGTTTGTTTTATACACCATGCTGTAAGTCCTGTTTAATTTAAGAATAAAATTAATTTGTCCTTTGTGTAACACAACACTAAAGCATGTATTCATGTACATGAATCCAAGGCCTCCAGGCCCACAGCCAAAAAGCTGGTTTTTTCACTCTCATGTCCCTTAAAATTTAGTTGGGTTGATGTAAGTAAATGCTCATCATAGGACTTAATGATCTTAGGGTCTTTGCCAAACTTAATGGTTCTATCCTTATATCAAGTGGCCTTCAGCTGTCCCCAGGCTTTGAACGTTTATATCTCCTGACACGGTTCATCCCAATTTTCTACCTAATTCTACACTTTTGTTGTGATTATTAATTCCTGAAAGCTCTAAAGTTTTGCTAAGTCAAAAACTACTGAAGAGTTTGGCATCTTCAGCCAGCAGAATGTTTCAGGGTGAATTCAGGTGTCAAATTTTAGACCTTTAGTAGGAAAAGGGTTAGCTTAATTCTTCCAGTACTGACCTGCTTTTCCTCTAAATGCTACTAAATAATTTGAAAAGAATCCAAAACCAAACAAAACCAAACCAAAAATATCTACCATATGAGATGCTTTTATAACTCTAGACTGAGGAAGGGAGAGAACACCTTCTACCTGACTATAATTGCATCTGATGGTACCAAAATGATACATTTTGCATTTCAGTACCTATAAGGTCAGTGACATTGTTAAGATGAAAAACGGTTAATTCTATATCTTAGTCTCTTTGTTATGAGCTACCAGAAAACTATTTTTTGCTGCTCTTTCTTTCCTCTTGCATGTGTGAGGTGCTATTGCACTTTAGCTATTCCCTGTATATAGCCAAATTACTCAGAAACAGACTTTATCCTCTGCATCTTAATTTCTCTCAGTCCTAATAGATAAAGAATAATATCCAGGTCTGCAACCACTACTAATTAACACGTTCCCAGTTAGAAGGCAATAACTGAAAACCTTTTATTGAAAGCATGCTTCACAATATATAGGGTTGGTAGGTGTAACAAGATAACATTTGAGCTGGGTAAGGAGGGGGGCTCTGGGTGGTTACATAGGTGTTTAGACATACATTGGTGTTTAGACAGGAGGAAAAGCAAAGGAATTCCTACAGGTAACTACAACCTAATTACAAACCTAAAACAATTAGGGCATTTAAACTAAACTACTGATTTAGTATACAAGTCTTGTGAATTATCTCTTCTGTGAATCCTCAAGGTTTGGGGAGGAGAGTTTCTTTCCTCCCTTCACAGCTCCAAGGCCGGCTGGCCTGTTAACATCTTTCTCGTTTCCAGATGTTCCCAACACAGGTCTCTATTTGAAAGTTTGAAACATAATTTCTTGCAAATATGAGCCTTCTCATTTCTGGTTTGAAGGTTTGTTGTTGAACACCCAGTTCTATTGTGATTAATTAATGTATTCTCCAGTTTTTATCAGGCCAAAGAAAAATTTAAAAAAGAAATGAAGATTGAAGGATTTCTGTACAGTGACTTATCTGTACTAGCTTCTGATATCCCATATTTTCCACCAGAGGAAGAGGAAGAAAATTTGGAAGACGGAATTCACCTGGTTGTCTGTGTCCATGGATTGGATGGTAAGGCCAGGAGAGGAATTAATGTTTGTAAGTCATTTTTTGGTGTAAATTAAAAAAAAAAGGACATATGTCCAGCAAGTATGAAAGAATGGAGAGTCTAAGTATTTGGCTTAGCTGAATATTTATTCCTTATTATGCTATTAAGTACATTGTAATAAAGGAGCTAGGGGAATATGAAATATTTGGGCTAAGACATGGAGTGCTGCAACAGTTTTTTGATTTTGTTTAAACAGATTTCTACAGCGAAGTGTATCAGTCCTGTGCAGGAGGAGTTCATTATAGTAATTTCTCTTGTCTTTCCACAGATACTTGATAGTTTTGCAATATATCACCAGGAGGAAAACACTATCTGAACCCCCAAAACACAATTATAGGGTAAAGAGTGGCTGGCTTTAGAAAATGTGGTAATAAAAGTCATTATTGACTGCAGGAGAGGCAGATCTTGGAACTTTTTACATATAGGCTTTCTGAGCAGAAAACAGTTGTGTTAAACATGAACCTTCTCTGGTCAAATTCTTGGTATTAGTGGGAAAGGCATAGATTTTAGCCTTGAAACTACAGAGAAGGAGGGGCAGAGACTCTGAAACATGAAAAAAAAATGGAAAACAAACACACACTGACTTGAGCAAGGACTGGTTGCCATGGAATCTCTCAGTGGTAGCAATATCCTTCTCATGAGGTGGCAGCACCTCCTTTCCCAACAAAATATTTCAGAAGACTTTGGAACCTCCTAGTATGGAAATAGACATCTCTCCAAATAGCAGGAGCCTGACAGTATTTCAGCACCAGCTAATTGTGAATACATGGAGGTGGGCTACTCTCCATCTGAAGGTACAGCCCTATTGCCCCAGCACATGTGCCAAGGTGTCCCTGGGGGCCTCACATCTGTGAAGGGGAAGGACAGACCTCAGCTTGTTGTCTTTTTGTCTTACCTCCACAGTTCAGCAGAGGACAGAGTTACTCTGGGCCTGATCTTTGCCCTTTTTTCCCCACAGCAGCAGGTGAGGTCCAGCCCACCTGTGGCAGGCTGTGGATATTGGTGCTCTCCTGCTGTGTCAGTGCATGATCCTATGGTGTGATAACCACCTTTGCAAGAGCTCCCTCGTGTCAAGTTTGTTGTGTTAAATTGACTCCCTACTAGTTATTTTTCTATTGAATTTCATCTCATAAAATGCCATTTATCCCCAGGTAACAGTGCAGATCTGCGGCTGGTAAAGACTTTTATAGAACTGGGACTTCCTGGTGGAAAACTGGACTTCCTAATGTCTGAAAGAAATCAGGTAGTACAGAACTAATTTCCATCTTCCTTTAGATTGCTGAAACAGGACCTTGAGTAAAAATCTTTTCTGCAACTGAATAAGTGAAAGCACTGGTGAATTCAGGGAATTTTATGTAGCATTTAGTGCAGAAGCCTGATCCTATTCCTGTCTAATTTGATAGGGCGTTTAAACCTATTGGGAAACATTCCTGGCATTAAAGCCAAAGGCAATGACATTAGCAGCAATAGGGCTAGATCTCAGAGGAAGAAAATGGATTTATCCTGTCAGTTTGCAAACATGGCAGCCTGGTGCCTCTGTAACACAGCACTGACCAAAAGTAGCAAGTTTAGTGATGCTAAATTCTCTGGAGGATGGGGAATACGCAGCAGGTGTTGTCAGCTCCCTTTGCTTCATCAGCCACTGTTTCTCCTGTTGCAATGTTTGTGGGATTTATTTCCTTGAATGATAAAAGAAATGTCATCCAGAAAAATTGATTGCTGGTCTAGGTAGAGAAGCAGAAATGAATCCCCTGCTTTGCTCAGCATTGAACCCATATTTATGACACAAACGCCTAACTTTATGCACAAGATAAGGATTTCCAGTGCCCAGTTAGAAACATTATTCTGATCTATGAGCAGCTGGGAAACTTGAGTCAAAACTTTCCAACCTTCTTTGCTCAACAGCTTTTATATTTTGTGGTGTCTTGTTGGTGTAAGTCTGTGAACTTATTACCTTGCAATGTACATCCCCATTAGCAACAGACCTGCACAGTAAATGTAAGCAAGGTGAAAAAAATGAGACCACTTCATACTTCCATCAAAAATAAAAAAAGGTTTTCAGAGAATGAAACATCTTACAACACCTATATTAAACATTATCCAGAGCTCATAATGGGAACTATTTAGAGATTGTATAGTCTGGGAAGGTGGGGAAATTCCCATGGCACTAGAAATAGAACTTGGGTAGTTTGATGACTATTTTGATACTGTAAAGCATTCCATCACTGCTTTTTCCCTCCTCTGAGAACCATAATTGAAAATGACCCAAGAAATCAGTCATGTACCTGTTTTGCCTTATAGAAGAAAATGCAGATCACTTCTTTTAGCCAGTCATTTGTGATGCATTTGACAAGTTCAATCATGCTGAAATGGTAGCAAAGTATGGAGATATAACCAGGTGAAATATGACACTTGATGAGCTTTGTTTATGATTAACATTCAGGCTGATGTTCTTCCACACTTAAACAACCTGAAAGGTTTGGGATAATGAGCCTAGGAGGAAATCTTTAATTATCAATGCAGACAAAACAAACAGGCAGAAGGTTAGTGGACTGTTTGTAGTTTATGAGAACATTTATTTTAAGTCTCTGTTGTGAAGTGAATATGCTCATGTTTTCCTTTGCAAGACCTGCAATTAGCAAGATGAATTGTGTCACAAAAGCATTAATTACTGATATGTTTCAAAAGCATTAATTACTGATATGTCTGCTCTGAATAGCTGTTCCAACATTTGATGATTGTTTTTGTGGCACGTCATTAGTTACGAATTTGATTTAGAGTCCTGTTGGATTGCCAAATGACACAGCTCTGAGTAAGATCTGCCTATAATTGTATAGACTAGACAATATATTATTTGTTTTATTGTCTCATAACTGGCAGTACTGTTGCAAGCAACAAATTGTTCGCCTCTCTACACTCGTTCTCTTTCTGATGACTGTAGAATAACACACAGCGTTTGATTAAGATGGCCATGATGACATCCTGAGTATAACTCTCATGTCAGCAGTGTATAATGCTGTAAACTATTTTATTACTGTAATCTGTTGAATCCGAAATGCCAAAAGCTTTTCCTCCATGTGCAGTCTGATATCTAGAACAGATGAGTATTAGCAGTCATCACTAGCATCAAGTCAGGCTGCTGTAGCATCATACTTAAGATTCTGGAGTCACTCAAAAATCTCTCTCAAAGAACTTCAATTTTCAGAGGACCTGGATACTGAGAAAAATCCCCTTTCCCCCCCTTTGAGCATGTATAATGAAAATTTACACTGGTTATTGCATTTCTGCTTGCATTTTACTTTGAAAAAAAACCCATCTATCTGCAGTTAGTGCAATATATTTTAATTTACCAATTCATTTCATTTTTCACCAGACTGATACCTTTGCTGATTTTGATACAATGACTGACCGACTATTGGATGAAATTATTCAGCATATCCAGTTGTACAACCTCTCCATATCCCGAATAAGGTAAGTTTTATGATAGTTAATAGTCTGTAACTGTTTGAGTTACATGAGCAACATCCAGTGAAATTAGCTTTTCTTAAAGTGATTTGTGTCAAAAGCCATTGAATCAGTGAGACTAATTTTTACATTGTTATAGATGAAAGAGTATCTTGTAGGCTGAAAAAAACATGAAATGATAATTAAAGGCCTAACTAACTGATAACTAAATGATAGAGTACCCCCCTGGAGTATTTTGTGCCACCCTTATTTCTAATTTAAAGAAAATACAGACGGTTTTCATGTCAATGTAATTCTTTCTTTCCCAACAGTTTTATTGGACATTCCCTTGGTAACGTCATCATTCGATCTGTACTAACTCGACCCAGGTTTCGCTATTACCTCAACAAGTTACACACCTTCCTGTCCCTCTCTGGGCCCCACCTGGGAACCCTTTACAACAACAGCACTTTGGTTAGTACAGGTAAGAGTTGATGGGAAAGCTGTGACTGCCTGTGCTTCGTGGTAGAGTGCATGATAGGGCAACACAGGGAGGCAGTAATAAATCATAGCTTGACTTGTGCATTCAAGCTATGGAAAATATTTGTGGAAGGCTTCAAACTCACACAGAAAAAATTGCAATGGCAGGGGCTTTTGGTATCTGCTACAAGGTCCATCACAGTGCTCCCTGGAAAACCCAAGGGTGTGCAGCAGTGAGAGATCACCCTGTGTCCACTTAGTCTTCCACATCTCTGGGTGCTACCAATAAAGAGAGGCATCTCCATGGCTGAAAAAGAAACTGTATTATGGGAATGGAATGTCCCACAGTTCAGTCTTCCTGAGTGTTTCTGCTCCTATGACATGGATAGCCATAGAATCAGAGAATAGTTTGGGTTAGAAGAGACCATAAAGATCAAATAATTCCAACCCTGCCTGTCATGAGCAGGGACATCTTCAGCAAGACCAGTTTTCTCGAAGGCCTGTCTAACCTGACCTGGAATGTTTCTGGGGATGACATCTACTACCTCTCTGTGGCAACCTGTCTAGTCTAAATCTATACTCTTTTAGTTTAAAACTGAAACCTCCCTCCCACGAGACCCTTAGTCTTTTCTTCTTGTTGAGTAGGATTACAAAAGTTAACAAGACTTCTAATGAATTACAGTGCTATCCTTACTGTAGGCATGTGTCTTTAATTCCCTTGCTTGATAATTAACAAACAGAAAAAAAATATGCAGCAATTTTCATTCCAGGTCTATGGCTCATGCAGAAGTTGAAAAAGTCAGGCTCGCTTTTGCAACTGACCTTCAGGGACAATGCGGATCTGCGCAAGTGTTTCCTCTATCAGCTCAGCCAAAAAACGGGTCAGTAGAGCATGATGTGCCTGTGGAAATACCAAAGGCTATTCCAAGGGATTGTGATAGATTGGCATTTTCTCCAGGAACTAAAGGAAATTTGTATTTTGTTAATAATCTTTCTTTAATCACTTTCAGGAAGGGCTGCTCTGTCTGATATCTGATAACTATTTTATCTGTGCATTTTTTCTGTGCCGTTTTTCAGAGGATATATTTGCCAAACCGTTAGCATCAAATAAGACCTTTGTGCTGCAGCAAACATGCACCTAAGTTTATATTCTGCAAGCACGAAACATCATTCTTGACAGGCCAACATTCCTTAATTTATGCTACTAGATGAAAACCATTTTCCTTTATTTATTATTTTTTGTAAGTTTAACATCTCTTGTCTCCAGGAAATAGGACTCTGTGAGATGAAGAGCAAATTTTATTCATGTCTATTTTGACACTTTTGTACTAAAGAGAGATGTATGGCCTCACACTGGAAAAATGGTGTCTGAATAGAGAATATTTTTACTCCTTCTTTGGTCTGCCATGAATAAATGATATAAATAAGGTTTTTCTTAAGAAAAGAAAGCAACCATGATCCTTCTGTTCAAGCAAATGCTTTCTTTTAAGAGTTATTTTTAATATTGTATGTGAGCAAACTGGTGCCGAGTATGTAGTCACAAGGTCTCTTCTTGATGTTTAATTTTTTTCTCATAGTTTGGTACACTGCTAATAGCAAAGAAAACCCCATCCAGCCTGATTCTGGACCTTTTTCTCATAAAGCGGGAGGGAAGGATGAAGAACAAACCCACAGCTCTTCTGTGTTCAGGATACCCTCTGGACTAGTAGACTCAATCACTAGTGTTCATTTTCCTACTTTTCTGTTAAATGTGAGGTATGGAGGGCTCAAGACACCACAGGCAGGGCAAACACAGTTTCCACAGCTCACCAGTGGCCCCATTATCTCCAGGAAGGAGGGAGGATTCTGGATTTCCAGTCGATTTACCAGCAAGTATGCATTTATCAAGGCTGATAAATCCTGATGAATTCAGGGATTGGGT
The DNA here is from genome assembly GCA_035047845.1 of Dendrocincla fuliginosa. Taxonomy (NCBI): domain Eukaryota; kingdom Metazoa; phylum Chordata; class Aves; order Passeriformes; family Dendrocolaptidae; genus Dendrocincla; species Dendrocincla fuliginosa. Next base: position 146,020,163 of record JAWWMO010000083.1, on the reverse strand, counting down.
CAATCACAAGGCATGCTCAACACTGATGTAACTGTATGACATCATAGCAGTGAAGTTGATTCGTTTTCTCCTCCCTCTGTTTTGTTTGAGAATTGTACTAATTTGTTGTGTGATTTTTTAATTTGTTCCTGATTATAAGTATAAATATTTGCAAGATTAAGTTTTTATTTTTTCTTAACAGACAGGTTTTCTTTTAGTTGATATACAATTAACCTGTGTGGGTGTTGATAAGTAACAAATAGTTCACAGAAGCAGCAGAAATGTTTTTAAGCTGTTATGAATCTTTCTAAGTTTGTGTTGCATGTTTAAATAATTATCATCTATTTTGAACTGTAGGTTTTTGAAAGCCTTTGAACATGAAGTAGTCATGCTGACACTGTATGTATTTTTCATTGTTGTGCTTCATTGTGATTAATATATTTAATATATTTGCCACAGGTCTTCAGTACTTTAAAAATGTTGTGTTAGTGGCCTCACCCCAAGACAGATACGTACCCTTTCATTCAGCAAGAATAGAAATGTGCAAAAATGCTCTTAAGGACAGACACACAGGTATATTTAAGATCTTTTCTATATTCACAAAGCTATTGAAGGATTGTGGTTTTGTGGAACTGAGGTCATTGCATTAGAAGAGTTTTTCATCAGCATGATGAAAACTCAAATGTTTATTTGATAAGGAAGAAAGTGTTCTCTTCCCACAGGAAATTACTGAAATCAATAAAAGAAGCTTTTCAAGAAGCTCTTTGCCTGATGAAAAAAAATCCAACCAGGTCATAATCAAAGGTTTCTCACTGCTTCTTCCTCATCCCTCTAATTTTTTTTTTTTTGTTCTTTAAAGTGATGATAATAGAACTAGCTCTTGACAATGTTTTTATGTAGTCTACTGATATATTGTCTCACCTTTGTTACACATAATGAAATCTCTCTCAGCACATCCAAAGTCAGGGTGTTTTCCTTTTCTTTTCAATAGTGTTTGAATGATTGCCAGATAATTTAAGGGACAGATCTAAAATCATATTGGTTTGTAATGAAATCTGTAAAGCACAACAGGACTTATGACACCAGAGGCCCCTCCTGTGTGCTCAGGCCACATGTTGTCCCAGGTATTGCCCTTGTTATTAGCAGTCTTCCTAAATTTAGTTTATAGAATGTTTCATGGCATCAGTTTGATACCACTTCCAACAATAAGGTTCAGTGCAATTTTATCCCCATTTCACATGTGTGATTACCTAGAAATGAAGGTACTCTTTGGAGGCAGAAAGAAACAGCCAGGCCCAATTATCAGCAGGGTTGCCTTTGCACACCTTACCTAAATGCCAGCTCTTTCTATCCTACCCCAGATATGAACTAAAAGGTCATTCTTTCACTCTCTTGTGGTGGTTGTTTCTCAGTGAGATGCTTGACCTGAGAGAAGCCAGATCTACATTCATTTATCAGTACGTGTTTCCTGAGCCATGGTTTTTGCCCTATAAACTCCTCAAATATCTACATGATGTCCTTCCTGCATTCAATTCCACAGAAACCTCAATGGACCTCTGTGTCCTGCCAGACCCAGGCAGCGTGAGTCCAACCCCACTCCCCTGAAAGGAATGAGAGAGGTGTGACTGATTGCCCAGGAGTTTCTCACTCCTCATGCTAGCAGGTTCAGAAGATCTCTCCCCGTGGCCAGTGCCTCCTTTAGATCAACAACACTCTGGCACCTGGCAGATCTTAAAACTGGACTCCTTTCTCCTGCATTTAGGCTTCCATTTTCCTTCTCATTGTGGCTATAATTAAATGATACTGGAAGGAGAGGATCTGGGATTTTTGGCATGTAGTTGCCTGACATCTAAACTCTTTTTCAGGTCCTGTTTACGCTGAGATGATTAACAACCTGCTCCAGCCCCTGATCGGGGCAAAGGACTGCACTTTGATCAGACACAACGTGTTTCATGCCCTGCCAAACACGGCCAACACGTTGATAGGACGGGCTGCCCACATTGCTGTGCTGGACTCTGAACTTTTCTTGGAGAAGTTTTTTCTTGTGGCAGGACTCAACTACTTCAAATAGTGCCTGAAGTGTGGGGTAACAGAAGCCAACCTTTCCACTGAGCAGAGGAGAATCCCTTAGCCAAAGGAGTGCAATGTTAGAAATGAGATCAGGTGGGACTTTCAAACTCTTCATTTCCATTTCTCTTTCAGAGAATAAAGTGCTATGGCTTTAAGGCATTCAAGCTTCCAAGTATTGGTGCTTTTGGAAGAAATAAATATTCCTCTTCAGTTTCTATGTTCTTTGTCCACATAAAGACATGAGCCACTTCTGACCTACAGAATCAGAATAAGAAGGCTAATTCTCCAAATGTGATTGGACCAATATAAGTCCTGTTTCTCCTGAATATTAAACCAGGAACTTGTCTGTCCTTGATTTAATGCTTATTTGTGTATTAACGAAGCTATACATTTGTAGCACCTTTGGGGTAGTTAACACAAGAGGAAACAAGTGTATGTGAACTCAGGTTAAAACCTCTTTTGTGATGAACTGAGAAGTCTGAAAACCATTTATCAAAGTTTCAGTATTTTGGTTTGTGGGAAGAAAATATTTGGATGGTTCCATTACTGGTAATAATTTGTAACATACAAATTCTACATTCAAACAATGGAAAGGAGTGAAATATTTTACATAGAATGAAGAAATATTGATATTTGTCTTTAAAAAGAAACTCCAAGTTGGGAAGAGTTTTATTCAAGTAGGAAGCTGCCAAACCAAGAGGAGTCTGTTGGATTACTTGTAAAATATCAGTGGCATCTGTTAACATTTCTTCTGTTTACATTTATGGAGGATCATATTTGTGCTTGTTATAACCTTAAAGGTACAATTTTTACTTTTACATTTGTATCCAAGTACATTTGCACCAACAGTTTTATTTATTTTTTTAAAATTTATTACTCTGATATGGAATTCAAAGTCTAGCCAGTTATACCCCTAAAAAAGCCAAACACTTAAAAAAAAAAGACTGGAGATGTAGAATGGTAAGGACTGGGGGAAACTTAAAAAATATAAGAATGTCTTCATAAGATTCTGTGCAATACCTTATGAATGCTTTGTTAATGCCCATTTGCAGAGCTCTATAGTTCTAGTTATTATATGGTTACAGATAGTTGGAAATTTAAAAATTTAATGCAAAGATATCCAAGCTGGTTTTAAGTGTTTGGAAAAGAACATATTTTTCACTTTTTATTTTTTTTTTTTACAAATTTTCATTAAGATTTTTATCAAAAAGTTATCAGATTTAAAGTGACAAATTTCAATAACTTCCTGTACATTTTCATAACATTTTGATAAATTTTCAATGTCACAGCTGTTTTTTCAAAAAAGAGAAATTGAATATTTCTTCACAATTATTTTTGTTTGGAAGGCAGGCAGTTTTTTAATGCAAATATAATTTGTTTAAAAACATAAATTAACAGGTCTCTGTGTCTTGTAACAAAGAGTGAAAAAAATTACAAAGTTGGTTTTAGGTTTCAAAGCTCTCATGAATAAATTAAGATTGAGATAGTGGAGATTTCTGAAACAAGAGAATGAAAAATGAAAACAAAACACCTCCCAGCCACAGTGAAAAGTTTGTACATGCAAAAAGTAAAACTATTTTTTTCTCAAAAGGAAAAAAGTGAAAAACTCACACAAAATTACTTAAAAAAAAGAATTGTTAGCAGACTGGCAAACACTGATAAAGAACAAGGCTGACTTGATAATATAGGCATGTTTTTAAAATAGGAAGGAGAAAGAAGGAATATACCAAAGAATGAAATTAAGATCACCTTAAAATAAGAAGGTATATTACATATAAAAATTTTTATCCCCTGTAGGGACAGAAATTATATAGAAACAGTTCTGTGGTGTCATTCAATGTCAACAACATTTTAAGTGTTAAATATTATCTCAGTATTTTAACTAAATAGGTAAATACTATTTTCTCTCTCTTTTTTTTTTTTATTTTTTATTTTTTTTTTTTTTTATTTTTCCTTTTTTATAAATTGACAGTTAAAATTTAAAAGTGAGTTCCACCCAGTTAACAAATAAATTGTGTCAGGAATCAAGAACTTCTGGTTTCCACTTCTTGTTTGGAAATTCTTTCTCCCTTTTCAACCTGAGCTTTCTCATGCCACCTACACTGACTTATCATAGCTTACTTCTTTCTCAGTAAATTGTCTAGAGAATTTTAAACAGAATGGGACATGATAGTTGAGATGTTATACAGAGCAGTATTTTTGAGCCAGGACATGGATTTTACATGGAAAAAAAAAAAACAAGAAAGAAAAGTAATCTCAAACCATCAGCAAGCTTCAGTGTGCTGTATGAGGATCTGGTCCACTTGTACGAACTGTTCAGGAGTCTGCCAACAGAAAATGTTGAAAAACACTTAAAAAGAAATTAGTTTACACCTATATACATACTTGATGTGTGTGTGTTCGTGTGTGTGTGTATACAGTCTGTATGAAGAAGTATGCTTATGTCAAATTCTCACACACCAACTTTTTCAATCCTGGGTGTAACGAGTCTGACAACACAGCAGTGCAGCTGTTCTCCACTCCAACTGGTGTTCCTGCCTTGCCTTGTACATTGGACAGCATTCCCAGCCTTCTGCCTGCATGACTGTGAGCGAAGGGACATGTGAAAAGGTCTCTGTTTTGCTGCTGAATTTGGTGGGCCTTTCCATATGTTCACTTTGTCATTCTATACTCCTACCAGTGCTCTGACTGACGGAGAAATAGACCTAAAGGTTTCAATGCTTCTATATATAGAGAATTCTTTGATGGCTCAGTCTGATTTCAGAACTGCAGTTGGATTGTATATGGAGTTGGATTAGGTCCATATAACTTACACCATGTGGGGTATTGCAGAGACCTTCTATGGAGCCTCAGAAAAATCTGGGAGATGTCATTCCTGTCAAATGATAAGACACAGATTTTATCTTCCTTCTGCTGGCAGAACATTGTGGGATATATTGGCAGTAATGGTCTAGTTGAGTTTTCATGTCAAGGTTCTCAGAATAAGCTCCCTCTCTTTTTCTTCTTCTATTCTTTTTAATGGGATGTTGCCTTGGTAATGACTGATAATGCTTTTTAAAATAGCAAAGTAAATGCACAATTAACATCTTTGTTCCTGTCTCAACCTTTGGAATTTTTATACATTGTCCTTTCACATAAAGCCTTTTTAAAAACATTTTAGTACATTTGCAGTATTGTTACAAGGATTTTCCTGCAAACTTCACAAGCTCCCCTTGTCTCCATGTATCTATGGAGGCAGGGCTTAAACTCTTAAGTAAAGCTCTCATATTTATAGAGGATTTTTTTTTCAAAACCTTGGACAGAGGAGGAATAAACACGTGTTTTTTGTAGTTTGTCAGTGTTAGCGTTTGTGAAATGAAATTCCCTTCAATTCCACAGGATTCTTCAGTTAAGAAAAAAACAAAGCCAGCATTCTGGGGTTGTTTCTTTAGCAAGTAGAAAGCTTACAACCAGCATGGAGGATACCCTGGCTCCACCAAGTAAAGTGTTTGGCTGTTGAGGTTTTCCAGTGTTGGAGATGAACTATGGGCTACAGCTGAAATGACTGAATACTCTGGAAGGAAAGGTGGTAGCCCACATTTGGAAAAACAGGAGCAGAGACTAAGGGAAGGGCAGATCTCGGGGCTTTGAAAGACAGAGGAAATGACAGAGGGAATGAAGGAAGACAAATTGTCTGTCCTGAAAGTCTGTAACATTTAAAAGGACTGACATTAACTGCTTTCAAAAAGTTGAAGCACTTGAAACCAGTGCAGTTATAACAATTCAATGTATATCTATGATTCTATGGTCATGTTTTCGTTAATAGCTGGATTAATCTTGGCAATATTTTGGAGCTTCTAGAGCCCATTGTGCTCAACTTCTGAAAGAATTTAATATCTTCCAAAATTGAGTATATTTTTTTACTTAAATATGGGTAGAAAGAAATTGCAGTATTGACTAAGTGCAAGTAGATGAGGGACAAAATAGTGAGTTCTTTTTTTTCTGCAGCTGGGCTTAGGATTTCTAAGGAGGTGGTTTTCAATCTCCTGAAAATTGAAAATGCAATCTCCTGGATCCTCTGGAGATGTTTCTACTTGGAGAATTGTAGAATTTGGCTTGTCTAATTTCATCACCTAATTTGTGCTTAAAAATTCGTTGCAAAATGAGCTTGTTTCACAAAAATAAAAGTCAAATTCTCTATGTAGTCAGTGAAGAGAGGCAGGTACTACTGAAGGTCTGCAGGAATGATCCTGTTTTCTCTTTTGGTGACATTCAGGGTTACTTACCTCTATCCTCTGACCACAGAACTTATAATAAGACACCTTTAAGGTATCTAAGACACAGACAAAAATTGGAGGCCCAGCATCTGAGAACTGGATGACATCCTTAATTATTAGCTCTTCTGTTTTTCATACTTGGGTGCAAGTTTTGACTGTACACCTTGAACAAAAGCAAACACTGAAGATGTAAAAAACAGATCCTTTAAAATTTGCAGGAAATGTGGGTTTTTTTCCAAGCCTCCAATGGATGCTCATTTTCTTTTTAATGAGATTCAGAATTTGTTTTCAAAATCATGTCTGTCCACTGACAAGAGAGGAAGCTGAAATTTCTTAGCTTTAAGGGATTGTTTTCTAAAGTCATGAAACCTTAGCACAGAGCTTTGGAATTACCTACAGGAATACTGAGCACTATTTCACTTCAGAGCATTTCATAAATATCCACTGACCAATCCTCTTCAGTGTTCCCTTGCCAGAGAAGGAACATACTTGAGAGAGAAAGCAGTTACAAGACAGTGTGAAAAGGGAATTCAAGCCAAACTTTTCATTATTTGTAGGTTTCTCTGGTGCTTTTTGTTTGGTAAAAAAGAAAAAAAAAGTTATCTTCTTTTATACCTCTGCATTTGAAATAGCTAAGTGGTGATGAAGGAGAAAAGTGAGAACTTCTAATAACAAGGTTAGGCTCTTGCAAAGGTTTATGCAAATATCCCATGAAATTTAATATATAATGAATAGTCATGGGGCATTTCTGAGCATTCTTAGCATGCCAATGTGTGTCAGTCCAGCTGAGTGATTATTTGCTTTGTGGACTTAAATTTCCATTTATAAATTATCATCGGAACAGCCTAACATATTTCACTCCAGCTGGTTATTTAGATGCTAAAGGTCATGTCCATGGAGAGCTCCCATGAAATATTTTTCCTTATTTCAATACATATGCTCAGCAATTTTGATATTGAATGTTATTACATAATTGACAGTTTCTGGCTCATTTTGCTCCCTCCTGCAAATTTTCAATGTTTATTTAACCACGGAATAGTTCTCAGGTTATAAATCAGTATAAATATAGGTCTGTTGAAGTCAGACTTCAGCTTCTTTAATGCAGTTGCTTTATAGCTGTAGTACCAGAGTCTTAGGGTAAAAATCACTGAATTAAAAATTAGATCATTAATGTTTGGAGTCATAAAATACACAGTCTGATATTTGTTTAGCTGCAGTTCACTCCTTTCTGGTTTAGTTTTGCCTTTTGAGTCAAACACAACCACACGAGGTTGTGCCTCTTGTTCTGTTCATGGTTCCCTTAATTTGCTATCCTTGGAGATGCCTAAATTGCCCTAAACTACTGTTCTGCTTTGTCCAGACATTCCCACATTTGCATGGTCACCTTTCCTTGACCTGGCCGCATCTCTTCAGAGACTGAAGTCAGTGCAGATATACATTCACAAATACATCCAGCACTGCCATTCCATTTATCCAGGAGTGGGACCTTGTGCTTACACATTCATTCCAGTTAATTTGTTCAGCCCTTTATGAGGACTGTTGTGCACCTGTCCAGACATGTTACAGATGGCAGAATATTTTGTTTCAGAAGCAACAGTTGGAAATGTCCCAGTCTAATTCCTCTTCAAAGCAGGGTTATCATGAGCATCATGGTAAGGTCAGCCCTGTCTTTGTCTTGCTGTCTTGAAAACATCTGGTAATGGATATACTACAGCTACTCTGGATTACCTTTTCAACTGCTGTACATAACTCCTAAGGGAGGAAAAAAAAATAAAATAAATCCAAATTGATGTTTCTGAGCTGCATTCTCTTACCTTTTCTTATCCTACTATTTTATACCATGGGGACAATCTTGCTTCTGGTGTACTTGAAACTTCTATTTTCCATACCTTCAGACAGCTCTTTGTCACTTGGCATCCTTTGTACCAGACTAGACAAGCCCAACTCAGCCTCTGCTCAGAAGCTGTGTGCTTAGACCCCTCACTGTCTTGGTAGTCCTTTGTTGGGCTCTGTCCAGTTTCTCAACCTTGAACTGAGTTTAGGAGGCTCCAGGCACTGGCAAACTTCCTTGGACAGTAGCTCTACTGCAAACGGGTGCCTTTCTCTATGTTCAGGAGGGCCTCAGGGGCTGCTGGCACTCATCACATCCTCTTGCTATCTGAGGCTCTAATCCAAAGAGCTAGAGCTCTTCTCCTGTTGCCACAGTTGCAATCTTACAGCTTGCAGCCCATCATGAGTTAATCTTTGGGCACAAATAGTGAGGAAGCCTGATGTGACCAGAGCAGCTGATGTTTCTTCTCTGTTTCTTTAAGACTGTATAATACATATGCACTTCCCTAAAAGAAATCCATGCACGGAATAGAAATACTTATGAAAATAGTTTTATCAGTGTTAAATAGTCAGACTGCTTTAAATGCAGATGAGTCAGGCCTTCCCCTCATAGACTAAAACATAAAGAATAAATATGTATAAACTCTTCTTATGCAGAAGTTCACACTACTAGTTTTAACTTCTGTTAAAACCCTGAAACTTGATTTCTCTGCTTTTGAAAATTCAGTTCTCTACTCTCACCCAAAGTGCTGCAGGATCCTATTATTGGAGTAGCAAACCAACCATATCTGTCTGAAACGGATTTGCACACGTACGTATATGTGCCAGAAGTCCATTGGCTGTATGTTAAATGCATGGAGCTTCACATCTTCAAGTACCTTCTGCCTCTGAAAATATGAAGCTGTGACATAGTAAATAGGTCTGCTATTCAGCATGCCTTCCAGTCTTTGAAAGACATCAGCTACAAACACAAACAACTTATCCAAAGGAACAAAAAAACCACCTCCACATAGAAGTCCAGTCTCCAGTAATTTTTTTTTTTTTTAAGTGGGTGGTTTGAGAACTGAGATGGCTTCACTTATTCTATGCATCCCATAAATGGGGTGGCACTCAAAAGTAAACAGCTTTTGGTGCTCAAAACTCCAATATTTCAAGCAACTAATTTAAGAAGTTTATCAGTCCTTCCTGAAAGCATAAGTGCCAGAAGAAATCTATCTGTTTCACTCCAGGATGGATAAGCCTGTATGCATCATTCCCAATCATGGCAAGATGTCAAGGCATTGATATCAATGGAAAGATAACAAGTCTAATATCAATCTGATACCAATTTCTGATACAGTATCATATGTGTAGCTACATGTGTGGGAAAGGTTGCAGAAGAGACTGTGGGAAGGTTTTTGATCTAAGATAGGACATCACCTTCAGCAAAAATAATATAAAGTTCTTGTATGTCATCCATACATTATGATGTATACCCTACATACATAGGTACACAAAATGTCTTTTCCCATATGAGAAGTATGTTATTCCCATATGTGGTGACTGTATGTTCCAAGACACGGTGTATATATACCATACCACACTTAGAAGGATACTGGTGATGATCATTGAGTCAAGCAGGTTTCAGTTGTTTTTTGGGGAAATTTATGTTGTTTATCCTCCAGAGCTCCTTTGAAGGAGCAATTTGTTGGCTTCATCCACCTCATTGGAGGAGACAGATTGTTTTGTATGGTGATTTGTCAACCTCTTGGCATGTCGTTAGCAAATAAAACTTATCTGAACAGTCCTGAATTTGATGTGTGTTATCTACCGACTCCATGGTTTCCATTGTCAATGCGACATGTCAAACTGAGCTACCCTATCTCCTGAGAAGGAAGCTTATCACCATCTTTTAATTTTCCTTCACATCAATCCTCTTCAAGCATTCATGTTTAAGCTGATAGAACAACTATTTATCAGCTTTGTCACTCTTCTTACTAATTTTAGTCTTGTATATGTTTGATTATGCATCCAGTTTGCAAAAATAGTAGTTTCTTTTTTTCTGCAGTTAAATATTCCTATGAAGTGTGAGGGAGATCAGTCTAGACAAGCCATGGTATTCCTTTGTGACTGCATGTCTGGGGAAAAAAAAAAAAAAAAACACCCCACTATAAAGCCACTACTATTCTGTGGTGTATTCTACATTTATTTTCTACTGTGTTTGTTTTGCCAAGAACAAAGATACACCAGTGTTTTGTCCCATGCCTTTTTGGGTCTCCAGATGAGTCAGAGTCTAGATATAGCTCTGATAGACTGAGAAGACAAAGATAAATCCTCCTTCTCTCTAGAATGTGACAGGAATATACCCACCAAGATGGCAATAATGACAGAGAAAGCAAAAAGAACAACTTCCCAAACTCTATCCAATTGACCAAAATAAATCACTACAGAATATTATTGGATGTTTGGGAAAAGTATAAGGTCAAAACCAAAACACAGATCAGTATTTTCCAAAACACAAAGTTCAGAAATATCTTGAAATTTATGTTGATGTTTTTCTACTTTGATTTGTCCCTAATAATAATATCCCCTAAATGCAGAACAGTTTAACCTAGAATTTGTTTTCTTGGACTTAAATGATGAGTCTATTTATTACTGAGGGGTTTTTTAGCCAGTATTAGACTCAGGCATCAGTCATATTTATAACCTAATATATGCTCAAGTCCTTTTTTAAAAAAAGAATAAAAAATTCAGTCTTAAATCTCCATCTTTCAGTTATGCTTAGACAATTAGACACAGCATCTGAGACATCAGAGAATTAAGCTTTCTCTATTTACAGAATTACCTTCAGTGAACAGTGCAAGCCTTAACTTGCAAGGCGTGTCTGCTGGGAGTTTATGTTGATGAGTCCAATTTGGTCAAATAAAGTAGGTGAATTCTGTCCTCTTTCTTAGCCTTCTGTTCCAGGCTGCAAATTCACAATCAGGCACTTAAAATTAAACCTTCTAGTTTGTGTTATAAACAAAACACATCTGTGAGGCAGATCATGATTGATGTCACACCTTTTCTTCTGTGCAGTGTACAAACACAGTTACTGTGTTTGAGACACTGGAATCGTTTTGGTTTAAGAGTCTTGGAACCCTTAATAAAAATCTCTTCAAAATTTATTAAACTTGTAACCCTCAAAATCAGATTTTAACTTTTTAATAGTTAACAATATCATCAGAAGTAACCTCAGTTTTACAGCATCTATTCAAATAGAACACCTTACACTGCTGGTTTAATTCTCAGCTCAATGGTAACACCTAAAATTGGATATTCGACTGTTCCTCAACTGACATGTGGAATAGAATTCTGTGGACAGCAGCACAGTTCTGTAAAGATCCTTATCCTGTGTTTCAAAGAGTTATCTTTTGCTTATTTTATTAAATATTAAGAAAATATCTCTGGGAAATAAAACCTACTGTTTCCTGTAAATAATTAGCTCTGAAAGTGGTTTTTTTTTAAGCACACTGTTACAGTTTTTTGTTAACAAAGGCAAGGCTAGAAATTTTTTAAAATAAATTATATGGTTGGGAGGTCTTTTGTTTGTGTGTTTTTTTGTTTTTGTTTTTGTTTTTTTGTTTGTTTGTTTGTTTTTGTTGTTTGGGTTTTTGTCAGATAAGCAACTGCCAAATACTATTGGACTGAGTTTCAAATGAGGAATTTCAACTTCAAGCATTTTTCTTCTCATTAAAAAGCTATCCAAAATCAAGAACTTGGCCCCTGAACTTAATAACCGTTTGTATTCTTGCATAGTGGCTGTGAAATGCTGGTGTTGGATACATGCCCATATTTGTGCACATAGGCTGCAAAGCAAAGCATCAGAGGTATATTCCTTCTCCAACTACTTCCTTTGGGGCTGATTGTTCAGGACAAGCAATATGCATGATATAAATGGTGCATGAAGCAGCAAGTACAATCTTCTGCAAATCTGAATTTAAAGACAGCAACTTGATACTGAGACTGAACTTTGCAAATGAGTAGTTTATGGTATTTTTAATTACAACCATTTCAGTGGTCTGAATATGAGTAGAGCTGATTCTGTCATGTGTCGCTAGAGATTGGGCTTTTAAATGAGACATTGTGACGTGATTGAAGCAGTTATGTTTCTTGAAAATTATATTTCAAATCAGACAGAAGAGGCAATAATTAGAGGCTGAGAGCTTAAAAAATCTGTACTTTTTATTTATTTATTTTTAAGACATCGGTTTACAACACATGCTCTGTCTGCCTCTCTCTAATTCATTTCCCTTTCCCTAATGAACATTTGTCAACTACCACACACTTCAATTTTCTTTAACTATGTCTGTCAAGATTTAAGTGAGACTTATGTCGAAAACCCAAAACTAATCTCACAAAGTGGAAACAAATGAAGTTGAGTCAATTCTGTGATATTTTAGGGAAAACGGACATACAAATCAATTTTCTTGAAATGTAGGTTCTGACTCAACAGTATTCACAAAGTCTTTACTAAAGGTCTGATCCTGAGAAATGCTGGTCAAAGGCACTCTTGATATAATGGGACAGATTCCCAAGTGGATTAACCTGATGAAGAGCTTTATATAGCCCGAGCATCTTATGGAATGGTAACCAGCAGCATCCATGGCATCTCAAAATCAGACCATCAGAAGATAGCAAATGTCCTGGGGTTTTTTTTAAGGCCAATTTTTCAGTTGTCAAATGTGTTTTAAAAGTAACGTCTTTTTAGACAAATGCAGACCTCTCCAAGGGATCAAGTCAATGGATTAATGTGGACAGATCCTTATAGGTTAAGGGAAAGGGCTTTTCATTTTTAAATCTACTACTTTTAATCATGACCATACAAAAAAGCTGAAGAAATCTGACATGGTCCCTTGTATAAACAAGATCATGAATGTAAAGCTTAAAATGCCACTGTGAAATTTTAATGCTTATTTATTATGGTTATGATGAAACCTGTATAATAATAATAATAATATGATGATGATAACAATAATAGTAATAATAATAAATAGACATCAGTGCCAATATGATTCTACTATTTTTCTACATATGCTTTATTGTGGCATTTTGTGTAGCTTGTGTTATGTGTAAAAAAAATGTCAATAAAATCTTTGCTTCCTTTTGTCTGTACTTTCTGTGGTTCTTGATGGTAGCAAGTTCCCCAACTCCTTCTGTCCATATAGTGTGTGGCAAATATGACAGTGGTAAAGAGAAGTAGAATAAAAGATGCTCAAGTACAAGCAAATAGATGAGCTGTATGAAGGACTATGACTGATGCCCCATCCTTGGAAGTGTTCAAGGCCAGGTCAGATGGGGCTTGAAGCAACTTGGTCTAGAGGAAGGTGTCTCTGCCCATGGCATGGGGTTGGAACAAGATGGTCTTTAACAACCCTTCCAATACAAACTGCTCTATGATTCTATTATTCAGTCTATCCTTCTCTTTGGATAATGAAAACCATCTTCGACTTATTGAATAGGTAATTGTTAAATAAACTAATCATGATCTGAAAGCCCTTGAACATGGATCTCTTTTTGACCAATGAATGAGACCTTGAAATAACAAAGCCCTAAAGGCAGCAAATTAGGAAATGCTTGGACAGGTTTTTTTCTAGGTTTTTTAGTGTTTGATGTTTAAGAAGTCATTTCAGGAATGTAATTAATAAGTAGACGTGAATTCCTCTGTCCCCATATATTGGAACTGAGAACCTCATTACACACACCTGCACACTGTTATCAGGAAGTTACAGAAATTGGTGGGGTGGGATTGTAGTAATTTGCTATTTCTTCATAACTCTATGGCAATGTCTATGCCAATTAGCCAAACAAGGAAAGGACAATTGTATAGTCAAATGAACAGGGATTGTTGCCATCAGTTCAGTTCTTAATACACAAATTTCTGTAAAAATACATATGTACTTAAAATTAGTCACAACTGTGCATCAGCAAGACAAGCATCTCTTTGTCCTTCCAGCAAGGATATATCCCTTTCTTTATATTTTGTTAAAGTTTCTCCAGAGGTATTTACATCCCTGAGTATCTGTGCTGGGAAATGGAAAGGATGGAAGCAAAGCAGAGGAAAGTGCAGGTCCAGAAGAAGCTTCCTGGTCCCAACTACTACTGTATGCTATTTCAGGCAATTCTTGTGGAAAAAGACCTATTCAAAAGTGTCTTCCACAGAGACTCCAAAAGACAGCAAATACATTCAGAAGTTGATGGAAGCCCTGAGACAGACAGGAAAGGAGTGCAAAATTTAGAGCATTGCTGCCTTCATGTTGCAAACTGATTAGTAGTCAACAAGGGCTCTGTTGTTGTGCCTGTGTCTGTACAGATAGTTTTTTTTCCTGACTCATTTCTCAATCATATCAAATGGCAAAGGGGCAGCAGCAGGGAGGGCATAATTAGTGCCTTGGTTAAAAGCATTTTCCTTCTGATTATAATTACATTCTACTCTCACAGGCAGAAAATGAATTGACCTCACCTTAATCCCAACAAATCATTTGTCCAACCTCAAAATGTGGCATATTCTCTGTGATTTGGCAGAATGCACCTCAAAGCAATCAGGATAAGCAGATAAATAGGTACTATGGTCAGTGCCAGGAGAGACTCATCACAACTATGCAGGAAAGCCAAACCAATGCCAGCTTTATGATGTCTGGTTCAAACTGGGATTTTTAGCCCATTATTAAAAA
>JAWWMO010000083.1:145994668-146005236 GCA_035047845.1 Dendrocincla fuliginosa | reverse complement strand
ACTATGCAGGAAAGCCAAACCAATGCCAGCTTTATGATGTCTGGTTCAAACTGGGATTTTTAGCCCATTATTAAAAAAAACCAAACAAACAAAAAAACCCAAACCAACAAACAAAAAAAACCCCACAAGCTAAGTTACCCTCAGTATTCTTCTGAATCAAATTGTGGTAATATGGGAAACCACGTCCCACTCAGAATCTAATGTTGTGCTGAGGACTTCTAGTGAAGAAACACCTCAATTTTATGTCATGACTGTCCAAAATGAAGTGTCTATTTTCCAAAAAGATCATTGGTACAGTCCACACCCTGGTTAGGTTCCAGTCATAGACACGCAGGACTCCCAGACCAATAAAGTGAAATGAAAACAGCACGTTGAACAGGTCTCTGTTTCCTCAAAGACAATAGGCAGATGCTTATAAGGGGGCAAAGGCTCAGTTTGGGCTTTTGAATACCTTCTCAGGGGTGTATAACGGGAAGGGATGTGAGTGCTCTTGAAACATAGGGGGAATCATGAATAACTCCATGGCAGGCATGAACAATGTGAAGTAGAGCACAGGTCACACAAGCTTTGATAGTCTTTCCAAGACTAGGGACAAACTGCTTTGTTTTCCTTTATGGTTGGAGAGCCAAATGCAGGTAACCTGGTAAAATGTTACTCTATGTAGCCCAGAGTGAGTTAGATCTAAAGCCTATGAAACACTTGGAAGCAAAGTGCATTCTTCATTGCTTTAGCCTTTGGATAGCTGGGCTTTGGACCAGTTATCCCAGATGTAACTGATACCTGTGTCCCTTCCCATAATATTTGTATCCCAGCTTTTCTCTCCTTTTCCTCTAACCTTCATCTCCCGTACAAACACATCCTTGTTCCCTGTCTATTGCCAAAGACAGAACCCAGTGTGATGAACAATTGACTGTAAAAGTCAGGAAGCAAATTCAGAGACCTAATTAGTGCAGACCCAAATGCCTATTTACGGAATTAAGACCACAATTAGCAAACAAATAAGCCAAAATTGATCTGCTGGACTATGAGTTAATTATTGTGCTGGAATTGAGGGCTAATTACTGAAGAAAAGAGTAAGTGTGAAGTTTCTGCATTTCATCCTTGCAGATGTCATTGGTCACACACTGATTTGTACGGAGTGGTAGCATTAGCAACCTGTTCTTCAGCTTGGATGGTTCCTGATTGCTCACAGTGGCTTGATCAAGTTTTCTTTATTATTCTCCAAAGAGGTTTGCTCTCTGATTTGTGATAGAAGAGTTAGGTATACATTCACACATGCTTTGTCACACACAAACATGCACAAAGAGATAAGCATTAGCATCTACTACACTTATGGCTAATTCTGCTGTAGGCCTTAGTCCAAATAGGCAGCTAATAGCTTAATGTTCACACAAAATTGCATGCATTTGGAGAGACAAATGAAACTTGGGCTGTGTTTTTCTTCCTTGAGTCATGAAGTTGAAAATAAGAATCAATACCCAAACTGAAAATGCTGTCTTTCATCATTGCTTACTTTTCCTCCCTCTCTTTACATGTCTACTTCATTTTGTATTCAAACCCATCCATTAAATAATCATTAGCAGCAATTGTTGTGCCTCTGTCTTGAATATGTTTATCACATGAGCATCATGAGATGTTTATTGCAGGGACTGCAGAGAAATACATAGAAATAGGAGAAGTCTGCCTAGCACTGTGCAGTAGGGATAGGTTAGCTCAGGAAACACTGACTGTGCTCAATAAGGTTTTTGGGTTTTTTTGACAGATCTAGTGATTTCTCTACCAAATTTCAAATTATTTTGGTGGGCTTGGACTTCAAAATCCTAGAATCATCCCGCTATAAATTGTACAAACTCTTGCCACAAACACGCATCTTCCCTGCTTGTATAATCCAAAACTGCCACAAGCTTTTTAGCTGCAGAATTATTTATGGATTACCCTGTCTGATCTTTAATGTGGAATATATACAGCAATACCTCTCTAATGCTGTGCACTACTGTACTAACTGTAAAGAAGCAGCAGGCAGCTCAGAAAGAGCATCCTTAAGAAGCTTTGATAAATCATAAAAGCAATCTGTACATGGCAGGAAGACACAGTTAGTCAAAAGAAAAGCTATTTTAAGTCACCAGTAATAGTAACTGCAGACTCTCCCTGTCTGGTTCAGTCTGGGTTAGATGTGAACATTCCCAAGAGCATTTTGTGCTCTGTGAAGCTGTGATTGTATAACTGGCTTGCAGCCTCGTCTCCCTGTGAATGGCTTTGACAAGCAAGGTCTTTGGCAGGGTTAAACAGGCAGCATGTCTTTGCTTCCATTCTCAGTGTTAAACTTGGAATCCAAGCTTGCATCTGCATGTCCATGTTGTTTCCTCCACAGCTGAAATTCCACTGAGTAGAACCGGTGGGGTGCCATTAACAGACCCAAATAATCTTTAGAGTCATTTTGTATGCAACAGGAGGGAAATGTTCGGAAGGAAAACAGAAGGGACAATCCAAATTTTGTTACTTTTATGTTGATTTCCCAAGCTCCAAATTATTAACATACGCTTCAAAAAATCACCGGAATTTCTAGTCCTGCAGCCAGTGGACAGTCAGGAGGGAAGCCTGAGAACGAGGTCTCCTGTCCTTGCCAGCAGCCACACGATGTCAGTATTGGTTCATACAAATAGAACTAGTTGTGCATTCCCTTGACTGTCATTGTGCACCTGACAGGGCTGTGACAGGCCAAGGATATGATGCTGGAAGTAACCCCAGGTAGTGGAACACCATGCCCAAGCACAGAACCGGATGGAATGGTCATGAAGGCAAAGTTGTATGTTCTTCTTATGTGGAATTCTGACTTGGGTAAGTAATTTCTCTTTTCTAGACTACCCTCGTGTATTCCAGTGGTATACAAATCACAGTTTCCGTGCATTTTTCCAATTACTGATGACATAAATTGGGGAATCAGACCCAGCATCTGGCTTAGTGCCCAGATTGTTTTCATCACGACTTTCTTAGAAGTTGATTACTGAGTTCTCACAAATCTGACGCACAGGCTGTTAAAGACTTGCTGCTCCTTATGAACAAATGTGTGAGCTCATATTAGAATATTGCACTACCAAAAAGGCATGGGGACACAGAGCCTTCTGGAATTTAACAGGAACATCTCAATAGATCAAGCTCTTAACACAGAATTGCCATGAGGCATTAATCAAATACCACCTTTGTGCTTCTTACAGGCTTTCATTAAAATGGTCAGTGAATCTTTGATATTAACATCTTCTTCCAGAAATGACAATCATTTCTTCACTGGAAGGGTTTTCAAGCATTGGAATAGACTGCCAAGGGAAGTGGTGGAGGTACCATCCTAAGAAGTGTTCAAAAAATGTGTAGATATGGCAATTAATGAACATGCTGGTGGTGATGGGTTGATGGTTGGAACTGATGATCTTAGAGGTCTGTTCCAACCTTTATGATTATATGATTCTATGATTCTGGATTTCTATATGAAATTTATGTGAAAGCTTGGGTGTATTTTTCCACTGGAGGATACGCAAGCACTGAACTAGCAATGGAACAGACCTGTTACTTGGCCGCTCCATTCCTTGATTTCTCCTTCAGTTTGGACATTGACAACTATTTTAAGGAAGGATGCTCTAGAGCTTGTATTGTATTCTACTTGTGACATGTCAAAGCTCCGCTGAGAGCATATCCTGGATATATTCTGCAAACCTTCTTAGGTTCCTGGGTTTCTGATGTTCTACATTTCTGTTTCTATGAAGTAATTCATACACAGAGAAAGATTAGCTCTCCTTTAGAACAACTCTTTTGTTTATGTTATATAAACTCATGTTTTCTTTGTTGCTATATATTTGATGGTATAAACACAAAAAACAATGAAAATCCAAATCATAGTTAAATACTGAAATCCTCTTAAACTGCTTTAGCAGGAAGCCAGATGTTGGTGGTGTTATAGTTAAGAAATAAGTTTCTATTTTAGTTTAATTTTTAGATTTTTTTTAGGCATCTTTGTTTAAAAGTCTTCCAGTGTGGTTGTGTCTGGAAAAACAGATGCACCAAGTGGACCAACTTTTCATTCTTGTTCTGCTGCCATCAGCCAGCACCTTGACTGTTCTCTAAGGATATCAGAACAGTTACCTATGTGCTTCCTTCCCTTTTTGTTAAAATGGATAGAAATTAATGGCTGTTAGAAACACCTGAGGTCTTTCCAAGCTAGAATTCTCTTGAGGCATTATAGAAAAGCCTTGATATCACTAACTCTTCTGCTTGAGATGCAGCAAATCCATTTGCCTAATTTCTGTAGGTCAGGTAATTTTCAAGTGTCACAGCAAACAGCTCTGCTCCAGAAATTAAATCCAAGGTGAAAATGTGTCAGAAGTAAAGTGAGAATATTTCAGCCCTGCAGGCTTCCTCAGCAAATGGCAGGATCACATTATACCACTGTCCTTTCTCTCCCATACCCTTTTAATCCAAAGGGAGGGAAGGAGGATTCAAGGCACAGACACTACTTTCTGTGTTATCCTTAATGGGATCTAAAATCTAGAGTGAGATTACTTCTGTGAGGGTAATCTTGCTTTCAATCTGCCTAAAATAGTGAATGTCACAGCCTCTCTATGAAAAGCTTTCATATGGACTTTTTCATAATCAAATACAAGGAAAATGGAAGTTCAAACAATCTCAGTCACACAACTCTCCTACTTTCCTTTGAGCCTACCAAAATGCCATTCAGTTTCTCTTGGAAAAAATACTCCACCGCATAATAAAACTACCATTACATAGACCCAAACACCAAAACATGCCTCCAACTCTCTCTTCCCTCTTTGGGACTGCATTCAGCAGCAGCATGAGCAGACACCCTCCTGCCCAGTGCACTTTCCATAAGAGTACAAACTACTCATTTATACTAATTTTCCAAAGGGGAACTGGATTTGACTTGAGTTAAACATTTTTTACAGTCAAGGTGTTTAGCAGTTTTATTCCCATCCTCTACCACAGATTTATTGGAAGAAGCAGATCCAAGGAGCACAAAGTCTGCATAGTGTTCCTCGGCTCTTAGAAGAATTTGTGGTGCAGTTTTAGAACTTAACTCTTCCTGGTAGGATATTATTGAAAGTCCAACTAAGCACAATGTCTTCAAGGATTGGGTGCAGTATCCAAGTCAGATGGTAAATGGGTGAAATGGGTCGTCAGAGGCCATACCAAGTACAGTCCTAGTGCAGAATGAAATACATGATGTAGGAGGAATTAATGGAGAACACAAAAATAGACTTAAAAAAAAAAAACCAGAAACAATACACTTTAGTTCAAGAATAATCAGTCAAGACTCTGTCAGAGGTTTTCAATGCTCCAGACACATTTATTAACAGTATTTCAGCTGTCTCTGCAGTGCTCACCCTTCACACATTGTTAGGCTCAAGTGCTAAAAGAAACAAGTAGGAACAAAAAAAAACTACTGAGAGATCCTGAAAACACTCATATGAATCACTATGTTTTAACCATCTGATTAATCTTCACCAGGGCAATTTTGAAGCAATATTCCTATTAGAGAAGAGTGCTCATAGGGTTTGTAGTTTCAAGGCTTTTTACAGAAATTCCTCAGTGTTTCCTCAGTTAGTCCAAATATTGACCCCTCCTTTGAATAAGACAAAATGGAAAAGTGGAATCAATTAAACATATCCTCTGACTGCCAGCTGCGGGAGGAGAGGTTTCCAATCAATCCTAAAGGAGCACTGGAGTGGTGAAGAAGGATCGCTGCTCCACTTGCTTTCTCAGGATAAAGGAGTTTCAATATTCCCTCAGCTGCTTTGTAGATTATTTTCTTGAGGAAATGAGACACATACAGATCTGCTAAGCATTTCAGATGGAGTCCAATTTCATCTAAATTTGATGGATAGAATTCACCAGGGTATTAAGTTTCTCACTCCTGTAAGCAAGAGAACCCACCAGAAAAAAAAAGAAAAATACTGAAGTGCAAGATTGGTCTTTATTAGGTAGGTTAATTTGCTCATTTTGTTTTTAGCAGCAGAGTAATTCAGCATCAGTGTAGACTTAATTTGTAATGATTATTTATTGCGTTCGAAAGTAGTGCCTAACACGAAGAAATCTAAACTTATTGAGTAGTTCCTGTTAGTTCTTAAGTAATAAAGTGAACTTACTCTCATTTCCCCCCCTTAAATTTTAAAGAACACACTCAAGCTGTCTTGCTAGTAACCAGACAATATTTATCTTGTCTTCTGAAAGGAGTTAGCATTAATAACTCTGTGGCCACTGTGCTCATCTGAACACCAACCCAATCTCAATCTACAGTATAAATATGAGAGGATTAAAATCTTGCGATGTTACAAAGTTAAAATTTATGTGTCATGAGGAAAGATTAAAGAGGTAAAAGTTATAGACAAAAGACGAGATCCAAAATTTTGCTCATATTGATGTCCTGTATTCCATCATTCAGTCTGGGCTCACAGGTTGTCTTACTTTAAAGTAGAGAAAAAGGCAAAAAAAAATAATGAAATGACCTGTTCAGCCACTCCATCTTTACCAGTGGCAGAGGTGGGAAATATTCTCACTGATCAGTGCATCATGTGCAGTTTGTGGGGTTATAAACAACTACATCAAATGCAAATAGGAGACAAGTGATTCCCAAGGTACCTGTCCCTCAGGGTACCCACAGCCTTCACTGCTGTAACTGTTTGGTTTTGAATACAAACATTAAATCCTCATTGGAAAACCTGATGGAACCCAAAATCTCATCTCACATCTCCTGCTGCCACCACAGGCAGGTTAGTACTGTCAGACATATATATATATATATATATATATTTCTTAGCCTGTTGTATTGTCTCTTCCCACCAGGATGAGCAGGTTTTGTCCTGGAGCCAGATCAGAGCTCAGTGACAAAACCCACTCTTGCTATATTATTTGGTGGCCGTCAAACTGTAACTGGTGTTTTTTGACAAAGTGCCTATGCCTGTCAGAGCTCCCAGATGCAGAGGACTCCTCATGGGTGTTGGTGTAATGGGCAGTTAGCTCAGCTCTCCTGGCCATTACTTTCTGCAATACTGTGGTGTGTTGAGTAATAAATTGTCCGTGTTACCTTCTTGCTTCTGAGGCTTTTTTATACTTAGTAATAACTGCAAATTCTGAGACAACTAGCTGGGAGTCCTCTCAAATGAAATGTTATTTGGGGGAGGATTGTAGGTCTCTCAGTGCTAGATCTAAATTATATGGCCTGCTTGCTTCAGCAGAGCAGAATACAACACTAGCTGGTCTGGCCAGGAAGCAGAGTTATTTAGTCCAGCCTCTGCTATTACATGGACCATGTAATAATTATAGCATCTAATCTGTTCAGTAGTCCCAGCTGGCCCTGGCCCTCAGTCTGCCAGGCTTCCTGCAGTCTTACCTTTGAATACAGTGGGAAGTTCATAAGTCAGTGTCTGAGGACACATAAGATGTGATTGTGGATCCAACCAGACTCCAAGCACCTGCTCAGTTCTGCAGTTCCATTCATTGAGGAGTCTTGTACAACAGGCAGTTGATCAAAACCTCTTAGTTTGTTTGTTCCTGCCTGTTTAAAAGAACTATTGCAAGGATTTTGACAGGAGAAAACGAGATAACAGAGGGAAGGAAGGAATGAAGGAAGGAAGAAAGAAGGAAAAATAAGCAGATATAAAGGATTATAACAGATAATCAAGGGATCATAGAAAGATAGAATGGTTTGGATTGGGAGGGACCTTCAAGATCATCTAGTTCAAACCCTTCTGCCATGGACAGGAACACCTTCCACGAGATCAGTGTTCTCAAAGCCTTATCTAACCTGACCTTGAAAACTTCCAGGGATGGAAAATCCACAGCTTCTCTGGGCAACCTTTCCGGTGCCTCACCACTCTCACAGTAAAGAATTTCTTCCTAATATGTAATTTAAACCTGCACACTTTCAGTCTAAAGCCATTCCCCCTTCTCTGATTAATACATGCCCTCATACTTGTCCCTCTCCAACTCTCTTGAGGTACTGGAATGTTGCTATAAAGTTATCCTGGAGCCTTTTCTTCTCCAGGTAAAATATGTTCTATCCTGTGGGTATTACCATATATATATATATAAAACAAAAAAACACAGGAGGATGGACATATAAAATATTCTTTTTTGAGTACTCAGGTTGATTTTCTTACAGCACTATGGTCTCTTTTTTGCTGGGAAAAGTACCTGGCCCTTCCCTCCTGCATCCTGTCTGGCACACTCCAGAGGAGCAGGTATGAGCTGCTCACAGTCTGCTATGCTGTACATCATCAGGGTGTGTATTCACAGGACAGAAGTGAGTCTGGAGGCAAAGGAGTAATTCTGAAGAGATACAGATCCATTTGTTGAAAGTGATTAGCGTGCAATGCTTTAAAGATTAAGAATAAAGATTGAGGAGCTTGCAAATCCAAGATAAAATTCAACAGAAGTCAACAAAAAGTTAAGACAAAATAACACACCAATTCATTTAAAAGACAGATGAAAGGTCATAGATCTTATCTGTCAGACTGGTTACGAGTGAAATCTCATCTGAAACTGAATGTACAGCGCTGGCCACTCATGGCCAATCAATGCTCAAAAATTATTAAATAAAATAAGGAGATGAAAGAATATATAAATAGACTAATATGAGAACAGAGAAGAAGAAAAACCTTTCAAAATCTAAAGAACTTGGCTTTAGTCTAAAAAAAAAAAAAATTATGTTGAAAGGGGCATGAATGCTGCCCGTAAACAGACAGGAGGTAACAGGGAGAAGAAGAGAAAAATGATACAATATAAAAGAAAACCTCTTATAAAATATCTATGAATATAATTTGACTGAATAAAAAAGGCTTCCAGTCACCAAGCACTATAGTCTGAAATGGCCTTCTGGTGGAATAAAGGGAAGTGGAAGCTGAGTTTGCCTCAAGGTGCTGGTCAGTTATTTTGTGACTGAGGTACCAGGACTCGTTTCTGCAAGCTGAGATATCCCTTTCAATCAAATATCATACTTCTATATAGATCTGTGTCTCCAAATCATAATTTTATTCTTGTCATGTCTCAGAGAAGTGAACTTTTCTCCTTTCAGCAAATTTTTCCAGATAATAAAATCATTGTTGGTAATAATAAATAAAAGTGAGAGTGGAAGCTACTGTTGACTACTCATAAAAATACTCATGGTCAGCTATGAGTGAACAAGAGAAGCAAGAACAGAAATATTCAGAGTTGCAAACATAACAAATGCCACAAGTAAGTTGAAATGTGAGGTTTGCTTTAAGAGAAAAGCAGGATTTTTTTTTTTTTTTGCAAAGTTATTCATAGCTTAAGTTTGTGGAATTCATGAATGATTTGGATTAAGTCTCATCCACAAGTAACTTTGAAAAAAGTTCCATTTGCCTTCAAAATGATCCAGAAACCTATACCATTCCAATCCCTAAAAAAGAAATAATTATTTATTTATGCTGCTGTTTTTCGGAGCACCTTGTTTCAGGGGAGAAAAGCTGTGAATATGACTTGAAATACTGCTAATCCTATGCCACTAAGGAAAATTTCCATTTACAGTACTTTCAACTCATACTAGTGTATTACAATATACAAAGAAGAAAATTACTGTGCTTGCTAAAAACATATGCATGTCTGCATGGTACTGCGGTTATTGCTCTGTGCCTTGATGTGAACACTCTGGACTCACAAGTTTCAGTCTTTATCTCATCATCTGAATGTCTAACTTTCCTTTTAAATCAATCATCAATGAAGATATATGGTTTACTGCCTAATCATTCATGCAATGCCATTAAATTCTGTCCCTAAAGCTCTATTTTGGACTTGTCAAATATGCCCAGAAGGAACCACGGAGACTCTGTAGTGTGTATTTTACCAATAGCAGAATTTCACTTGCTGCTGAAATGCATTATGTCCTAATTTCATTCAGCCATGGAGCACATTGTGTTAAGCACTGCAACTTAACAAAGTTACGAAGAATATCTCACAGTTTGTGCCCTGGAGTCCCTGGGATTTCAAAGTATGACCAAAAGGTAACTGGGAACTTTCAGAAATTGAACAATCTGTGCAGGAGAAAGCTGTCAGCTTTCATGTGCTAGACAGGCAATTGAATTACCTTCTTGAGTTTGATTTCACTTCCCTGGGACCAAAACAGGATGAAATCTGTGGTCTTGAGAGAAAAGCCTCATCAGCACAATGAAATGGGAAAATAACCCTGAAAATAGTGCTGAGGTAAAAGCCCTTCCACTCCTGCTTATCCTTCTGAATGGCTGGGGGTGAGAAAGAACATGTTGCTAACTGTGTAATGAGGCACAGATTGAAAATTGCTTAAAAGCTCGTGCACAGTAACAGGGAAGATTTTACCCAGTGGCACTCTGAGAAAATTATTGTAATGGCACTTTTTAGTTATTATCAACTTGGTCTCCAGGACCTCAGTAAGTGCCATTAGACATCTGCTGTGGGACTATTCTCAGCGAGCAAAGAAGCCACCAAGTCTTTTAAAAAATATAAATAAGTGGGGGGCACACATGTTTTTGGTTTGGTTTTTTTTTTCTTTTTTTTTTTTCATTTTGTTT
>JAWWMO010000083.1:145939718-145994568 GCA_035047845.1 Dendrocincla fuliginosa | reverse complement strand
GGGGGGCACACATGTTTTTGGTTTGGTTTTTTTTTCTTTTTTTTTTCATTTTGTTTTATTCCTCACAACATTATGGAGATATTTTTCTTTTTCTTTTCTTTGTTTTTTTTTTTCCCCTTTCCTGGTGTTTTGTTGCTGTTGTTGTTGTGGTTGTTTGGGTTTTTTTTTACCTTAAGTATTATTATTATTGGTGTAGATTGTCATTTGCTGCTTGCTGTAATAAATGGTTTCCAGGTGAATTGGATAGCATCTGTTCTACTCATTTTAATATGTATAATATCTGAACATCTGATTAAGATGAATTTTCTAAACAATTAAAGAAAAGTATGTTATAGGTTAGTAGAAGCTGAACATCTAGACTTCTCAATTTCAGTATTTCATAACCATTACTTGTTTTTTTCTGCCATAGTTCTGCAGGGCTACTCATATAAAAAGAAAGGGAAAGAGAAAAGGGATTAAATCCAGAAAATAATGGATAGATTTAAAGGAAAAAAAATTCTATTTCTGATGTCTTCACTGTCAGAGCAGAGGGAGAACATGAAAGGCTTTGGTGCTGGACAGACACTGTTCAGCAATAGATAAAACATGAACATGTTACTAGTATGAGTTTTATCACAAACATAAAACACCGCTCCTTAGCAGCTGCTATGAAGGATGTAAACTGCAGCCCAACCATGCCTGTGCAAAAATATTCACAAGGAAGAGCTCAGAGGGTCCAGACCTGAGTCCTAGGTCCTCTTTCACTGTAAGTCTCCCATATCCCAAGGCAGAGTTCCAACACTATTCCAGAGCCTGGGCAGAGATGCTGCCATCCTTCCTGCAGAGGAACCTGTGCTACTGCAAACATAGGAATGCAAAGTGGGTGGCTGTAGGAGGAAAACAGTAGGGGGAAGGCAAAAGCTCATAGTGAGGGTTATCAGGACCCAGTTTCATCCCTACTTCAGCTGGTTCAGTTTGGTTGCCAATGCTTGCATAGCAGAAATGAGTGAAGGCTACATGTACACAATTAAATGTGCTAGGTCTTTCCCTTGGCACTGATACTACTGGCATGCAGTTATCAATATCTATCCTATCAAACTCTCTTGCCTTCCAAAACAGGATGGCTGTATCTAATGTGCTTCTTGGAAATGGTCCATGCCCCTGTCACTGACTGGTTAAGTGCTTGGGACTTGTCTGGGTAGTGTTACTTGGTCCTGACCAAAACCATGCCAGACACTATTTTAACAAATCAATGGTATTATACAGCAAATTGCCATCAGTGCTTGACCAGGATATAGACATAGTCAAACAGCCAATGGCCTGATTATCATCTGCTGTAGCTATTTAGGATTGCCAAGTATCTGTGGCAACCAGAAGTTATTCTGGTCAAATGGACCCACCTCAGTGAAGGTGGCTCTTAGATGAATCTGACTTCAGCAGTCCTTAGACTTCAAATAATTCATCAGACCAGTGTTGAGCAAAAGAAAAGAATCCTCCCTTACACATTGAGCTGACTCTTGCAATAGCCATAGTGTAGAAAATGTAGAGCTGGGATGGCAGGAGGACAGGGGGGGATCCATCCCTCAGAAGAGTCTTGTTGCCTCCCCATGTATTCTCTGCATTTTGCCCAGGCAGGGCAATGAGGTAGGACAGCAGCAAATAATTGCAGAATGATACTTAAGAGAATCCTTGCTTTGCTCTCCTCTGCTTTATATTGTCCCTGTTTTCACGTGTTGTTAAACTAGGACACTACATATAAACCTTGTCACAAAAGTAGTACCCTCAGCCTCTTGCTTATTCCTTGCATTTTTTTTTCCACGAGGCCTTACCTTGGAATCAAACATAAAGCTGCTCGTCTCCATCCTTTGAATCTTAGTAAGACAAAAGGGAGAGCCTTGAAAGCGAAGGTAACTGCAGAAGAGCAGGCAGATATTCACTTCACAGCAACCCTCTTGGGCTGTTTCCTGTGCTTTTTCTTCTCAGTTTCCCCCTGATCAAAGAGCAGACTCCACTGCCTACATAATACATGAAGCAGTGATAGCTGACAGCATGCTCTGGCTCGGAGAGCTCGGGAGTGTGTGGGGAGACATTGATGTCTGCATACTCTGAATGGCCCTAATGGAAGCTCTTCCACTGATTGCCCACACACCCTTCAAACCCCTGCTCAGGAGCAGAATGAAGAATTAGTTTCCTGACTTCTTTCTCTTGGTTGGTCTCTTTTCTCTCCCCTGAAGGAGCCATCCCAACTACGACTATCTGGTGCCTAAGGAAGCAAGCAGAGAACAAGATTGCTGTAAACACAGTGAGAGATTAGAGGAGCAAGAAAAAGTGTTTAGTGACACTGACAGAGATGGGTAAATACAGGGCAGTATCTCAGAGTGGAGAAAAACCATCCCCTACCACTGCAAGAAGGAAAGAGATTAGCTTCCAGCACGGAGACCATGCTTTATGGTAGGCTTCTACATGCTTTGAAGCACAAGCCTGAGAAATTGAAAAGGAAACAATCCTTAATCCTGCTTTTTTACGATTTAGTGATAAAGTCAAATCCACTTTGCTGTAAATAGCTCAGCTGTTTTTTAGAAGCCAGGCTATTTCCTGAGATACAAGGCTGTGCTTATATAAAGAGATCGACATTGTTACTGGGGCACGGGGAGGAGATGAGCAGGCGGTGGTGTGTGGGGGAAGTTTGGATGCCCTTTGTAGAGGGCTGCCTTTTTTAATTTTGTTATTGGTGTCGTTGCTATTTATGTGATGTACGATTCAAGGAGTGGTGAGTAGAAAAAGAAATACTACAAAGGAAAGGAATTTTGGCCATTTTTACCAAGACATCCTGAAAGTCCATTCAAGAGATGCATTTTTTTACTTCCCATTACATGAGCATTTTTTTTAGAGAAAAATAAATCTGCTGTTCCCATCCTGTCCAGTATGAATGATGTAGTCTTAATTACACATGACCCATCCTGCTGAAAAAGCCCATCCACTTATTCCCTGAATGGCTATTGAGCACACAGATCTTAAAAGCATCATGCCAATGCATTTCAAGCACTCACAGTTCAATGAAAAAAGCTAACTGCAAAAGGGTAGACAGCTATAAAACAATTAAAATTCTGCATAAACAACATTACAATAATTGATCTTTTAAATCAGGAAACTTTTACAGTTCCACCTTGAAAATGGAGGATTAGATGCAGGAAAAAAGAGCTTGCAACAAATATGGAAGGGAAATTCGCTTGAACAGGTGCATCCCATGGTCATTCTACTTGTAATTCTAAAGTTCTAGTGATGGCACTGGGCTTATATTAGTCATTACAGAGAGCGGGATATTCAAAATGATGCATTAAAAATGAGTTTGCATTGCTTAAATAATATAATTTTTGTTAGTAATATCTATCTATCTATCTATCTATCTATCTATCTATCTATCTATCTATCTATCTATCTATCTATCTTTCTATCTTTCTATCATCTATCTATCTTTAAAACACAGATTGAAATGGGAACAATTAAATGCATGGAATTTGACCTGCCTAAGAGAGTCTGCTTTCAGAAATAAAATAAAAGGCTGAAATATAAACCTTAAATATGAACACCTTGTATTTTCACATTTTGGAAAATATTTTTAATTAGAAATCCTCACAATTACTATAGTTGTAATTTTGTAATTTGCAAAGACCTTGGATGAAGATTCTTTTCATAAACAGGAAGCAAAGAATTTTAAATGTTCTGAAGTATCTAATGACCCAATTCAAAGTGATATTCAATTTCTGCAGTCACCAAACTGCACCTGATGAAGTGAAACATCAACTTTTAACACAGCTTCACATGTCCCTGTTTATTGCTACCAGAAAAGTGTAGTCCAGCCTCTTTACAGGTGCAGATACTGCAAATATCATATTGGGAGAAAGGCTGTAAGCTGAAAGAGTGCAGGTTTAGATTAGATATTAGGAAGAAATTCTTTACTGTGAGGCTGGTAAGGCACTGGAGAGGTTGCCCAGAGAAGTTGTGGATTTCCCATCCCTGAAAGTGTTCAAGACCAGGTTGGATGGGGCTCTGAGCAACTTGGTCTAGTGGAAGGTGTCCCTGCCCGTGCAGTGGGGGTTGGAACTAGATGATCTTTAAGATCTCTTCCAGGCTGAAACATTCTATGATTCTATAAAATATCAATTCATTAGTTTTCTCCAAAATCCCTATCTTATGGAAACCATCCACGATGTCACCCTATCAATACATTCCTAATTTCTTCGTTCCCTCCTGTACTGTGGCACCTTGTCTCTTGCTATATGTAAATCTCAGGGAACCTAGAAGATCAAGTGAAGCATATCATACACTAGGCACTTATAGCTCAAAGTGAACCTTTTCAGTGCTCTTTGCATCCCTTATGTCCAAGACAATTTTCCTTTGCAAAGCAGAGGCAAGAGGTCACTGTTTACCTATGTGCCCCATGGCAAGTAGCTGGACAATGCATTTTTCTCTCTTCCATTGCTTTCTCAGTATTGTGTGGCTTTCTCCCAGTGTTGCTCCTGTCCCCAAAGTCTCTCTAAGGTGGTGTCTTCTCTACATAGTGCTTTGAAGTGACCTGCCTATCTTTTATTGAAACTGTTCCTTACCTTTTGTAAAGTCACAACTCTGTGAAAAGCATAAACGACATCATAAGTAACTCCAGAAAATCAACTACAGGACTCTTAGGGACAGTGTAAATACAGCAGTGGAAGCTCTTTATTATTGTCCTGAAAACTCCCCTGACAGGAAAGGTGAATCCAATAGTGATGCAACACTACTAAATCTGATTTGTCATTTTTCAAGGCTGGTGAGAGGTATCTCAGACTTCTGTTTTGTCTTAGGAGTGGGAATCACCCTGAGAATGATCTGTCATTACTATTTTTATTACTTTGATGTATTTAATAAATAGCATTTTTAAAGATGAAAGCTCAGTTGTATGGAATGAAGTGTGTACTCTGTCTGAAAATCTGTCATCTAGGCACATGAGAAGTAAGTATGTGAGATGTGCCTGAAAGTTGAGATACACATACCAGAACATACATTGAGAAAAATAAAACAACAATAAACAACCCAGAAGATGATGTGCTGTGGATGTTTAACTTTCTGAGAGACTGGGGAAATTTATTTAAAACCTATTAAAAAAAAATAGATGCAGGAAAGATGTTTATCAGTTTGTACCTTCTTATTTTTTATTTTATGGGTTTTTACTTGTTGTGGTGGGCTACAGAATTCTCACTAATTAAAATAAATGAGTAAGCATTCCAGATAGAAATTTGCTAAAGAAAGTTTTAAAGGAAGAAGTTCTTGAAATCAGATTTCATAGAATCATAGAATGGTTTGGTCTGGAAAGGACTTTCACAGATCATGCAGTCCTATTCTGTGGCCATGGGAAGGGACGTCTTTCTCTAGATCAGATTGCCCAATCCAGCCTGGGCATGAACATTGCCAGGAGTGGGGCATCCACGACTTCTCTGTGCAACCTGTTCCTGTGTCTCATCACTCTCATAATTTCTTCCTTATTATCTAAGTCTTTTTCAGTTTAAAGTCATTCCCCTTGCCCTATCACTACATGCCCTTGTAAAAAGTCCCTCTACAGTTCTTTTGCAGAGCCCCATTTAAGTACTGGAAGGTGATAAAAGAGCTCCCTGGAACCTCCTCTTCTCCAGGCTGAACAACCCCGACTTTCTCAGCCTGCCTTCACAAGAAAGGTGCTTCATCCCTCTGAGCATCTTTGTGGCCTCCTCTAGGCTTGTCTTTCTTGTACAGGGGACCCCAGAGCTGAACATAGCATTCCAGGTGGGGTATCGTGAGAGTGGAGTAGCAGAGGTGAATGACCTCCCTTGACCCACTGGACATGCTTCTTTTTGTGCAGCTCAGGAAGCTCTCTTTGTCCTTAGTTCTTACCTTCAAGTGAAGATCTGTCAAGAGAAATCTTGATGGGTCAAGGAGAAAGGCAGAATGAAACAGAAATGATAAATTAAATTAATTAGGGAAACTTAAGCTGGACTTTCAAATATAGGTCAGAGCAAGCCTGTTGAGATGTGCATATTCAAAGAAAAGTAGGAGCTCGTTTCTTTCACTTCCATTTTTTTCCACTGTCAGTCACCATCTTAATCTAAAAGATGACATAACATTTATCTATGGATTAGACCACAGTAAATACCACCCTGCTCCACCAGGAGCACTTAGTTCAGGGCCTGTATTGGTCTTTATGTTAAACCATTGTTGTCTTCATTTTTTTACTAGGACTGCTTTTCTGCTACCCAAATCTTCCCATCATACTTTTCCAACTTAATCAGGATACATAATACAGAGAGGCCACAGCAGAGAACAGAGCTCCACCTTGGTATATGTTTTACCTCTCCATAACAACTTAGAGGATGTTCTGGGGAAATACTGGCCTCAATTAGAAACAGTCTCCTACATTAATTCAGAGTTAACCACATATTAATTTCTTCAGTCATTAATAATGTCCTTTCTCATGCTGTGTTTTGAGAGGACAAAGAAAATCTCCTTCAGTCTTCTTTGATAAGACAGAAGAAACTGAATCATGGTGTTGGCTTCAGGATTGTCTGAACTGAAACCTAGATGACAGTGACTGACAAGGAAGAAAGACAATACAGATTGATTACTCTGAAATATCAGTAGGATGAGATAGCTGAAATAAATATATTGTAGATAAATATATGTATATATATATATAAAGGCATTATAGCCAGAATGTGTGAATTTCTTGGCCAAAATTAAATTCTAATAAAAACTTCAGTTACTGCCTATATGAAAAACACAGTCTCAGAAAATATTTCAAGTTGAAAGGGACCCAACAAAAATCATCTAGTCCAACTCCCTGCTCCTTTCAGGTCTGCCTCCCATTAAGTCATATAACCAAGAGCATCATCCAGATGCTTCTTGAATTCTGTCAGGCTTGGTTCCATGACCACTTCCCTGGGAAGCCCAGTGACCCAAACACCCTTCTGAAGATGAACATTTTCTTAAAGTCTGGTTTGAACTTCATCTGACACAGCTCCATCCCATTCCTTTGGATCCTGTCACAGGTCACCAGAGAAAGGAGATCAGCACCTCTTCGTGCACTGTGCTTTTATAGGGAGGTGTAGAATGTGATGAGGTCTCTCCTCAGCCTTCTCTTCTCCAGGCTGAACAAACCAAGTGACTTCAGCCACTCCTCCTGTCTTGCCCTTGAGGTCTTTCACCGTCTTGGTCACCATTCTCTGGACACACTCCAAGAGATATCCTTGTTATAACTGAGGGCCCCGAAACTTCCCCAATACTCGAGGTGAGGCCTCTCCAGTGTAGAGAAGACAGGGACCATCCCCTCCCTTGCCCAGCCACTGATGTTTTTCCTGATGCCCCCCCAGGACACGGTTGGTCCTCCTGGCTGCCAGGACACTTCTTATCCCCATGTTCCTTTCCACAGGACTGTTTTCCTGCCACTCATCCACTCATTCTGTCGTGTGTATCATGAGTTTGCATCATCAGGTCAATATCTTCTCCCTTTTATACATGGAAAGTATGCAGAAAAAGTCAGTAAAGTTTTCACCTAGTTATACCAGAAAATAAAGCTATACATTTGACAAACAGCATGCACTGTGTCCTAATCCCTGGTCTACTCAAGTAGGTCTTGGCATCTTTTTTTCAAAGGACAAAAAAATCTGCAATTCAACTGAGAACTATACTGCATTTAAATGTATTTTTATGGCACATTTCACTAAAACATAATTTAATATATATTCAGGTAGGTGTCAGTGCTGTGAAATGTCAAATACTTTTTTTTCTTTTAAAATATTATCACAGAAAAACTGGTGTTTAATTGAAATTCCCTTTACTGTCACTCAAACAGAAGGATTAAAACATCAATTAAAGGGTGATTATGACACTGTTCTGCTTTGCAGAATCTGAAATTAAATGCTTAAAAATAAACTTTTCTGGAAGAAACTGTTGATGAACTATTTGAGGAAACAATCCGAGCATAGTATCTGAAAATTTTATTCTTGAAATAGAGTTTTATATGTATTTTATGAAGAAGATGATGCTTTTGCTTCTGTTTTTGAGAATACGTGTACCACCAAAATATCTTATATTAATAAAACAAGGGAACACAGGTTTTCCCCTAAATAATTTGCGCAAATTTGGGCTCTAGCCCATCAACTTCAACCTCTGGAAGAGAGATGAAAATAGGTGCTCATCTTTGCAGCTCAGGCCTTTTCCTGAGAGTGAAATATAGCTACTGGGGACAGTGAAGGTACTGAATGTCCATTACAATTTAAAGTACAATTCTTTTGCTCCATGCACAAAAATGTATGTTTTTATACTCCATCTCAGTCCAAAATAGATGTGGTCACTGCAGTACTGGGATGCAGAAGTCACAGCTGATATAGAAAGGAACTACTCTCTTCCTGAGTTGTGTGTGGGTACATTTGTGATGGTGTAGGCACAACTTCAAAATATAAGATTTTCCTGAGAGGTGGATAACTCAGTGCTTGAAATGGAGCTGCTCAGTCTGCTAGGCTGAAGGATCTGCTGATGCAAGGCAGGCTTTCCAGAAATCTGGGAAGCTTAGAATCACCAGCCATTTCCAAAATTTGCTGTGGATGATCCTAAAAGCTAAAAGTAAGGAAGGCTGAGGGAAGGCTTCATATTTGAGTGAGCTTCAAGACATGTAGTAAAAATTTGCAGTATTGAGTGCCTGTTGTGAAGAATGATCCAGTCATACACAAAACTTTATGTCAGTCACCTGATACCATTCGATGAAGTCAACTAGAAATTTTGGAAATAACAGGTTTCCAGCACTTTTTTCAGGAAACCTCAGATACAGTAACATTTCCCCAGTGTTAATTGCTTTAGGCAGTAGACTCTCTAGTCTGCAGTAAACCCTCTAGTTTGTGGGGAGGGACTCTGGCTGGCTCAGCGTGGTAGATTCCCAGCCAGGAAAATGCTCTTGTCTTTCTCTTTTGACAGGTTAGTTTAGTACTCTGGCTTTCACCGATGAAGTTACTTCACCTGTCATTGTTCCTGTGATCCTTGCCAACTTCATATGTTTAATTTACTCAGCCCTTATTCAGATAACATTGTCAGAGCAAACTCCAAAGAAAGCACATCTTGGATATCTGGTGGCATAGTATTGTTACCAAATTGCACTCCTGGCTAATGCCACTGGCTTCCTGCAGATCCTTATCAACTTCTTAAGTTATTTCAATGTCTGCTCTCTGCTGATAAATTGTGATGAATACAAATGCATGTAGTTGTCCTATTGATGTATGAAATAACTCAGTTTCAAAGTCATTACTAATGTGCAAACATAGTTACTAAGGTAAATTCCCAATGTTTTGAAGACTTCAACACCACCTTTTCATTGCCATTGCCCCTATAACATTATGTCAACATCTTTCTCAAATCCAGGCTAGTGTTGTGCTGTTTGTACTATTTCTGTGTTGTTTCTCTAGAAGAGAGTTGCTGTTTCTCTAGAATTTTACATCAACTTCTGTTCAAATTTGATAAGCATTCTCTCATAATGCATATTCTGCATACTGTATGGGTGACTGGAAGCGTGGCATTTTTCTTCCTGCTGGAACAAAACAGGGTGTGTGTTTGATACAGACATGATAATAGAGGGGTGGTGTCTGCAAGTTCTGTGTTTTCACTCCATTGACACTGTGCCTGATAACTGAGAAAAATAATTTGGAAGCTTCTGCCTCAATTTTATTTGAAAAGAAACATTGTCATGAACTTCTTAAGCTTATAAAAAGAAATATGCAGTAGTGTAGAGTGTCTGTAGTCAAAGACTTTAATGTCATAAAAGTCTAGCAAGCAGGTTCAATTTTCAGAACAAATGGTGAGTCTAAAAATGGGGAAGGATAAACATTTGGTGGGGGAGAAGATGAGCTCAGGAAGAGAGCATCCAGTCCTGTGGTTCCTGTAGGGATTTCAGTGGCATAAATAAACGAGCCAGAGATGTTGCTACAGCAGATCCTCCCTAAGGGAATGGTCAATGCTGAGGAATTGAAAGGAATGCATGTTGGTTTTTTCCCTTGCCAACACAATTCATGTGCCAGGTATTGTGTTTCTATAGCAACACAAATTTACTTTGAGAGACAGTTTGCACAATAGGAGGCCAAAGGCTCCGGCTCTCTGAGTACACTGATTTAGGTAACTGTGTGAGCCATCCAGCATCTACTGCAGCGGTGGGCTGACCCTGGCTGGAAATCAGGTGCCCACCAAAGCTCTCTGTCACCTGGACAGGGGAGAGAAAATATAATGAAAAGCTTATGGGGTGAGATAAGGACAGGGAGTGATCACTCATCAGTTACTGTCTCAGGAAAACATACTTGACTAGGGGAAATTAATTCATTACCAATCAAATCAGAGAAGGATAATGAGAGATAAGAGCAAATCTTAAAACACTTTCCCCCCTCCCTTCTTCCCAGGTTCAATGTCACTCCCAAATTCTCTACCTCCTGCCCCACAGTCATGCAGGGAGACAGGGAATGGGTGCTGTGGTCAGTTTATCACGTTGTTTCTGCTGTTCCTTCCTCCTCATAGGGAGAGCTTTTCACACTTTGTTCTGGAGTGGGGTCCCTCCCACAGAAGAGAGTCTCCCATGAACTTCTCCAATGTGAGTCCTTCCCACAGGCTGCAGTTCTTCATGAACTACCCCAGCATGGTTCCCTTACATACTGTGCAGTTCCCCAGGAACAGACTGCTCCAGTCTGGGTCCCCCATGGGGTCACAAGTCCTGCCAGCAAACATGCTCCACTGTGGGCATTTCTTTCCATGGTCCTGCCAGGACCCTGCTCCAGCATGGGCTTCTCATAGAGTCACAGCCTCCTCCAGGCATCCACTCCTCCCGTGTGGGGTCCTCCAGGGGCTGCAGGTGACTGTCTGTAGAGTTGCAGAGTGTTTTCTCATGTATGGTCACTCTTGTCTCTGTTCTGCAATTGCCATTGTTCAGTCATTTTACCCCCTTTTAAAATACATTATCCCAGAGGCGCCACCACCATCACTGATGGGTTCAGCTTTGGCCACTGCTGGGTCCCTCCTGGAGCCAGTTGGCATTGGCTCTGTTGAACATGGGAGAAGCTTCTGGCAGCTTCTCATATGAACCACCATTTAGTGCTGAAACCATGCTGCATGGAGCCTTCCTTTTTAGAAGGTGACACAACCATAGTCACAGACAACCAGACTCCCACATAGTTTGGGTCCACTGTCTCTTTCTGGAACATTTTCAGTCATTTTTCAGATGACAGCAGTTGCTCTGAAGCAGAACAGGATCCCACAGCACAATGTAAATGAAGACTTTCATTGCTATCTGAAAACACAGGCTGCAGAATTTAAGAAAAATAATTTACTCACCTAAATTGGCATTTACCTGTGAAAAGAGAATAAAACTATCATGCTCAACGGAGCACAGAGGATTGAAATATGTTAAATTCTAATAATTTCTGATGATTCTATCAAAAATAACATCCCATAATGCCATATAAAGAATTCATGTCAACAAGAGTTCTGTCTGCCTTCTGCTCATAGAAATCAACTGTTTTGGTCAATGCAGAACAAAGGTGCTCATGTCTGCAATCAACCCTAAATCCAGTTATGGAGTTCCCTATTTCTCTTGCCTGTTTTTTTGCTAAAGTAAAAAAGAAAATAATCCCTGTGCCAGAAAAGGGAATCTGGCTGTATAATGACCTGATCCCTCATTTTCTTTATTTTAAAAATAAAATACCCACTGCAAAACTGGTATCTATTATCCTTGGTGCCACTAGCACCTGGAAACAGTTATAATTGTATATGGCATGAATGAGTGGTAAATTTGTGGGTAATGCCAGCTATTAAAATGAAAGTCATGTTTTACAGAAACAGAAGCAAAACTCAGCAAGGTTTTCTCTAAAGTATCTGCCAAACTTTTCATTTTCATGACTTATTTGCCATTCTTCTCAGTATTCACACTAAGCATGGCCCAAAAAAAAGTAGTAGGGAACTATTATTCCATACACTAAGAGACATATGACCAGTTCTATCCCATTGCTAATGAAACAATGCTCTTGATTGGGCAACTTACTTTTTCCGAAGATTATTTTCCAGAATATGAGATGGAAACATAGAAATCAGAAAAAGCATCTCTTCCTGGGGATCTGAATCTGAAGATGTGGACAGAAAGAAGAGAGACATGAAGCCCTGGCTGCATCTTTGATTATCTTCCCTTTCTTATTTTTCTTTGGGTCCTAATTCCTTTGCACTGGCTTGCTGAGCTTTCAACAGCTTGATTTTCTTTTCTAGATGAATTATAATGAATTCTGGGTCTTCTGGTAACAACTGGCCCAATTCTGTCTACAACATGAGTCTTAATCTGTAATTGCATTAATGGTGTCCTTTTTTTTGTTCGCAATATGCTCTTTCCTTGGTTTTAAATAAAAAATGTTCTCTGGAATTCTTTTTTTTTAAAAACTTTATGTATTCATTACTGAGTCTCCTTCTTTCTCATTTTTTTTTCACACCTGATTAAATAGTTAAATTGCTCCCTTCTCTGTCATTGGTTTGCTAATTCTGAGAAGCTTCCAGTGTTTTTACAACATTTTATCTCATCAATGGATGCCTTGAAGTACATTACCAGCACCTCAATATTGCTCACACCTTTTTGTAGATACAGGTCTCTGCCTTTATCTCTTTTTTAACTGTCCATCATGGTCAACTTACTCCCTCTTTGCTCTAAAATGAGCTTGTAAGTCCATCTTTGTATAGTTCTCTAATATGGTCCTAGTTAACGTCTGCTGCCTTGCCTTGTTTAATCATATTCTCATTTGCTGTGAAATTTCTTGTTAATTCCACTGGCAGCCAGCCAGGCTCTGAAATGCCAATGCCACTCAAAGAAATGGAAAATAAATTCTGTGACTTAATACAGGCAGCATTCCATGCTTGGGATTTTGGCTTTTTTTGGTTATATTCTTTTTGTTTTCAATTTCCCTGTATCAACAGCTTTCTTTGGTGTAGTCATTTCTTCTTGCTGGTATATTTTTTTTTTTTTCACATTGTTCTCTCTTCTTTAGAGAGAGTACCCTAGGACTCACAGAATAAAGAGTGTTCTTTACCATGCCAGATGTACTTAACCATACCAGAACAAGGTCTTAGGAGAGATGTTTAGGTTTGAATGACATGGTGTCACCATAAACCCGTGTGTGTGTGTGTGTGTATGTACAGTACTGTGCATATCATACTGTACTTGAAGGAAGAATAGAAAAAAAAAACCTAAAAATCTAAATGGATTATGTCAGGTTACATGGGGGTTTTAAAGATATTTTGGTCTAAAAGCATTACTAGTCTTTAACAGGTTTAAAAAATGTTACCAGACTGGACATTGGCACAGGTTGCCCAGAGAAGCTGTGGCTTCCCCATCCCTGGAAGTGTTCAAGTCCAGGTTGGATGGGGCTCTGAGCAACCTGGTCTAGTGGAAGGTGTCCCTGCCCATGCAGTGGGGGTTGGAACTAGAGAATCTTGAAGTTCCCTTCCAACCTAAACTATTTTATGATTGTAATAGTAAAAACCAAGTTCTTTTTCTGCATTTGTGATCCATATCAGTACATGGCAACTGCTTCCAAGCTGCTGGTAAACATTTTGAATTAGGGTAGCTGTGCCCCTGCTCAGCTGTGATTCAGTCTGGCATCATAGCTGAAAATAAGGATAAGAGCCTTATAAAAAGCAAGATCTATGTTAGTAAATTCCCTCTTTCATGAGTGATCAAAGTGTAAAGAAATTGTAATATTCATAGTATTTGTTAGTTCTGTGCTGAAGGTGTTTCCTCTAAATGTAGTCAGGATTAGAGCAAATGAGATAAGGTATTGATGGTGTGAATATATAAAAGTCTGAATATGAATAATCAACGATTATTCCGCTTAGATATCATTATTTTTTCCCCAAAGAATAAGCACAAGTATAAGTTTTGTAACTGTAACAGTGCATACAACTTTAATGAGCTCAAAAATGGCAGCAACCTTTCAGAATGTATTTGCCTCTGAATAAGAGGGGAATATGATGAACCCACTGCTAATTAGACTAACAATATTCATTTGAAATGGCTCCAAAGAGGGTTTCTTTTAAAAAACTGGATTTGATAATCCAAAGATATTGCCTTATTGAAAGGACCATTATACTTCCAGTCATACTAAAAGATTCTGTGTTTCCTCAGGTTTTTACTTATTTACAATTTCACTTTTGTTTCTTTGTTTTTTGTTTGTGGAATTTTTGCTCCCACTGAAGTCAATGGGAAAAGGTATAAGTCACAGCTCTGTGATATCATTGTATATAACATGTGTGATATATACACTTTACCCTCTCCATAAAGCATAAGAGGCAGTGGCACAGACCACTAGGAATGTGAACTGAAGATCTTTGTCCTGCCTAGAGCCTTCTAATTTGAATATGTGGACTCTTTGATATGGTTGCTGGACACCTGCGAAGAGTGGGTAAGATTCTTCTCACCTAATACAGAATCATAGAATTGTTTGGGTTGGAAGGGACCTTAAAATCACCTATTTCCAACCCTTTACCCTCAGGGAGACCTGCAGAGCACAGAGCAGTGCAAAGTCCAGTCTAGGATATGGATGGTAACATCTGGGTGTGAGTTTTGGCCTTCAAGAAGTTTCAGTGTTTTATTCCCCCTCACCTAGAGCCAAACGGGGCATTGCTGTATGTACAGGAGTATGCAGAGGGATCACATTCGGCCCCTTATCTTTTGACTAATACAGAAAGCAGCAAGCCAAAGCACAGGCATAGAGGAACCAAGGGCTCTGTGTTTTAGAGAAGTGACTTAATCTCTGTAGACATGTTTCACACCAACTGCTCCAAACAAAAGTGCCATCTCACTCGGTTCCATGACTGCACATCCCTCTTTTGAAACCCGACATAAGTACTTTGAGACAGGCAGGGAACAACAGTTCCTGAGCCCACAAATACACTCAGGGATAAGAACAATATGTGTCACAGTCACAGAGCTGACATGCTTACAGGCTTTGCCTACCAACCTATTAGTCTGATGCTCTTTTTGAAGAGCAAGAAAAGGTGGCAACACAGTAAAGAACCCTGGGTAACCCTGAATCTCCTGACATAATTGATTTTCCACTGATATTGAAAAAATAGATGGGAATATGGGAACGGAGTTTGTGTGGAACGGGGGGAGGGTCCGCTTCTCAATTTAGACTT
Source organism: Dendrocincla fuliginosa (assembly GCA_035047845.1). Lineage (NCBI taxonomy): Eukaryota > Metazoa > Chordata > Aves > Passeriformes > Dendrocolaptidae > Dendrocincla > Dendrocincla fuliginosa. The sequence continues at coordinate 145,979,382 of JAWWMO010000083.1, read as the reverse complement.
CAGATAGAAAATCAGCTGCAAAACCTGAAGGAAATACAGGTAGATATTTATTTGTTTATTTAAATGTTCAAGGCCAGCTGGATGGGGCATTGAGCAAGTTAGAGTAGCAGGAGAATTGGAACTAGAATATCTTTAAGGTCCCTTCCAAATCAAAGGTTCTGTGATTCTCTGCCTATTCACTGGGAACAGATGCAATGCAGATCCTTAACTGGAAGGGAAAGAGAAGGCAGTCAGCACATGTGTTGCTTCATGGCCTTTGCCATAACCTACAGCTCTACAACACTTCATTCAGATGCAATCCTTTCCAAGATCCCACACTGGTACAGTTTCACTTGGCTCAAATAAGTACCCTTTAAAGACAAATTCAGGAATCCTGTGTCCAAAGGCTGCATAAAACCCAGACACAAAAATCGTGGATGTCAGTGTGGGATTTACCTTCTCTGTTCTGCAAAGGCAAACTAAATTCTGCCCGACATCTCCATGTCACTGCAGGTCACTTTTTCCATAATTTGCTCTAATTGGCACGGTGACGTGTTTCACCTGCAGGCAAATGGCACTCAGAATGGTGTGAAATTCTCTTCCGCTTCTGACAAAACATCAGAGCTTTCAAACTGATCTCTACATCCAGAAGGCCCACTGATCAGGATAATTGAGAGGCATTCCTTTTGGATACATATAGCCATCAAAACCCCAGCCCACTGTGTAACAAATTATACACATCGGGGTGCGTGAAGGTTTTTCCACAGGATCTTTAGAGGCTGCAGGACTATAGTCAGCCTTTGTGTGCCACATATATACATAATTTCCCTGCCTGAATCATGCAAAGAACACTTTAACTCTGCAGCTCCTCACTGGAGCCTTAGATGAGCCTTTCAGACAGTCTTCCCGGAGTCAATTTACTTTCTGCAATTTTGGGCAACAAATGGTGAGGGAAGAGACAAAAAGCAAGTCCCTGGATATATATCTCCAGACCTTGATCCTATCCTAGTTTTTCAACTTGATTTTAAGCTAGATGCTGTAGCTATTTTAAGATTTAAAGAAAACAATGCTGCAAAAAAATAATAGGAAAGGAAAAAAACAATTTTAGGAGTACAAGTTGACTCACGGGGTCATAAAGTCCAGTCCTCAAACTCATAGGAAACAATGCAATTAATGTTTGGTCGGCAAAACTTCAAACCCTGGGGCAAAAAATAACTTCAAAGAATCTACATGAAACTTCAAATTTATAGTGTGAGACCAAAATCCCCAAATATGATATGTCAAAGAAAAAGGCAGTGTACGCACCTCCTGCAAAACCAGTGAGGTTTTAGTAAGAAGTAACATGTGATTCTAAAAGAAAACCATATTTCGCAGGTCTGCAGAGCTTTGTCCTACAAACTGGCTTCTTCCTTCAGTCTGAAAAGCATTTCAACCCTGACTATGTTTTGCTATCCAGATTCTGAAGGTAGATCTGTATCACTCCTGTCATCAGCACATCGAACCTTGCACCCCAGGGTAAACTCTTACATGTCAGAGGAAAACAAATAAACACACAGACAAACCTTACTGGTAATTAACACCAGAAATAAATAATGAGTAGGGAAAGGAAAATAATCAGGGTTTTGTTTTGTTTGGTTTGGTTTGTTTGTTTGTTTTGGAGTTTTTTGTTTTTGTTCGTTTTTTTTCGGGTTTGTGTTTGTTTGTTTGTTTGTTTTGGCTTTTTTTTTTCCTTTTTTTTTTTTTTGCCACAGCTATTGGAAAATTTAGGGGAGACTGCAAAACATGAGGTACAGAATAAACAGAAGCCAAACAAAAAGCAGCCAGGTCTCCTTTCAGACTTTGGACACAAGCATTCTGACACAAGTCCCTGCAGATCCTCTTCCAAGACCTGGTTTTCCTACCTTTTATTCAGAAAATAGAGAGCAGATTTTACCTCATTTCATTCCCTCAGCTATAAGAAGGTACAAAAATATGTCACCCAGCATTCCTCCTGCAACAGCTGGAATGAATGATTTGCTTGGAGTCTGGCTTCATAATAGTGCTTTGCCATCTCATTAAAATAAATCACAGCAAGTGTTGTCATAGCCTGCCCTGGGCTTAAACAGAAGCCCTTAGGTCCTTTATATCTTAAGGGACAGGCAGGAAGACAAACTCTGAAAGGCAGAGGGGGAGAGCACAGAGAAAAGCCTTCACAATGGGAATGAGAATAAAACTTGCCCTGTACCTACTGCTGGAAATTCAGATTCTGGGGCGTTTCAAAGAGTCCCTGAGATTTTACACACATTTGGTTAATTTGTCATAGTGAAATACAATACTTCAAATGATCATGCATTTGGGATTGGTTACTCTGTGTGTGTGTCCACATGCCTTTTTCCTCTCTTTGGAAACAGAATAATGAAATACAGCCTCTGGGAATCAGGTTTCTGAAATTTGAGGATTCAACCGATATTTATATATGCCACTGGGGAGGTACAGATGCATCTGTTCACAAATAAATGCATCCATTCACGTTATATATATGCGTGTGTGTGTATAAATACAATGTATATATATATGTATATAAAACGTGTATATATAGATGTATGATGTATATATATGGAGTACAGATGAAAATATGTACCAGCAACATTCAAGGGCATCACTGGATCAGATTTTTTGCTTTCTTCCCCTCCTGTAATTGCTAAGCAGAGTATCCTAAAATCTCACATACAGATCTCAGTGGGTTTCCTTCTTTTCCCAAGCTCTGGGAAATCTCCTCACCTTTGCTCCGACCTCCAGGGCAGCTGTTAGGAGTGTGTGGGACTCTCCCTGTTTCTGGGACAGGCCGTTCTGATGCCACAGAGATATTATCACATATTATACAAGATAATTAATTCCTGGGGAAGCCCTTGAGCCTTGAAGCTCTGCCTCGTGACTCTGAGTCACATTGTCCCCTACATCACTAGGTGGCACTATTAACTTAAAATCATAGCACACTTCACCAAGACCCTCTCTCCAACCTTCAGACATAGTAATGAAATAGCAGAAGGGAAAGAAAGGGGAGCAGAGTGGACGCCATTGGCAAAATAGTTTACATTTTTAATTTTTTCCTGGTTCTTAAGCATTTAAAAAGGTCCAGGACACTTAAAACCACGTGAGAAAAAGCCCCAGGCTAATTTGGCTAATTTGGATCTGCTCACAGAAAGGTACAAGTTGCATCCTGAATCCTAGGTGGGCTGGCTCCTCCTCCTCCTGCCAGGAGCCCATAGAGTATTTGTGGCCTGCAGTAGGAGGATAAACACAAGTTGTCTCATAAAATTGTTGCTGTCCTTAAAGCCTCAAAGCTTGTGGGATCAGCCCTGGGTCCTTTACTTTATAGCAATGAAAAGGGAAAAAATGTGCTTGTTAGGAAAATCATGGTTAATTAAATTAGGATCAATTAAATTATGATCTGAAAGAAGGAGCAGTTTCCTATCCTTTAGTGAGCTGATATTATCTGCCTCTTATGTTGGTTCGTGGGAGAAATTATGTACTTGTTGTTGCAGGATCCTTTCCAGTCTGGGTCAAAAATCAAGGGGATGCAGTAATTTGTTCATGTAATGGTGTGTGGTGCTGTTCTCTCTTGGGACTGTGCTCTCCCTCTGCCTTTGTAAGCTGGAGATCTGGCATGTTCAGTCTCTCCTGCCAGTCTGCAGTGCGGGGCTGGTGCTGGGGTCAATGTAGCTTTAAAATGGGTATAAGAGTCCTCTCCCAGCCCCTGGAGTGGAAGTTTCTCAGCACTGAGTGCAGGGCCAGGCTGAGATTTTCCAGGCCCATATAGAGTCAGCAGGCTCCTGAGAGCAGCAGGAAGCACTATTCACTTGTGGGATCCCAGAAAAGGCAGGCTGGATGCTGGTACCTCCTTATAATGGTGCTGGTGGTGGTAACACAGGTTTGACCTAAATTTCTGAGTTTTGTATGTTCCCTTCCAGACAGACACCAGTGTCAGACAACTTCTTTTTTTCCTGTCACTGCCACAAAGCAGTAAAATTCTGTCAGAAATTATGGATGAGCTAATATATTGTACTGCTCTAAATATCTCTGGCACCCTCTGAAGTCTTAGAGATGATTAAATTGGTGTGTATTCCTGGTGAGGGCAGAGCAAAGGTGGAATCACTCCTTCAGGATTCTGCACAAGGAAATGAGTGCTGGAAACCTAAGAGATTCCGGTTCCCCAGCTCCTAAATTAATTCCTGACCCTGAAGGAGATGCTTGGGTTCCCTGCACAGTGAAGATGAAGAGGTAGGAACATAGAAATGAGACCTGCAAAAGACTTTATCCTGAACAGTGTAGCAAAAACCAGGTGCTGAGAATGCAGCTGAAAATACAGTTCTCTCAAAGATTTTGAAGTTTAGCTTTGGGCTTCCCAGACATTTCAATTTCTTCTCAGCATTCACTTCTTTTGGCAATCCAGTGTCACAAATTCTCTAACACACTGCAAGGAATGCTCAGTTCTCCAAGTTTCCATGTCTAGCATTCACAGGATACCAGGAATGCCAGAGTCCTTCTATGCCTTCTCATGGAAGAGAGAGACCTTAACAATGCCATTAAAACTCACCTTGTGAAAGAGGGAATGCAAATTAAATTACTAGGCAAATATTTTAATATAAAATGCAAGAAATGAAACAACTGAATTGTCTGTATCCTGCTCTCCTCTCTTCATCCATTTCCTTCAGGATATTTTGTTGCCTGATGATTAAGGCTTAATTTTAGATTAGAGATGGGATATTGAGGGAAACTTGGTCCTTCTCCATCCAAACTACAATAATGTCTGACAGAAAAACACTGTGTTACAGTGAATTTCTTATAGGGGGAATATGAAAGGTATTATATGAAGGAATTTTTTTGCTGTTTTGTTGTTTGGTTTTTATTCTCAAAGAAAGCTCTTTGATTCTGATGTGCTATTTCTGTTGAATCCTGCCGATTACAGCCAGAGCAAACTGTGAGGAGGTGGGTGTGTGAGAGAATGAATGATAAAAACACAAGAGGCTTTAATAAAATGGGAAAATATTGACATGGTAATGGTGAGAACTGAATAAGGAATGGACAATGCATAATTGATGATGAGTGCTGTGTTGGTAAGCACTAATTCTGAGATCTCACTGTGAGGGGAAAACACTTTCCTTATAAGATTGCAGGTGTGGTGGGGTGAGTGGGCTTTCAAAAGTCATGTTTTAAAAAAAGCTTAAAGCAGAAGTGCCTTTTTTTCTCCTCTCAGTCCCATGCACACACATGCAGACACATACACAAAGCTGTGGTGAAAACAAAAACTATCTGTTATCCTCCTGTTTCTAATTCCTTTAAAGATTCTCCCCACTTCTTTTTCTGCTTTTTTTGCAGCAAAAGTCTTCTGCCACTTTTGTATTGCTGTAACACCCTCCAGGAGAGGATACAAAGGAACAAATCCTGCCTTTCCCTTCCACACATCTCATGTCAGTTGTTGCTTTAGGAAAGCAGAGCTGCTGCTCATATGGCAGGACAAATCAGCCTGTTTTAGCTTCGTCCTTGAGAAATCATCACCCTAATGCAATCCCTGCTTTCAAGACTGGGTTGACTTTTGGGTATGTTTGTCTTCAAATTGGGTCAGGTGGTAACTTTCAAGGGGAAGGAGCCACTGCAGAAGGTGGAATGCATTAATGCCCTGGGTCTGTTGTCAGCCCTGAATATTTTCTTGAACTGTCAGTTCTACCTTAGGATGGTGAGTTACATTTCACTTTCGTGCTTGATTGAAGATTGATCTAATAAAGCAGCTACATCTGTGAATGAACCAGTTTATTTTCTCACAGTTTTCACAGAAAGATTTTGAGGGGGAAAAAAAAAGAAAATGAAGTAAAAACCCAATTGCACATCCAGATCCTTATCCTGATCTTGCACTATCTTTTAGCAGAACTTTATTTAGGGAAAACATACCATAGCTGTGTAGCAGTTTCTTTCTATAGAACCTCAACTGAGAGCTTACAACTGGTTTTGCAGGTAGAATAGACACTGCAGTTCACACATGTGCATGTAGAAGGGAGGAAGGGAAGTGGGAGAAAAAGAGGGAGAAACACTGATTTATTTAGTAGACTATAATTTTCTGTACACTAATTTAAACACAAGAGCAGAGATTTTGTTTCTGGGAAATGATGATTTAAGTCAGATCTAGTACTTGTGAAAGGGTGACAGCCTGGTTTTCCTCAGGCAGGAGAACAAAATGGAAAGCAGCCGTGAGACAGCTGCTAATCCTCTACTGGAAGGCATCCAGATGGTATGGTGACAGGACTGGCATAGCCCCTGTGGTAAAGAGAAGGGAATAGCCCTAGGGAAAGTGTGCCCAGAGGGCACAGTGCTTCACCAGTAGAGATTTCTTGCCATGCTTTAGCTAGTAACAAAGCTTTTATTTCCCCCCACAACACTAAAATCCACTGGAGCAATAAGTAAGAGTTTAATGTACTCTGGTTTTTATGTTAAAAGAAGGCATCAAAACCACCTTTTCAGAGTCAGTAAGTTTAATGTTGTAGGAGTGAGGTTCACTGAGCCATGGAAATGTTTAACTTTTATGTTTCTTGCCATGTAGGGGAAGGCATGAACTAGGCATCAGAGGCCTAAAATTGCTCTACAGGGGGGGAAGACCTAAGTCAGTTAATAAGAAGTACTGATGAGACCATGGACCATGCAGGAAAGCCATCCTTTTTGTATATAAGGTATCTTTGACTTAAAATTAACTAGAAATTCCTTGTGGGGGCATCTGGCCAGCGATGCCTGGTTAATTAATCTGAATTCCAGAGCTGTAAGCAGCCCAGGATTGCTCCTCTCAGCCAAGGTGATAACAGTTCCAGGACAAGTGTGACAAAACATGGCCAGGCACAAAGTAGTTGGGATGGGACTGATCATAAGGTGTGCCCTGGACTTCAACTCCAGGTGGACATCTGGTATCCCAACATTCCTTTGGAGCAGGCATACGACTGGGATGATTTGAAGTCTCCTGGGGAAGTTATGACTGTTTGCTGGACCAACCTAATAATGCAAAGCGCTGATGTCTGATGTTCAAATCATAGACACACATAGAGCTCTGACACCACAAGGAACCATCGCTCCTGTATTTCTCAAGGGGAATCAATGTACACACTGACTTCAGACCAGGTTTTGGAAATGTCCTGGCTAAGCCCTAGTCTTCATGAATGAGAAAAGACCCAAACCCAAGGTAAAATGCATTTAAACCTATTTTCATGTTAGCTTATGTTATTATTGATTAAGAGGAAAACAAGGCCCAACATTGTCTTCCAATTCCGGTGGATCTTCTGATAGGGCAAATCAAAGCCCACTTTCATGACACGGTGGAAAGAGGATGAGGAAGGGTAAAAGGAAAGGACAGGAAGAGAGGAGGAAAGTGGAATTAGTCCACATTGCAAAGTGCAGTTTTTACCTTCCAAAGAGGCAACATCCAGAATTAACTTCAAAAGTCTCTACATGTACATTTTATCAGTTGGGTTTTGTTCAGTTGACTGGGGGTATTTAAGAACAGAAATTACTCAATAGATTTCTTTCTATTTCTGAGTGAAATTAATGCTTATACTCTTAGAGTTTTGTGTGGGTTTGTCTTTTTTGTTTGTGTGGGGTTTTTTTGTTTGTTTTTGTTTTTTGTTTGTTTGTTTTTTTTTTTTTTTTTTAGTAGCATAAAGCATCTAAATGCAAGATTAGGTTGCTATTATTGCAGGGAACAGATGTATTGGTTTTATTCACCAACAAAGAGCCTTTCAGATTGTCATGTCAATGACCTCAATCCTGGATTGTTGTGATCCATCTGGGAAAGGAATGCGATTCCATCTCTGTGCCTGCCAGAAACATTCTGAATTCCACCAGTACACTGGGACCAATCCAAAATCATACTTCTGCCATTTGGTTTATTGGAAAACCTATACATCCCAGATTTTCTCAACTGAAATTTCAAATTTCATTGTTGTCCCCACTTCTCTAACATACTTGCAAACTATCCAGCTTATTAACCCTTCTGATCTTCTGCTTCAACATCTTATTATGACCTTTTAGAACAGATCCAGAGGAGGCCATGAAGATGTTCAAAGGGCTGGAGCACCTCTCCTGCAAAGACAGGATGAGATGGGGTTGTTCAGCCTGGAGAAGAGAAGGTTCAAAGGAGAGCTTAGAACACCTTCCAGTATCTAAAGGGTATGACAAAAAAGCTAGAGAGGTACTTTTGGCAAGGATATATAGTGATAAGTCAAGGGTGAATGGCCTTAAACTGAAAGAGGGTAGATTTAAATTACATACTAGGAAGAAATTCTTTACTGTGAAAGTGGTGAGGCACTGATGCTGATTCCCTGGAGAATTTGTATGTGTCCCACCTCTGGAAGTGTTCAAGGCCAGGTTGGATGGGACTCTGAGCCACCTTGTCCTGTGCAAGGTGTCCCTGCCCAGGGCAGGAGGGTTGCAACTAAATGATCTTTATGGCCCCTTCCAACCCAAACTGTTGTATGATTCCATAGTCATGCTGAAAAAGGGAGCAAGTTTCCACACAGTTCGCCTTTGGCACGTACTGGGAAAACTAGTAAGCTCCCTCTGGGCTTATGAACACCAAATTGATTAACTTAAGAGAAGCAGAGTCACAAAACAGTTAGGCCATAACCCAGATATCTTGTAAAGGCTTACAGATAATACTGCCTCTTTCTTGCCACGAAAATCAGTCATTGGTGATTGTTTTTCACCTGTTCAGAATAATTAATGGAACGTGCAGGAGTTTGGGAATGGAGTTGTAGCACATTTGTGATTATGTATACATTTGCCCTTGTTTCTAGACATCTCTGGTATATCATTTGATGTGTATACTATAGGCTAACTTCATATCAGGGGGAATCTAATATTTGGACAAAGCTGGAAGAAAATGAACACCTGAAAACACCAGAATCTACTTGATGGCAGATTTAATAAAAGAGAGTGTAGTAGGATCATTGAGGACAGGTGCCAGCAGCCCTTTGAGCAAAGAGCCAATATCATACATTCAAATAAGCAATAGCACATGAAAGGCTGAGAGATCTCAAAGGCCAGAAGAGGACTAGATTAAGTGATCAATCTGATTGGACTAAGGATAGGGCTAAAAAGTGGAGAACAGCTTTGTTGAAGGCACCATTTTAAAGGATGATGTTCACATCAGGGTCACAGAAGACTTTCACATGGCCAACAGATGGCTTGAAGTCCAGGATGTTTGATATATGAATTAGAGTGATGTCATTGACAATGAACCTGACTGACAGAGTCATGCGAACACCAAAAAGAGGCTGTGAGGTGCTCAGTGTGGTGTTCACAGCTGCTCTAACTGTGGTGTTCACAGAGGATTTTAAAGTCAAGCATGAACCCTTGAGACCCCAGTTTGTTTGTATGCTTTTCTTGCCCAAAATTGCTGAAAGATTTTTGGAGACAGAGACAAGACCCTGGCTTGGCTTCACTCTTCCATCTTAACCTTTCTTCTCATCTCCAGTCATCTCTGAATGAGAATTGATGCTGGAGATGGGAAAGGGAAGAAGGATAAGGAGAATCCCTCTGTTCTTGCTTTCCATTTCTAGCCTCAGTCATGGGCTGTGCTGCTGGCAGACCTAGACAAGGAGTTTTCTCACCCACCACAACACATCCCTTCTATCACTGTAACAGATATGTTATCCCAGCTGTAGTAGAGTGATAGAACTCATGCATCATAACTACATATCTGTTCAGAGACCAACTGTCTCAAAATCCAGGAGTTAAGAATGTAACTGAGGCACATTTACAACACCATAATGTTTCTACTGAACGGTTTCTTGATGAGTGTTCTGCTCAGTTTGTCCTTTGGGTTTTCTGGGACCACAGTTTTTGGCAATGAGTTGTTCCATTCTTTTCAATGAATAGAAATAATTTTAGGTGGGATGAAGGGCATCACTGAAGATCTGAAATGTCACTCTGGCTTTATATTTCTGGACCAAATTTCCCTGCTGGGTTCACGAATGGATTGATAGCAGGCAGCTTCTTGGTAAATACAAAATCAACAGATATTATGTGAGGACTGGGAGATGGGTAAGGTCATTCCTCAGGAGGCAGAAACCAGCACCTGTGTCAGTAACCTGCATGGCTTCCACATGTCACCTTCATAGTCTCCCCAGGATGGGAAGCTCTTCTTTTAGAGCTTTGGGAATGAGAACATTTCTCAAAAGAATTTTTAAAGCTTTTCTATAATAGAAGTTTGATTGTATCTTTCACTGAGGTTTTGGTGTTAAGGAAAGCTCCTTAGTGACAGATGCTGCCACGTGATTATACAAAAGCATGAATTCCTTTAAACACTTGTTAGCTTTGTCAGGATGGGATGCCATGCAAGTATGAATGGAAAAGTGGTGATCCAGCAAAATACGTGTTCCTCTCACATTACGAAAAGCTCTCCCACCACACCAGGAGTGCTAATGGAAGGAGCTACATTTGCTAACACCACCTGGGAAATCCTTTTAACCAGGCATCAGTTTATGTAAAATCCTGAAACAAGCTATTGTTTACACAAAACAGGTTTGTTGGGTAAATTGCTACTTGTGAATGGTTGTTTTAGGTTTGTTTTTGTTTTGTTTTGTTTTTTTTTCTCCAGCAAGACCCTTCTGATACTATTTAAATCACTAAAACATCACTTCAGTATCAATTTCCCCTGAAAAGGAAGTTGAATCCAGGAGAAACACTGAGAATTGTAGTGTGAAAATCACATCACCCTCTCCAAGGGGTGTTAGTATAATTTCCTGCCTTGAAATCTAGGAAGGAAAAAAGCTGTATTGATTACAGCAAATGACAGTAACTCTCATGGAGATGGCAAAACAAAACCAAAACAGATAAAAACAAGCTTGACACTATATGAATGATCATCTCCTCTCTTTTTCTGCTACTCCACCCTACTCTCAAATTGGAAGTCAGTGTTGTCTTGGATATGATGGCCTCTTCTCCCTAGTAACAAGTGATAGGACAGGAGGAAGTGGCCTCAGGTTATGCAGGGATGGGCTTAGCCTAGATATTAGGAAACATTTCTTCAGTCAAAGAGTTATCAAGCATTGGAGCAGGCTGCCCAGGAAAGTGGTGGAGCCAACAACCTGGAGGTGTTTCAGAGGTGTGCAGATGTGACTCTGGGGGTCATGGTTTCGTGGTGGACTTGGCAGTGCTGGGTTGATGTTTGAACTTGGTGATTTCAGAGGTTTTTTCCAACCTAAATGATTTTATGATTCTATGACTGACTGATCATAGAATTTCATGACTCATTTCAAGACTCCTATAGCTGGTGTCCAGTGTCTTCTCTTATTGCTCCAGACTCTGGTCTTGTGCATGTGGGAGTATTTTCTGAAGGGCCATTAGAAAGCCCTGAAAGGAATCAGTTTATAATGTTGCAACCATCAGTACTGTGGAGGGCTGCAACCCACAGGCAGGTGTGAAACGGCAAAGTGTAACCTCCCTAACTTATAATACACTTTGTTGTAACTGAGACAGCCATCTGGTTTTGAATTGGGAAACAGGAAGACAACCTGATTGTTCTTTAAATCATAAGCTCTTTGGGGCAGGAACAAGGGAACATTAGGTGTTTTTATAGAGAGCTGTTAAAGGAAACCAGAATGGGGGTGTTTTGGTACTAATGGAAGGACTTAACAGCCGATTGTTTTCATTTTAGATGTAAGAAGAGCCAAATGAACTGGTAAAAATCTGCATCCTCATTCACTTTGTCAGAAAAGTTGTGCTTTTCTACATATTCAGAAAATGACTCATCCCCTCCAAAGGAAGATCTTATCTGCTGGATGAGCATCATAACATCCTCAGATCTCATTTTTCTGCCCTGGTGTTTTGCCTCAAGCCGAAGGCAGATGTGAGTTTAATTTGGATTGTGCAATTACATGTTATGAACACTACAGGTTTTTGTTGTTTTCTGCCTCTACACTACGTCTGAAGTATCATAATATCATTAACTTTTAAAAATGTCTTATAAAGTAAATTTGTTTTCATCTCATGGTGGCAGGGATGCAATTGTAGCAAATTGCTGGCATAGGGAACTTGGTGAGTGTGATGGGAAGCATCATGCCTTTCAGTGGAATGGTTTGAGATGGCAGAAGTCAATCTGCATTTTCAAGTCTTCATGTCAGATGTCACCAACAGGGAATAAAATGCTGAGTCTCATTTTGGTATATGAATCTTCACTGAGAAAAATATTCTGATATCTTCAAAGCTGCATTTTTGAGACAGTCAGCTGATTAGTACTTAAAACCCACCAGCAGTCCTTCTCTACTGCTTCAATTTATGCCTACTCATGACCTTCCATCTAAGAGATATGTGTCATTTAGGACTAAAAAGAGCAGACAAAAAGCCTCTTTTGAAAAGAGATACCGGTGTTTCCTCCTCAAGAAGCCTCCCAAGCTCACGTTGCAAACCCAAGTAAGAAAAGCATGGACTTCAGCACATCCAAAAGATTTCAGCCTTCAGTTTTTCTCATGGTCCTCAGCCTTCTAGTGCAACTGTATCAAGAGCTGTATCATGTATATGATAAGTACATCTTCTGATTGGGTTTCCTTGGTTTTAGTTTGCTTGCTTCATTTTTAGAGCAACCTGGATTTGAAAGCAAACCTTTCAACAAACCTGCCCCAACTGTTCATTCCCCATTTTTTAAAGTCATTTTGATCTGTATTATGAGCTCCAACAGGAATAATTGTCCAAAATGCAGCAATGCTGAGCAGTCCAGGCTGTTGTCAGAGAAATAATAGAGATAAATTAAGTTTCATCTATTTTAGGTTTCCTAAAAGAAAAATAAAATATACAAATCCTAGACTGTAAAAAAGAGACTTTGAACATCCTATACCCCTGAGTATCTGTTGATCTTGTTTATATTCTGTCTCAATTTCTAAAATTAGCTCTGTTAAGCAATAATATCACATATCCATTAGATGGCGCTCTTAGTTTCTGCTTTTCCCTCTCTTACACCCGCTGAGTTTTCAGAGAAGTGGGTCAAGGGAAAAAAAAAAAAAAAGCTAAATTGCAACAGATTTGGGCTGTGTGCAAGTCCTTTGGAGTCAGGGACAACGGGACCAGTCTGTACAGAGCCGAGTCACACAGATGCTTTGAGTTCCCCTGGCTGGAGCTGAGACCACTCCACACACCTGATGACAACCCCCTGCGATTGTCGCTTCTGTCTTGGAGCTGTTTAGCTGGACAAACACGTCATTCCAATGGTAATTTCTGTGCTCCTGAATGTATAGACATCTGGCATTTCCCAGGTACAGAACGTACTATGCAGCCGGCTCTTGGCTGCAGTCCAGTGGGATTATTTCTGCACTTTCTATTGCTTCCCTCTCTGGGTGGCTGCCTTGTATGAAAGGACAGTTGTCATAGAGTGTGCTTAAGAAGATATGAGCAATTTCCTGCTCTGTCCCTAACCCTGCTCCCCCTCCAACTCCTCCAAACAAATAAACAACAAAAATCCAGTCTCAATGCCCCTCTTTTCCTCAGGAGCTTTTGCCAAAGGCTGCCAATACATAGCTCTGTGAAGGAAAACTGGTGAGTTAGAATAAACATCCGAAATACACAAAAGCTGATGGAACAGGACTATTTTTGGCAGCTGTATGGAGGTAAAGTGTGCTCCATGACAGCTGATTTTAGAAGCACTACTGTCAAGTGCAAGCAAGAAAATGATCAGAAATAGATGGCCATCAGTTCTCAGTTTTTCTCACAGAGAAAGAGAAATTCCCTTCCCTTACACTTTTACACTTGAAAACATTTTTTCTTTGCTTTTCCTTTTTTTTTTTTAACCATATTCACGAGGACTAAAAAAAAAAGAAAAAAAAAGAAAAAAAAAACCCACAAAACAAAGCAGACAAGTAAAATGAAGAACAAAATCAAGTTATAAGAACACCAGTAGTTTGGGAGATGTAGAGTTAATAAAGCCATGTTTGGACTTGTATTTCTCAGCTGATCGACTACTTAACTATAAAGAGTTTCTTTTCATATATACCAATCTCTTAATGTGGAGTTTGAATGTAAATTCAGGCTGCCATTTTACATTACAGAAGTTAGCACAGGAAAGTTTTTAGAAATGAAGTTATGAACATTTGAACTGTCTTCTCTCCTCAGATTGTTGGTTTTGTGAAACTTGCAGAAAAGGAAATACCTTTGTGATCTCTGCTTCTTGAAATTGTTGTCAAGCATTGGAAGAGGCTGCCCAGGATGGTGCTGGAGTCACTATCCCGGGAGGTATTGAAAAGATGTGTAGATGTGGCACTTGGGGACTTGGCAGTGCTGGGTTCATGGTTGGACTCGATGATCTTAGAGACCTTTTACAATATAAATAATTCTATGATTCTTTTGAGGTAGAAAAAAGAAAAAAAACCTTAGAAGAGAGAAGGGACTTGGTCTACTCAAGTGACTGAGCCCTGGTAGTTTTCTAATATAAGCAAACCCTTCTTTGTGTTATTCCTGAGATAACATTGCTCTTTTACATTTCTAGACCTCTTGTGAGGCTTAGAAAAACCCCCTCTTTAGTATGTTTTGAAAATATTGATGAGGTAAGTGATAGGAAAGGTCACATCTTTCCCCTGCTTTTTTCTTCATCCTTTTCACTCCACAGCCTTGCTCGTGCAAAAGTAATGCCGCCTCATACAACATAATCTAAAGTATTGTTTCTTCTACACACTTTAATTTTTTTTTCTCGTCATCCAGGAGGTATGAACTCTGACCAAACCTTTCCATAGGTCATTTAGAATATTTTCATATGTTATAGACAGCTGCCTGTAAGATCTCTGAGACTACAGACATATACCAACCTTCTACACCTCAAGTTGAGTTAGATGCCTTCGAACATTACCTTTGAAGTTATTGCTAAGATGGGATTGAAGCAGACATACCTTTATGTTAGGGACATATGAGCCTGAGTGCTTTAGTAGCACACCTAAACACCTCCATTTAAATGACAAATAGATTTAAGATGAATGGTAAAAAGAAAAAAAAAAGTAAAATTTTCACTGCCTTCATGCTCATTTATCATTTGTAAGTGAAATTTTTCCTGATGTCACATTTCACTCTGTGGTCCTCCTGATGAGCATCAGAATTTAGGCACTTAGAAATATTTCTCTCTCCATTCAGTTTCAATCAAGCTGCTTTTGGTAAATCCTTGGAGGATTCTTAAGTTTAACTCAATCTGCATTCATTGTGTAAAATCTTTTCCTGCAGCAACTGCTGCAGTAATGGATCCACTTCAGGGACACCTTGAAACAACAGCATCCTCAGAACCACGAGGTTGGTTAAAATGGTGTGTTTTGATTTCCTGAGTAGCTCTGTTATGGCCAGGATGGAAATGTCAGCATTCCCAGTCTCATTCCATGGATAGCAGTCATTGTAGCCCAACAGATGAGACTAGATGACTCTATAACTGCTTTCCCAGTTGCTATCTGTGGCAATAATCCTGGTGTTCAAACCTGGCTCTGCCTGGGCAATTTTCACACACAAACACACCTACTCACAGGCACATAAACATATATATATATATATAAGAAAATATATGATAAAACCTAATATCACTCCATCAAATTAATATAGGTATATTTAGGGGTTCTGGGAATAGGGAAATATCATTATGATTGCTTTTCACTGCAAATTCATTTCAGGAAGATAAGGTTGAAATGAACTACTCTTGTAAAGAGGCTATTCACTGGGAGTAAAAAAGTTAATTTTGTAACATAAGTAGTTGTCTCATCACTACACTTTGTCTTTTCTCTATGTATTTATTTATTTTGTAGGCAAATACAGTGAAACCTCCCAGAACAATCCCATGGTTCCTTTTTCTGTGGCATAAGCATAGGGGCTCTCTATATAATGGGTATATGACAGTGCTCTAGAAGAAATTCAAAACTCTACTGCCTTTAAAACCAAAGCAAATACCCATTATCTGTACTGCTTGGAATAACACTGAAACAGGATGTTTCCATCCTGGATGTTTCCAATCAGACAACAGGCTGCTGATTGAGATTTTATTGCATGTGTGCAGATGTGTATATGACATGCAAGGACAGACACACAAAATATGTGGCTACTTCAGAAATTCCCACTTCTTTAATTACAGTAAGTAATTGAAATTGATGTGGTAGTAAAGCTTTCAAATAGCTGTGTCCACTTTTAATGTCAACTTGATAACAGACAGAGCGAACCTTAATTCAGGAAACTACATGTTTGAAGCTAAACATTTGCTATTACCCTTAATATGATGGACTTAAACCCAACAAAATTATTTTCTTCTTTGTTCATGGTTTATGTGAATAACTCAGAGGGACTAAATTCCTACCATAAACTCTTAATTGTTGTGCAGATTTAATTATTTATGCCTATTGCTGAAGTATGAGCATTTTTTAAAATGGTATAGATATTTGAGATGAACACAGAAAAATGAACTAGTAGTATGAAGTTGTACAAAGGAAATGGGCACCATTAGAATCAAGGATTTGTTACTGTGTGGTGCCATTGTTTGCAGTGCTGGGGCAATGCCCTGGCTATTCCTTGGAAAATCAAGCAGTTGTAGTTCAATGACAGAGGAGATTCCCTCTTAGATTTGTGCCTTTTCCTGGTCCCAGTGGGAACAATACTCAAGATAATTCCCACAAGTCTTTTGAATCATGGCAGGGACATCCCCAGCCTGGGTGTACAACTCCTCAGATGTGTGTATGATCTTTAGGTGCTTTTTATCCACATCCATGAAGAGTGAGCTCTATTTTTAGTGCTTAAATCCTGCTCATCAACTGAAATTGATCCTATGATCACTTAATATCTCCCTTTTTTTCCCCAAATGGGTAAATGTACATTTCTGAAGGAATAAAAGCAGTAGCCAAAGCACTTCTCACTGGTCTATCCTGCTGTGTAGGAGGTCATTTGCACAAGGTTCCATCCAAGCCTAAATGGTATTTAAGTGGCATGGACTGATACAGCTTTTAATCCAGAAAGTCAGTTACTGGTTGAATCTAGAGACATGCTGAGCTCTTTGGATCCAGCAGTCAAAATGTTTTAAGTGGAGGATGTAGGGTTCCTTTCCCTGCAGCATCATCCTACTGACCTTAAATGTGGAGTTTGTTTACTTCACAGAGGCAGTCCCAGCTCTGAATAGATCATCATCCTTTGAGTGATTACTACTATTTCAAGGAAGCCCAGCTTTTGTTATTGTACTGATAACTTATCAGTCATGTGAGAGATTGTTGGATTGCTATGGTTGGAAGAGATGAATATCCATGGTTTGGAAGATGTCAGGTAATTCCTGGGGTTGGGCTTCAACTCTCAGTGAGGAGGAATGGAGACCTGAAACATCTGGAGACAGAATATGACCTTAAATGACTAGGAACAACTTGCTGCAAATGTTCATTCACTATCAAGACTGACGAGCTGATAAAATTACAGAAAATTGTGTGCTTAGTTTTCACAGTGAGACTACAGTTTGATGATGCTTTCTGGAGAGAGTTCTTACTGCTTGGAGATATTTAAACAGCTACTTGATGTGAGGCACAGCACAGCTCTGTTACCATACTGCATCAGTAATTACTTATTCTGACTGTGCTTGAGTGGAGATGGAGAGACTGATACACCAAGAGGCAATATTTACTCACCTACTGGTAATGAAAAATTTCATGAAAGGAAGCTAAGAAAGAAAATTGTCACCTCTTGTGCTTGCCATTTGAGGATGTGGGTAGAGATGGAACAGAAGACAGATTCCTTCAAGAAAAATCCTTTTGTTGATTTTGTTTTGAAACACAATTTTGTTCTATCTTCATCTTTGGATGAATCTGAAACAAAACCCCAGAAAACAAAACTCAGTGAAAAGCAACACATTACTTCTTGTTTTGTCAGTTGTATCTGTTGCCAACATTTCTAGAAATAACATGGCATTGGAGCAAGTTCCTATAGGTTACAACTTTGGCCATGGAAGTGGTGCATGTCCTTAGATTTTTGCTCAAGTCTGCATTCTCTCAACTTTAGTGATGGTATGCCAAAATAATAAAAAGGTTATCTCTCTCAAGAAATCAGTAGATCTTTGGACTGCTAAATTCAGACTTCCTATATGCTGGAATCTGATCCTAGAGAATCTCATAGAATAATGGAATCATAGAACAATAGAATCATTACAGTTGGAAAAGGCCTTTATTATTATCATGTCCAAGCATGAGCCCAGCACCAGGACTATGTTCACCATTAAACAATGTCCTCATACCCACACATTTTTTGACGACTTCCAGCAGTGGTGATTTAACCACATCCCTGGGAAGTCTGTTTTGATGCTTTACAACCTTTTCTTTGGAAAAAAAGAAAATGTTCCTAATATCTAATCTAAACCTCCCATGGCAAGATATTACTTGCAAAGTGAAAAACGGCATTGCAAAAAGGAGGGAGACTAAGGAGATGACCTAGTCCTTACTGACAGCTCTGAGATCACCAAATAGAGAACCACAGTTGTGGTCACAAAGACCAAGAAGTGCTGAATTCCCTAAAATTCCATATACAGCCTATTCCTTTGCTTAGTACTGATGCACAATATGAAGCCTGTTTTGCACAGGGCCTCCCTCATTGAAGCTCTAGGTGCACAGGGGCTAATTCTGGGGAGCATTTTGATACTTCCAAAATCAGGTTTGTGCCTTCTCTTTTCTTTGTCAGCTCACATTTAGACTATTTTCTTGTTTATAAAACATTTGCCATGCAGCTGTAACAAAATCAATTTGTAAACTGCATTTTCTGTTAAGATAAATAAATCCATATGAATCACTGAAAAAGCCGGGGACTTGGCATATTCCTAAACTTCTAGGCACAAGAGCAGGATTCTGCTCATAGTTACACCAACATAGTCCTGAGTAACCAAATCAGGATTCGGTTTGCTGTCACCTAAACCCTACAAATGAGACAGTGCAATTGTGGGCTATTATTATGTGCTCAGTTAGAGTGATTATGTGTGGGACTGAGTCCAGCTGAACAGCCAAGGCCAGATTTTGTTTATTTGCTTGTAAAGCTTCTAGCACATTTTAGCCATTGTATAAAGAAGAACCATGACAAAGTCTGACAGTAAAAGAACCCTGTACAAATTGAAAGTGATGTGAATGCTACAGATTTAGATTGTTCCAAAGTCCACAAATATGTATACAGACAAAAAAATAAGGGGAAAATAAAAGATAAAATAAGAGAAAGTCAATAGTGAAATGGACTTTAAACCTTTAAAGTACTTGTTTATAAAGCCATGACATCCACATGACTATTTAAACGAAAGAGGATGCCGAAAGTAGGGAATTGTAATGTGTCAGTTTATCTGCCTGGCAAACAGCTGCATGCTCGTTTCAAATTCCTTACTACACACGGATTTCTGTGACTGAATCAAGACCAAACAAAACCCATCAGGAGCACAAGCATATGAATCTATTAACAAGTGAAGGATGTGTCTGGAGCAACAAACGAGAACATTTGTGTATTCAAACTGGTGAACACAAGTTCCTGGGATAAAAAAAAAAAAAAGGAAGAAAAGCAAGTCAGTGAGTGATCTGAAATTATGGGAGATATCTATATTAAAGGAAAGAAATATGCAAGCAATCTCATATCAATTTTAGCAGATTCAGTTTGATATATGTTTCTAGCCTCTCAAGAGAATGACTTGAATTTCAAAGGTGTTTCAGTGATAGTTCTGGCTGAGCCACACTGCAGAATATTAAACTGTAGAAATATTATATGCACAATTATATGTATCCTAAACTGTGGTGAAAAAAAATTCATCAACAACAATAATAAAAACTCCAAACAAAAAAAAACCCACCAAAACAAAACCACCCCCAAAAAACCCCAAGAAAATCCAGACCCCAAGACTGATTATTGTACTACAGCTCTTAATTATCAATCCCTGACTCCACCTCCAAATAATTTCTCAGAACCTGCTATACATTTTCATTTGACTCTTCTTCTCAAGTCTGCCTGTGTCTTAACCTGTACTGGAAATTATTTTAGGTGGGAGTTCTTTCTACAGAGTTCATTTCTCTACTGAAAAAAATCTATATTTCTGGTTCCTGTCTCTCTGTTTTTCCTGACTAACTCTTTGATTTTGAGTGAGAACTTAGCAATTGGTATGCTCTGTGAACCACAGTTCATCCATTCTTCCATTTTATTTAGATCTAGCTGGGAAAAAGTCTATTACTTTACTCAAAATGGCATGTATCACTTCCATTAGTGAATACACAGGTAACACTGGAGAGTCAGTCCTACACCCTCCCTGTGCCCTCTCATACAAATTAAAAATATATTGAGAAGGAATTCAAGTGTGACATCTGTGTGAATTTTGCTATAGGATGTTATTCTTTCTTGAGGACAGACTTGCCTAATCTTATGAACAGTGGTACCCAGAAAACTCTACCAGAGGTGATGGAATATGATTTCACTGCAAAGGTAGTAACCTGAGCCTGAAAACAGTGAGATTTTTCAGTTAAATTGGGAAGTCTTTGGGGCATCTACTGACTGAAGCCTGAAAACCATTCTGCTCTAAGTATGGATGGCAATCTATCTAATTCACAGTACAGAGAGAAGGTAATCAGCTAAAACATGAAATTTCTTTAAAAGCTTTCTTTTTTTCCCCTAGAGCCAAATTTTCTTAGCATATCCTCAGCAATCACCCATCATTCTGTATATACTGATTCAACATTTAAATCCTTTTTCTTGTCACTGTAATTCTGCTGCATTTTCAGATGATGTGTCTGAGATCACACATGCCCAGTGCTGCCAGAGACAAATAGGCTGGCACAGGTTCGCCATAGAAGTTGTGGTTTCTTCCCTGAGTGTTCAAGGCCAGGTTGGATGGGGCTTGGGGCATCCTGGTATAGTAGGAGATGTTCCTGCCCATGGCAGGGGGGTTAGAAATAGGTCATCTTTAAGGGGCCTTGCAACTCAAATCATTCTCTGATTTTATGAAACATAAAGCCTGCAACAGTCCAATGGAAGTGGGAGGTGTTTGCTGAGCACAGACACGTCCTTTCTAATGTTTCTTGGACAGCAAAACCTTGAAGATAAAGCCTACTGAAAATGGTGATCAAATCCTCTCAGAAATTCAGACAAATTTAGGTGGCTATAGTAGAGATATCTACACTGAAAAGATTTGTGAACATTTCTGTAAGTGACTGAGAATACAAATCCTACTGTTAATCCTATAGATGCTATGAAGATTGACACCATGGTAATGAGAATGAAGTTGGGGCATTATGAAGCACTTGAGTGCCTGGCAAGTGGGATTTCTTCAAAAAAAATGCATTTTTAACACACCACACTGAAAGCTCTGTGTTGAGGAGCACGAAGTTTGTGCAGTTTTTACTGCACAAGTAAGAATAAGGCAAACTAGAACAAGGTCATGCTTCATCCTGAGACTAAATAGAAGAACATTAGAATTATCTTACTTTATCAAGTATACCCACCAAGAGGTTTTCTCCTTCTTCATTCTTCCCAACCAATAGCCTTCAGCGGTGCACAAATTCACCACTGCTTACAAGGAATTCTTTCTCCTTCTTAAGCTCTTTGTTGTGGAGCCTTTTCCTAAAACAGTCCATTTGCCCTCTACATTTGTGTTGCAGACTTCTCCAAGGTCTCTTTCATTCTCTTCTCAGCAATTCTCCAACTGTTCCAAGGGAAGTCATCTCTCTCTTTCCAGCAGTTTCTGCAGCAAGCAGAGCAGAGACCCAAGCAGCATTCTGTCCTTCCAGGCAGTAATAAAAAAAGAAAACTATTTTATAAAGAAAACTATGTGTAGTATTCACTCCGTGAAACCACTTCAAAACAAATTCAATAGACCACTTACAGCCAGTGACTAGAAGTTCACTTGTGTTCTGGTTTCTTCCTAGACCAATAAGTTATTGAACTGCAAAGGAATTGGAAGATGGAATTGCTTGTCTACAGATATGGGGGTCTTTCTGGTCATAGAATCAGTGAACATTTATTCAAGATATCTTGTATACATGGATATAAAGCCTATCAAATCAAGATAGGGTCAAATCTTTTGCAGTGTGAGATTGCAGTTTTAACACTATTTTTAAGTTTCTTTTCAATTCTCTACACTTCACTCACCTGTGTTTACTGAAATATGAATATTAATGCTTTTGTTCATGTTTGCCTGGCACACTGCAAAAATCAATGTTCTACTTAGGGTGATTATTCAGCAGGTATTAATGCTTCTTCATACAGCTCATATCAATTTTCTTTTGGATTTTTTTTCAATTACAAATTGAAAACCAGTATGAAATTGTTACCACTGTGATCACAGTTAAGTCTATGAAGTTCATAAAAGGAGAGAGAGAAAAAAAAAGAAAGAATTGAATTGCAATATTACAAACCTGGATGCATGAAGTACTGAATGCAAAATTGGATGGGGTGTTGAGTGTCTGTGTGGGGAAATCAAACCAATGTCATATTAAGGCAATTTGCCCCTGTCACTTAAATGTCACAAGGTGATAGAAAAGCATAAGCTCTAGTTCTTCCAATCAAAAGAAACTTCTTTCGGAGCTCACTGAAGCCACTGTAAGTCCTTGCACTACTTCCATGAGATTTGTCTTCTTCAAGTATAATGTACTTCTATTGGAGCATAACATGAGCAATAAACAATATTTCATGTGGCTTGAGACAAAAAGCACTCATAGAGCAGGGATCCAGTATGATTTTTGTGAGAGTAGACAATATCATCCACCAAGTGAAGAAGCCTTTCTTTGCTATCCAGATGCCAAATCTGAATGCCAACACTTGAGCTTTTCTCTCAGCAGATAAGTTCTGACTACTACTCCTTTTTAGGGGTGGTATTAGTAGTAACACTGCAGCTCTTGGTCCTGTGACCCTATTTCTTAAGACAAAAAATTCTAGTGTGATTTCTCAGAAAACAGGTGGTGTCAAATCACTCTGATCCAAAGATGATGTCTTAAATCTCTGTATCTAGGATTTCCTGAACTACTTTTTTCTTCCCTGATTTATAATCATATTTGCAGGGAGGCAGGACAATTTTCATTGAAGAAGCAAAATTTTTGAGTTAAGTTCTTTATTCAAACGTCAGATACACTGTACTCTGGGTAGCATGAGAAGTAAGATAAACTATGCAAAATGAGAGTTATGCATATGAAATTTTTCTCAGCATTCTCACTGATATTTGTTGAAAGTGAAGTCCAAAATGATCCTTTTCTCCCTGTTTGCATTCCATGATTCATTTCTAGTTCTTGTCTCTGTGAAATGGCCAGAACAAAACTCTTTATCGGTGTCTAGTACATAATATACAGCTTCCCTACCCAACCTCAATTCATGTCCTGCAATTCATTTATATAATCCAGACTTAAACTACCAATGATAGCACTTAATTCAAGATGTTCTTGCATTTGAAAAATGCATATCCATGTGTAGTAAAACACGTATTCATATCTTTTGTTAGTGTCTGATTATTATGGTGAGTAGGGATTAAGATTAACATGGAGGTTTCAGAACTAAAAGAAAAGGACACAAATCTATTATAAAACCCCATCACTCCTTCTCCTTCTAAAAATTTTCATTAACAACCAAAATACAGCTTCCAGCTACTCATTAACCTGTTTAATTTCCTAAGTGGAAGTCAGAGCCAAAAAAAAAATAAAATAAAAATTACCTTTAGTCAAAGAGAAAATTCCTGGTCATTCATCTAATTGTTTATAATTTTAAAGCCTAGCTTGACCATTTAAATGCAGGCTTACTGGAGTCAATTTGTTCATATAAAAGGCACCTTTGGTTTTTGTGACTGAAAATGAATAATGAGACAATTACTATCCTAGACTACAAAACACTTATTTATAAACAAATTACAAAGTACAGTACTAATGTACTAATGACTAAGTAATTAATTGGTGCCAGGACAAAGTGTTGGGAGAGGTCTATATTGCAACGCAGTATTATGATCAAATATTTCAGTTTTTTTTTCTTAATTTTAGAATTATGACCTGTCTTCTGTATTTCATGTGTTGAAATAACAATATAACTACAAGTTAGTTGGCATTGGTGATCAATAATTGAATACAACAGTGCTCCACAGGCCTGTGGCATGTACCTCAATTGGAGGGGCAATTGTATAGCAAGATGGAAAGAATAATTCCCTATTGTTCCCTAGCCTGATTGTGTGACGAGTTTCTCCATTCACAGTTCCCTCTTCCTACCTTCTCTTCTACTGGGCTCCCCTCAGGTCATAAGCTTTAGAAGCATCCAGCTCCTAATGAGATTTTGAATTTGCAGCCTGCTCCCTTTTCTTACTGAGGTAGCATTTTGTGCCTACTACATTAGGTACCTAGGCCAATACCTACAACCTTCTTAAAAAAGCAAACAAAATAAGTCCATCCACCTTGATAACTGAATCATAGAATGATTTGGGTTGTAAGGGACCTTAAAAAGATTAACTATTTCAAATGCCCCTGCCATGGACAGGGACGGCTGCTCACAATGTTGCACATGAGAGGAAACAGACACTGCTGACCAAACCAGCCTTCACTGTGAAAAAAATTTAAATACAAAAATTGTCTGATAGTTATATTCCTTCTGGCATTAACAATCCCATTGTAGTGGCGTGCTCCAGAAGGGAGCAAAACCCCAATCTGGGAATACTAAGGTGCATATAAAAGTAGTGCATATGACATATGCAATCTCATGGATGTTGATAAATGTAGATAAGTAGGTAGGGAAAAGAACACCAGTGTGTGGAGCTGGGAACTAATACAGAAATTATTGAATAAGTACTGTGGTAAAGGGAAAAACCTTGAAGACAACTACAATTTGATCAATCAGACTAAATTGGCAGAAGGGGAGGAAGATCAAAGCAACAACTTCCTTGGCACATCCATAGGCAGGATAAACCTCTGGTACCAGCTGTTTTATTTCATCAAGTAGCAGCAATGTGTTTGCAGCTGATCGATTATGCCACAGAGAAGCTGATTAAAGTCTTCACTGTCACTGCCTGCCTGCCTCAAGAAAGAATTGTCTATGACCAATACCACATTTTGGGAATAATAAAGGAACATTTGGCGCTGTCCTGACCGGAATCTTGGTTTTATTTATTAAAAAAAGAAATAAATGACTTTGCTGAACTCTATTCTGCTTTTTATTAATAACTATTATTTAATGCTTAGCGCAATGCATAATAGGGAGAAAAGCACTTGCTTTGCTTAAATGAGTTCAGAATTGCATTATCTTGTGTGGTAAGAAAGAAAGCAGCACATTGAGAGTGTGTAATTAACTGGTGCCATGAATGATGTGGTGGAAAACAAAAGCCAGTGTACAGCTAATGTGGTAGATGCAAAATAATATGTTCCCATGCACAGCATTCCGGAGGTGTACATTACTCCCACCATCCATTGTTTCCTGAGTCGTGGTATTATTTGGATAATAATTTGAACCAAAACAAAAACAGAGCCTAAATCGTATGCTTTTGTGCAGAAAAGAAATCTCAGTAAAAAGGCAAATAGCATTGTCCCCACCCCCCTATTTTGTCTGGCAATGAAAAAAAGCATTGCATATCAAGGAGCACGGCATAGCAAATAGCCCATTTACAGCTTAACTGCTTGACAGTCCCAGGAGCCACTTTGGAGCGACTCAGGCAGCATCCCACTGGTCTTCCTTAGTCCAGTCACTTTGTATTAGCGATGTCACTCACTGTTCTGCAGCAGGTCAGACAACTCATGATGCTTTGTGTCATGAGAAGGATCTGAACAAAAATGTTCCCTGAAAACAGTGATGATTTTGTCCTTTGTTTAAATATCTCAAACCAAAACATCGTTCCAATATATGGTATCTTTTTTTTTTTCTATGAGGATTCCAATGGCAATTGTCAGCTCTGCCTGTGATGGTATCACTGCACTCATCTATTTAATGCTGCCATGTCTGGGATGGAGAGTGACAGACAACAGACAACAACAGCACAGGAGTTGGAGAAGGAACTCTGGGACAAAGAGTCCAGGGCAGCTCTCTGCAGAGCTCTTCCTACAGATAACTTCAGGATAACCTGGGATAAATAGGGCTTTTTCCTTTTCTAACCTTTATCCAAAGGGACTAACTCTTTTTCTACAGCATATTGAAATGTGAAGAGCCAACCAGTTATATATGCAGCCAAAATATTTGAAACTTTAAGACTTTCAGTCTGATAAACACCTTCTCTCCTCACACTCCTTATCTGCATACACCCACTTTCTCCTCCTGCTAGATGAAGTGTCTGCTTTGCTTGTGAATGGTGACTACATACAGAGTAAAATTGCCAGCTACATAATGTTTCTTATTAAAAACAGTATTGTTTAAAAAAGATTAAAAAGCAGTTAGAAAATATTCTTCACACACTGACAGGAATCTCCAGAGTGTATGTGACCTGAAAGACCCTCACCAGAAAGAAAGTAAAAAGCTACAACATGCCTATTTCATTACCAAAATACTCCCTGGAGCCATCAACACACTAGGTATAAACAACAGTGAGAATTGAGTTATTCAAAATAAGAACCAGCTAATTTATTAGAATCCAAGACCAAATAGAAGAGGAAAACAGAGGGATAATTCACCTGTTCCCCTTTCTTTCCTCTTTTATAAAAATGACACTAAGGTCGTAGCCTCATAAGATGGAGAAGAGATAACCCTGCACTGGTTACTTCTCTCCAGCTCTTACTCAACAACACTTTTTTTGTTTCTGAGACCAGAGGTACTGTTATAAATAAAATCCAAGCCCCCCAAAGGAAAGGGTCTATCCTTCCTGTCATATTAGATATGTGCCATGAAAGACATTACTTTGATAAATAGGGGCAGTTCAGTGCTAGACTTCAATAAAAATGGCAACTTTCACACTGAGACCTTCTCAAAATTCTCCTTCAGGTGATTAAAAAAAACAAACAGCCAAACAAACAAAAAAACCACAAACAACAAACAAAAAAAACCACAAACAACAAACAAAAACAATAACCCAAACAAAAGCTATACAAAATAAATGGCCCCAAAATTAAACTGTAGAGTTCCATCCCTGATCCAGATTCTGTTTATATTTTTCGTTTGCCACAGAAAGTAGAAGAAAAGAAATAGAAAGTCCAACAAAGCAAATGCAAGGGATCCTCATAATGCCCATTCTCTGGGTGGAAACACTCGGTGTTTGGGCTCCTACTTCCTCAGTATTTCCCACTGAAATAGTCCACTCAAAGTCTTTGGAGGCAACAGCCAACAGGTGGTGAGTAGCAGGGCAATTTTCCACTGAGATTTCCAGAGCAGCAATCCATCCCTCATATTCCCTCTCAGGTTGTGGATCAGGTAAACCTAAGCAAAGTCCATTATTTTTATTTACTGGGGGGCTGACTGAAGTGAAAGAGGCCTTGTGTTGAGCCCATTTCTTATGAGCATACAGTGGGCAGTGCAAACCTCTAATGCGTGGCAGAAAATACAGGAAAATGCATCCAGATTTCTTTTGCTTGTTATGGCCTTAACCACTTCCCAGGGGAAAACACAGAAGGCTGTACTCTGGATTTAAAGGGCAGTCCTGAGGAACTGTACATAGATATGCCTTCTTTGGCACCACTCAGAAAATACTTGGTCCTTACAACCTAGAAGGAGATTTTCAGCACTAGTTTTCCCAAAAGGATGAACTGTCTTCAGACTGGAAATATGGATTGTAGCAAGAAGCTGAGTAGAATTAAAATTTGAAGTCCCTCTCTCCCTTTCTTTCTCATAAAATTGTACATTATTTATATAAAGATCAGTGATCCAGGCAGTTCATTTTCCTCCCCTTTTCATTAATAAATACTTGGAATGAGACAATCTCAAAACCTCAAATGCAAAGAAACTTATTGCTTGTCAATCCTTATACATTAGAACAGCTTTTAGTCTCCAGACAAATAGTCCTCTGGCATTTTTAGATGCAAAATGGAGGGTGAGTGTGAGAAAAAAAAAGAAGCTTTTGCCTGAAGGATTGCATTTGGGCTTCCTGGTAATGCTGCTTTGCATTTACTTCATTGCCAGCAGGGCTCAAATTGGGTCACAGACTACCTGCCAGTACTGCACACTGCTGGCACAGTGTGTCTGGCTGCTTTGTTCTCTTCTCCATCAAGTCACACCTTTCCCTCTCCTCTCAGTAGCTGGGCAACAAAGCAAAGAAGCTGCACGGAGTGGCAAAACATGCCCTCCTCAGCTAGGAAGGAGTTGTTACCCATGGTTTCCTCCAAGCCTTATTTGTCCAGACTAGAGTACTGGCATTTTGTTTTGATGAAGATTTGAATATCTAATCATAAACCCGAGTTAGAAAATATTCTAGCCTGGAGTCCTTCTTTAAACAATGAAGGAATGATTCCTCAGAAATTTATTCTTTTCTTTGACCATAAAAGGAGCCTGGAGTGACTGCACTTAAGTTCTTCACTTAAGTAAATACAATAAATGGTCAATTGGAAAGAACCTCCGGAGGTCTTTAACCCAACTCCTCCATCAAAGCAAGTCTAACTCCAAAGTTAAGTCAGATTTCAGACAATCTTTTCCAAAGATGTAGTTATTCTCCTGGGGAAAAATGTTTTTCTGATTTCCAATCACAATTTCCTTTCTTGAAGGAAGACTGCTGTCTCTAATCCTCCCTAATACCTCTAAGAGTTTGAATCTGTGTTGTTTAAAAGCTTGTTTTATGTAATGATGGGAGCCCTTATAGCCAACTTTAACTTTCTCTTCTCTAGGCTGAGCAACTCCGTTTCACTCTGCCTGTCTTTATATGCAATGCACTGATCACCTTAGTGGCCCCTCCACTGAACTCCCACTGGTTTATTCATAAAAGTAATGATAATAAGGAGCATGAGATCACTCCAAATGTTTCAGCACTACTCAGCAAGTCCCATATATGCCAGCAAGTTCAATGGTACAGAGATATTTCCTAATACAAATTAGAATTTGGCACTCACAATTTCTTCTATTTTTAAGGCCATGGTTTGGTATTGATCAAATTCGTGAAAATCACTGCTTTTCAGAATCACAATAGGGCAGTCTAGCCCAGACCATCTAGTTTGCCCTTCAGCAAAATTATGCCTTAATATTTGCAAAATGATTCTTGCTAAAACCGAATAAAATCCAAACAAAAACTAGTGACCCTTCTGTAAGAATATCTGCAAAGTGCAACTGAGCTGGAGAACTCTGTACATTGACTTTTCCATAAATCCCTTGTGTATATCTAATCTGATTTTTCACCATAGTTATGTCTGTACAGCCAGTCAGTAGTAAGATTGCAAAGCATGATAAGTCAGGAAAAATCTCTATATCTGCACAGGAATTTTCTAATTACCTTTAAAGAAAGGCAGAAGAATCACTCTCAAAACATATGATGCAATATACGTCAAGTATGAGCGAGGGAACTCTTTTCCTTTCAGGGCCCAGTCTTGCCATCATGGTTATCCAAACAAGCTTCACTTATCCATCCTGTTCCACTGCATTTAATAGACTTAAATGCATGAGCATAACTCAATGTAGGAAGGACTACAGGTTGTGATATTTAAGCTTTGGTTAAGATCAGAACTAAATCCTCAGTAAAATCAAACAACAATATTTTACAACAGAAATAGAATTGTTCATGAAGAAAAGTGCATTGAAAAAAAAGGAAACTTACTAGGTTATCCAGTTCTACATATTTTGATTTCTTATCTTACTGAGGGAAATTGTTTCATGTGTGTGTGTATAAAATTCAAAATAGAAGCATATTGAAAGGAGAGTAATACCCAGTGATATTTATTTCTTTATATGACTTGTGTGTAGGGATTCTCAGCATATTTTTTTTATTATTACACGTGGGAGAATAGTTTTATGTATGGTTTTGAGCTATACACATGCAGACATGCACTGGCATAGACGAGCACATGCATAAAGGCAAAGAACTGAATACATTGCATTATCTCTCCCTCTTTTTTGGATTTCAGTATCAACAGATAGAAACTCAATTATTAATATGCAGACAAATTTCCCTAAATTACACTTTTAGCTATTTTTATGGCAGTGTTGACAGTGTTATTACTGAGTAGAAGAGAACACCCTGCTGAACAGTATTTTCCTGCTTTTAGTATGAAATGAAGACAAAAGCTAGGGGGAAAAAAAATAAAAAAAGAGCTTTTTTGTATATCTCTTGGTGATGTGCCTTTTATGCAAATATCTCATAGCTTTCTACAGTAATGGTACCATTAAATGCCTTGAGATTATTTGTAAGAGAAAAGTGTTACCTTGAGATTAAGACATAAAGTACTAAGTGCATTTTTAGGAACAGAGAAGATTTCTTTGTAAAGAAGTTAATGTTCCAAAGAAAGCTTTGTTTATTTGAGAGGTTTTATGGTTGTGCTGCTTTCTTCACTTAGCACCTTAATTCTCACGAACCATACGGCTGTCCAGATGTTTAAAATAAAAAGCCCATTTGGGTATTATCAGAGATTACTGAGAAAAGATATACAGACATGATGTTTAGCTATGCAACATAAATTCTCGGAGCATGTAGTACCCAATCAACACAGTCTCCTAGATCTGATGAAACTGAGCACATAAATCATAAAAACTAGACAAAGGTCTCATTATAGTATTTACCTCTAGCCAGATGCTATCTGAAAATAATCGACCAGCCAGGGTGATAATCCCTTTCTATTTTTTGTATTTTTTTTTCTCCTTCTTCTCACCAAGGCATTATTGGGAAATGTGTTTACTAGGGGTGAATATGTTTCTGCCCAACCCAGATGCACTTTTCAGATGTTCTTGTTGCTTGTAATGCCTTGAGAATAGGGTTGCCTAACATCTAAAATACATACATTCTCCTTATTGCTTGAATCTTTCATCTCCTCTCCTCCGGGGTTGCCTAATACGCTCACCAAGCTATTATTGTTTTGCTTCAGATAGCTTGGCCCTCTTGCCGAGTTTCATTTGCTGTCACACAGTCACAAATTACAGCATTTACTTCACGCTACCTCCATCCCAAACTATCAGTTTGTGCTTGCTGAACTGGAGAACATGATGATGGATCAAGGCACATTTGTGCTAATCCACTGCAAGTTGATTCTCCAAAGAATGCAGCACAGTAGTAGT
Source organism: Dendrocincla fuliginosa (assembly GCA_035047845.1). Taxonomy (NCBI): domain Eukaryota; kingdom Metazoa; phylum Chordata; class Aves; order Passeriformes; family Dendrocolaptidae; genus Dendrocincla; species Dendrocincla fuliginosa. Next base: position 145,948,329 of record JAWWMO010000083.1, on the reverse strand, counting down.
CTGTGGCATTTTCTTTCCATTTTAATTTGCTTATGCTGTTTTCCAGTAATTGTTTGCTATCCCAGGCTCTTTTATTTTTTTGGTCACAGCAGTTTGCTCTCACTTTTCTTCCTGGGCTTTTGACAGATCATAAAAAAATAAGTAAAGTAAAAAAAAAAAAAAAGAAAAGACAGAAAAGTAATTTTTGGTTTTTACCTTTTTTTTTTTTCCCTTCATAAACAAACCTTTAGAGCTATCCAGCTTTTCTGCAGGTGTAAATCACTCTGGCTCCACTGTGCAAACTATTTCATGCCAGCTGAGGCTGTAATAGAGTATTTTGGAAATGCCAGTGATGTAGCTGTTGTCTAGACTTCAGTTTCAGACGTAGACTTGGATGTCCTAAAGGAAAAATTTGCACCATGTTTATGTATATTCACTGACAAATTGCATCTTCTGCTTCAAATCCTTTCAAAAATATTCCCTCCTACATGTATGAAGATTCAAGGTTAGAGTGGCCAATCAATGGACATTACATGGAAATGAATTAGCATGTGTTCCAAGAATAACTCAGTATGAAAATCCTGAAGCGATGGGTTGGCATTTATCTTTTACTTTATCTGCCATGTTAGTGTTCAAAATCCAGATTGTGGACCACATCCCCACTCCTGTAGTTGCTGTGTCTGCCCAGAGTAACAAGAGAGCACTCCCTTCTTGAAGACTCTATTTTTAATATTAATTTAACATTAGGATTATTCAATCAATGAATCATCGGCAAATTTAGGGTACTGGTACCTGGCGAAAAATAACCCCAAGCACCAGTACAGGTTGGGGGCTGATCTACTAGAAAGCAGCTCTGCAGAGAAGGGCCCAGGAATCTTGATGGATGACAAGCTGACCATGAGCCAGCAGTTGCCCTTGCTGCCAGAAGGGCCAATGGTATCCTGGGGTGCATCAGGAAGAGTCTGGCCAGCAGGTCGAGGGAGGTGATCCTGCCCCTCTACTGGGTCCTGGTGAGGCCACATCTGGAGTGCTGTGCTCAATACAGATCTCCGCAGTTCAAGAAAAGCAAGATGCTACTGGAGAGGGTCCAGCAGAGGCCACAAAGATGATTAGGGGCCTGAAGCAACTCTCTTATGAGCATAGATTAGTCCAAAGGACAGAAGACTGAGACTCAATACATACAAATATCTCAAAGGCAGGTGCCAAGGGGATAGTGCCAAACTCTCTCTGTGGTGTCCAGTGACAGGGTGAGGAGTAATGGCCATAAACTAAAACACGAAAAATTTCATCTCAACATAAGGAAGGACTTTACATTGAGGGTGACAGAGCACTGAAACTGCCCAGGGAGCTCATAGATTCTCCCTCTCTGGAGGCATTCAAAACCCACCTGCACACATTCCTATGGAAAGTGTTCTAAGTGACCCTGCCTTGGCAGGGAAGCTGGAATAGACGACCTTCAGAGGTCCGTTCCAACCCAAACAATTCTGTATTTCTGTGATCCACAGAGGAAAATTCAACTGCTTTAATTACATACTAATTTTTTTAAAAATCCACATGAACAACAACAAAAAATACAGTGACATAATTGATACAATGTGGGCATAGTGATTTTAGTTTGTCAGAACTGCTGACATTCTTATGTTGTCACAATGGGTAATGTAGCGTGGCTATCATTGCTGTGAAAATTTCAGCTTAGATTTCCTTAGTGTGGCCTATTCAACTTACTGACAGTTTGTGATACATGTTTTTTCCCTTGTTTGATTTCCATCAGGGGTCAATTCCTCAAAACAGTGCTCAGTCTTATGTGCATGTTTCTCTCTGATCTTTCAGAGAAAATTCATTGGCATTTTGCAGAAAGCACCCACATTTCTTCTCTCAATAATTCTTACAATGTCTAAGATGATGTGATCTTTAGAGGATATGAACTAACACCTCACAAGGAAGAGTTGCATGATGAAAGCTTGTGAATTTGGGCCCTAAAGTAGCAAGATCAGCAGTTCATCACAGAGTCATAGAATCACAGAACGGTTTGGGTTGGAAGGGATCTGAAAGACCATCTAGTTCCAACCACCCTCCCAGAAGAAGGAAAGCCTTCCACTAGACCAAGTTGTTTGAAGCCTCACCCAACCTGGCCTTGAACACTTTCTTCCATGGCTCTGGCATCCACAGCTTCTCTGGGAAACCTGTTCCAGTGCTTCACCACCCTCATAATCAAGAATTTCTTCCTAATACCTATCTAAACCTGCTATCCTTCAGTTTAAGGCTATTCTCCCTTGTCCTGTCACTACATACCCCTGTATACATGCCATTCAAACCATTCAAAGTTAAAAAGCGATTTATGTAGCTAGAGTCCCCATACTATCAGATGTAATATGGTCCTTATATTTGGCCTGCAGTCCCTGAGGTGTACCTTAAAAATATGAAATGTGTAAGAAGGGACAATCTTTCTGCTGGCCAATTAGGGTTAGCTTGGGTTTGCTGGACAAAGCCCTTCTTTTTTTCTGAGTAAACTACTTTAACTATCTAGATATGGAACAGAGAGGGAGAGTGAGGGAATTTGTGCATATTTCTCATTCTTTACTCCCTCCTGAGGAAAGTAATCTACTAGATAGCAAAATAATTTGAGATTCATGAACCCAGCAGAGCACAAGTGGCAGTGTAAGTCTGTAGCCTAGTGATTAGGACCCCCTGGAGACCTAATTTACTCCTCCAACAATACTATTGAATGCAAAAGTTGTTATAGGGTAAAACACAGAATATTCACATCCTTTTCCTTCTGACCAAAATGTCCAGGTGTGATGTCCTTTCACAAGAATTATCTTTTGAGCAGACAATGGCCATGTATTAATATGATTTAACAGGAATGGAGTCTAACATAACGATATATTCTGGTAGTTGTTAAAACCACTTTTGCTCACACAGTTCTTTTGCTTTCCAGTAGTCAAAGAGCTGTTTCCAGACTTTAGTCAAACCACAGAGCTATGACTGATCTTACAAAACACCTGGAAGTGACCAAGGGGTAAGGATATTCCAAAACTCTTTGCATATTCAAGGGTAAAAAGACTTCCAAATAAAAACAGCAGCAGCTAAAAAAAAAACAAAAAAAACAACCAACCAAACAAACAACAAAAAAAATCAAAACCAACCAAACCCAAACAAAAACAAACCAAAATAAATGTGACTTTTAAATCTTTAAAAAAGTCCCTGTAAAACTAAGTTCTCAAAATTAACACATTTTGGGGAATTGCACATTTCCCCTTCCAAGCAGCTAACTGGGACAGCTGGCAGGCAGAACAGTTAGTGCAGCAATACTGAGATATGGAGATGTCTGTTCCTTGTAAGTACATCTTTTGTGGCTTTATGCTCTAAAGCTCCATACGTTATGAAAACTCCACACCTCTTTCAGAAAAGTTAATGGTGCCAACAGCACTACTGAACTGAAGGTTAGACTAAATGGGCTGCAGAGGTCCTTCAAACCAGTATTTCCATGACTCCATGAAACCTGTTCCCCTACTTCTAGAATTTTTGTCCTGAAATCTAAGCTTGATTTTTATAAAATTTAGGTTGAATTTTCTTATCCTGTCCTACATGGCTATTTCTTTCCTGCTTTCAGCCACACATTGCCTACTTGAAGACTGTTGCCAGTATGCTTCCAGTCTTTTCCTCTTTAGGCTGAAAGGTTTAATTTTTTTTCAATCTTTCATAAAATATCATACTTTTCAGATTTCTGATCACTCTAACTCCTGTCCTCTGGCTTTTGTTGTACTACTGGTTTTACAGACATGATGGAGGGAGGTGGCTGGAGGAGGATTACAGTGTTCACTTATGACCTACTATAACTTCTAAACACTTTTCTGTGTAACGGCTGCTCAAGCAGCTGGTCCCCATTCTGAATTTTTACAGCTGATTATGCTTGTGAAGTGTTATATTTTGCATGAGTCCCTAATGAATTTCAACATAGTTTTTCCAACCATATCTTCGGTGCCTCAACCTGATTTTGAATTCCAGTCTGGTTCTTGAACTTCTTGAAGCTTGTTGTCACCTGCAGATTTAATAAGTACACTTTGCATTCCATCTTCTGGTTCATTAACAAAAGTATTGGATAGCTCCAAAATGAAGGCAGACGCCTCTTGGATCCCACCCAGCACTTCCTTCTGTTTTGACTATGAGCCACTGACAAATAATCCCTGAGTACAGCTTTCTAATTGTCTCTGTACCTTCTCCATGGTAGTTTCATCTAGTCCTGATTTCTCAGACTTATTTGGGAAAAAAAGCACTAAGCCTTTGTCAGACATCTTACCAAAGTCAAAATACGACATTACCAGCTTCTGCTCAATCCACAATCCATTTTATAATGGAAAAAATATTAAAAAGAAACCCATAAAACTTGTTTGCTAGGCTTTCTTCATGACAAATATCGACTATCTGTTGCTTCATGTTATTTCTGAGATACTTGGAAAGCATTTGTTGGATATTACAGTTCTTTTTCACTGCACAAATCACAGACACAAACTATTGCTTATCATTTCATTTATTCTTTAACCAAAGCAATGTTAGCTTTTTAAAATTACAATGAGTAAAATTTATCCTAGAATTACATTGCAATACACATTGTCGCCATGCTAATCATGCTTGGGTGTTTTGTGGTGATAAATTCAACATAAATATTCAACATAAATATCTAGAATTATGAATGGAGATGCAGGCCATATTTTGCATCTATGCATATATAGTATCTCGAAATCTCCTTTGCAGAACTGCAAGTATCTTTCTGTCATAGAGTCCTTTGGCAAAAAAAAAGAGAGAGAGCAGGTAGTTACACCTTAGTCATTCAGCTCTGGGGTCCCCAACAAAAGAAAGGTGTTGACCTGTTGGAAAAAGTCCAGAGGAGGCCATTTAGTTGATCACAGGGTGGAAGAACCTCTGCTATGGAGGCAATCTGAGAGAGCTGGGATTGTTCAGCCTGGAGAAGAGAAGGCCCTAGGGACGTCTTAGGGCACCTTCCAGAACCTATAAGGGGCTTACAAGGAGGCTGGAGAAGGACTTTTGATGGGGCAGGTATAAGGGAGAATGGTCTTAAGCTGAAGGACGGTACATTTAGATTAGATATTAGGAAGAAATTTGTTACTATAAGGGTCGTGAGAAAGTAAAACTGGTTGCCCTGTGAAGTTGTGGCTGTCCCATCCCATGAGCTGCTCAAGGCATGGTTGGATGGGGCTTTGAACAACCTGATCTAGTGAAACCAGACCCATGGTAGGGGTATTTGGAACTAGATTTGTAAGGTACCTTCAAAACCACATCATTATATCATTCCCTGAGTCTATGATATGATAGAAGAAAAATCTTCATGGTTATTTCAATTGCTAATTATTCTAATAACTGAGGCAGAATAGCATGGAGGAAGTGGGTATTCTTATTTTTTGCAGATAGTTTTTATATCTAAGTTATGATGCTAAGCTTTTAATACAACCAGTGTGGAAAAGTAGGATCTGAATCACCCTTGAGAGAGTTTTTTTACTTAGGACTCCAACTAAAAGTCTAAAGCCAGGCTGTGTAATTAACCTCCACTGTTCATTTTCTTCCATTGTCTACCAATGCCATTCTGCCCTGGCCTCATCCAAATGTCCACCAGCTCCAGTTTTTCATGCCTCTCAGGCTGCAGCCTTAATTTTACTAACATATACAAAATTACATAGATTACAGACTAAATCCCTGATTGCATTTTCCTTTGCTTTATTGTTCCTACCACAAGCAGGATGAGGCTTAATAGTTCATTCAAGCTTTCTTTTTATCCAGATTTATACTGGGTCTTGCTTCTTAAGGGAAATCAGAAGCTGGCAGTGCTTACTGCACTGCAGTTACAGGTTAAAGTAGCAGCAAGGCATGATCAAGTTTATAAGCATTTCCAAGCATTATTTCCCACTGTGCTTTGCTGCTGTTCCTGTGACACTCAGCAGCGAGGCTTTTCAGGGGACCCTCATGGGATGCTCATTAGTGTTTCTTAATTGCTCCATGCAGAGGGAAATAACTGTACATGGCAGGATTCCACAGTTGCTTTAGCCTGTTTAACTCATGAGGTCTTAAGTTGTAAGTGTCAAACCACAAAGAACAAACTAATGAGAGAAAGATTAGTGCAACAACCCTCTAATGTGTTATCAGGAAGGCCCCTGATATTGCATTAAGCTGTCTTTTCCCAGACTAATTTCATCACTTCTCTACTAAACATCTACTGTTCCCTGTCTTGATCTCCTTGCTCTCTCGTGCTGGGTTCAGAAATAGTTCCAGTCTTCTCTAAATGGTCTTGTACATTATTCACCCTATTCCCCACCAGGGATTTGTCTCTGAACCAGCCAGAGGTGTGCTTTAGGAGTGGGAAATACCAACCTCCTCTTAAATTTCCAAGGCAGCAAACGAATAAATTTCGGAGAAGGGGAGATCATAGAATCAGAGAATCATTTAGGTTGGAAAAGATCTCCAAGATCACTGGGTCCAACCTTTGGCCAATCACCACCTTATCAACTAAATCATAGCAGTAAGTGCTATGCCTATGTGTTTTTTGAACACCTCCAGAGTTGTTGACTCCACCACCTTCCTGAGCCTGTTTCAATGCTTAACCCCCTTTCAGTGAAGAAATTCTTTCTGATGTCCAAACTGAATCTCCCCTGGTGCAGCTTGAAGCCATTTCCTCTTGTCCTGTTGCTTGTTACCTGGCAGAAGAGGCCAACCTGTCTTGTAGGAGTTCAAAAGGAAAAAAAAAAATAAGTAAACAAACCAAGTATTTACAGAATGCTGAAGAGGAAACTGAGGGAACTGAAACAAAGAAGAAAACAATTTAAATTTTATTTTTTAAAAAAACCCTGCGTGACAAAGGGAGGGTTTACTGGGGGGGTTATGTCTAAGCACTGAGGATTTAAAAATTCTACATGCCAATCTGGAAGAACTACTAAACGGAAAAAATATGAATAATGTTATTTGAGAGGTCATGAGCCTCATTTATTTACTCATTTATTTTCCAATCATAATGAATAATTATTCTAATAATTCTGATACAAATATAAATTGAAATAAATTATTGAGGTCTGAATCCTAAGAGAAACAGACTACACTACCTCAGAGAGACAAAAAATAAAAAAGCCTTGCACACGTAAGGTTGCAATTCCAACCCAGAATAAACACACAGATTCTGCATAAAAAGCTGCTGTTGATGAAGCAGCTGACCTGGTTACAGCATACTCACCTGCTATTTCTGCTCACTACATGCTTAGTACTAAGATTCAAAATATATTAAGTAATTTTTTATTTTTTTTTAATATTCTGGGTTAGGATTTTTTTATCACTCTCAACACCATAAATCTCCTTTTCTTCTTTTAATCCTTCTCTTTCTAAAAACATGGTGCCTCTTTGTCATGGAGAAAGTTCCTGTGCAAAGGATATGATGAGTCTGCTGGCCCGTGGAGTCCAGGAGTTTAGGAAGAAGCAATTGGCATCATCGTGTTTTTCTGCTGGATCAGACAATTGGGATGGAGCTCAGCAGAATCAAGGTACATGCTCAGGTACAATAACTTGACACCAGGATCCCTCAGATATTTTAGGCAATGGATGGCACAAGTCTTCCACCTAGAAGTGTGCACTCCTAGTGTAGGGCTCCTCTTTCCTGCTGCAGAATATGGCATTATTCAAGGTGTCCTTAATACATGACCCAAAGTCATAACTGGGAAATAAATCTGCATTGGTATTGTCAGAGTTGAAGAATGGCAGGTACAAATAAAGACATAAACATGCCCATGCTCTAAGTGCTTCAGAGGTTTTATCTTTTGTTTTGTTAGCTTGATTTGATTTTGGTTTTTGGTTTTTTATTTTCTTTAGTTGCATAATATTTCCAATTAGTATTTTCTTGGTTGGTTGTTTTCTTTTCCTTTGGGTACTGGAAAAGAACCCAACAAACCAACCAAACAAAAGCCCAATATGAAATAGATTGTGGGAGATCTATTTTCCTCTTTAAAATATAAAAGAGAAGAACCTAAACAATGGTGGAAAAAGACTCCCCAAAACATATGAATTGAAAAACATTTCCTTCAAAATTATTTTTATCTCAAATTAATATTACTCCAGATTTCTTTCATTCATTTTTTTTTTAAAGTCCTTTGATTTTCAGTAGCCTGTTTACATGTAGTATTTCTGTTTATTTAATTCCACTCCTTTGTTTTCTAAATTTATCTAAAACTTTTACTCAGAAGGTCATATTAGGCATCCTGAACCCAGGCTAACATCTTGGTAACTGTCTTCCTGGTTCCAATATACATGCAGAAGTACAATTGATCCTTCTCTCCATAAACTCCTTATCTGATTGCCTGGCAATCCCAAAACTCCTTCAGCTGAATCAGAAGAGAGTTGATTTTTGAGCCTGTCATATTAAACCAAGAAAGATCAATAAAAGAAGCCATGTAAAAATTGAAAAGTTAATTGTTTCTTTTGATATATTTAACATACTTCTGTAATTCTGTAGATCTGATGTGGGGCAATGAAATTTAACAGCAGCTCACGTAGTTGAACAGCTGTGAAATGGTGCAATTTGCCAGAATGCATATTCTGCATTTTTCTACATAGATAAATCTCATTTTCAACAGGATCT
>JAWWMO010000083.1:145907132-145939618 GCA_035047845.1 Dendrocincla fuliginosa | reverse complement strand
TAAATCTCATTTTCAACGGGATCTGAGTTTTCCTTTAAGAAAAAGACAAATAAAATGATGAAGAGGAAGATGAAGAGGAATGAAATGCAAGGAAATAAGACAAAATCTCTTGCACTTGTGGTTGCCCTTTCTACAAAAAAAAAAAAAATGCAGAACATTTCTGTTTTTTCCCACTTTGCAAACTTTGATCCCTACACCCGCTCTCTACATGTTTAGTGTTCTGGTGTGGCAAGCACAGTTGGAATGGTTTGGCAGACACCTTGAAAGGTGACCTCTTCAGACACTGTGTCTAAATCTGACAGGGCCCATAAATCAGATATTTTATTTTGGTTTCAACCACCTTACTTTACTTCCATTTAAAAATACGAAGCTAAGATCCTAAATAATGACTGAACTCACCAGAGATTATCTTTAATCCCTGAATTATGGGATGTAGGTCTTACAAAAAATTATATCAGTGTTTAGAGAAAAACATAACATTTGCTTTGTTTTAACTTTAATCAAAGGGGGTAGTGCAGGCCTTAAATTTATATCGTTTTGGTCTTGATCAAAAGTTTTTATAAAAACTCCATTTTTCAGCTGTGGAGCCAAACTCATTCCTCAGAATAAAGCTACCGTGCACTGATAAACTTGGCCAAGGTAAAAATTAATCTGTTCTCTGCTCACATGTGTCAGAACAAAAACAAAACAAAACAAAATGTTTATAGATAGATTTTTAGTAGATAGATTTTTAAAATATGATGGCTATTTCATGAAATTGCACAAGTCTACAATAACAATAAAATTTCTTGATGACGAACAAGTCAGATTTCAAGATGGCCAGCATTTCTTATTCACTTTGAGAGGAAATTAACTCTGTTTCTACTGACAAAATCACTCAAATCCGTGTTTGTGAAAAGGAGATGGCAGTATTTTTTATGTCTTGAAGCTGTATTGAAAGGACTGGGAATAGCTTTGTGAACTATGAAAAATGATTGGTTAAAGCACATATTTCTGTCTAAAACAGAAAAGCCAGAAGCTCTGAATTCAGGTAATTGTATAATTAAGTATTTATCTGTTCAAAATTTCATTTCACATATAACTTTCTTTTAGTAGCAAAATAAAGTTTAAAAAGGTCACACTGAAAACCAGAACATTGCGTTTAAAAAACTTACTTTTCAAACATTCTAAAATTGTCCTTAAAAGGGGCAACTTTTGAAATGACCATTTTCTGTGAACAGTTTTGATTATCACACTTGAAATTTATAACTAAAAACATGCATTGAAAATTAGATGTGTGCTTCTACTAATGGCTGTGATCCAATTGAGTACAGTACTTAAACACTTTTGTTTCTGAAGAGGCCTGTTCAGATCGTTTTTAAATGTTCAAAAACTTTTTCAACATTAGAATTTAGACTAACACTAATACTTGAAATATTGCCACGTGTCTCCTAGTAAAATGATAGAATGTCTTGGGTTGGAAAGGGCCTTAAAAATCACCTTGTTCCAACCCTCTTGCCATGGACAGGGACACCTTTCACTATCCCAGGTTGCTCCAAGCCCCATCCAGCCTGGCCTTCAACACTTCCAGGGATGGAGCATCCACAATCTCTCTGGGCTACCTGTGTCAGGGCCTTACCACCCTTATGGTAAAGAATTTTTTCTCAATATCCAATCTATACTCTCCTTCATCTTAAAGCCATTCCCTCCTGTCTTACCACTCCATGCCTTTGTAAAAAGTTCCTTTGCAGCATTCTTGTAGCCCATTTAGGTACTGGAAGGTGTTATAAGATCTCTCCAGAGCCTTCTCTTCCCCAGGTTGAACAACCCCAGCTGTCTCAGCCTGTATCCATAGTAGAGGTGGTCCAGCCTTCTGATCCTCTTTGTGGCCTCCTCTGGGCTCATTCCAACAGGTCAACTCCTTCTTGTGTGGAGGACCCCAGACCTGGTTACAGCACTCCACATGAGGTCTCACCAAAGCAGAGGGGTAGAATCCTCTCCCTTGGCCCACTGGCCACATCTCTTTTGTTGCAGCCCAGGATGCCACTGGTTTTCTGGGCTATGAGTGCATATTGCTGAGTTATATCAAGCTCCTGGAGAGAAGAGCAGGTAAATACCAGCAGACCTCTTTGAGACTTCTAGTAGAAAGTCCAATGCTGAATCTAATGAAATAAAACAATGACATGTTGTGATTGTGCCCACGGAAGAAACAGAAGGTCTTTGTGGCAATTTGCAGGTTGTATATTGGACCATCTGTGCTTTTACACAGTGTTTGAGGCTGCTGTAACTAGAGCTAGGTGCCTCTTTCTAATAATCATAAGCTTTTCTAAGAGTTCTCACCAGTGATGTGAAGGTTTTCTCCTGCATCATTATCACTTGACCATGATGTAAATGTATGAAAACAGTGCAGAGTTTTCTGCCTTTGAGCCTGTACTATGTCAGGACTTCAGCTTTGATCTCTTGAAAGCTTTGACTCTTTATCCAGTAAGCCAGCTTACTGAGCAGCCTTCATCATACCCCAAACTGACACTCAAGATCTGGAACCACAAATCAAAGCGAAAAAGAAAGACAGAATCTCATAAGGCAGGTAGAGAAGCTGGTAAAATAGGAGTATAGCCTTCCCTATTGGCAATATTGATAAAGCTTCCATTATGGAACTTACTAATTACAGAGCAGACATAAATTGTTTTGAAAAAATCTTTGCTGAAGCATAAAGAGCAGTAAATGAGCCTTCAGTTTAGTCTATCAGACATTACAGTGGCAAACCCTGGCACATTAAAAAGTTAATGTGATTTTAATAGGTCATAATCACACTAATAAACTTTATAACCACTTTAGTAGCCAGAGTCATTCGACAAAACTATAACTTTTGTTCTTGGGGTTGCATCAGAATCAAAGTACAATTAATGTTTAACAGGGCAGAGCTCTGCTTTAATGGAGTTTAACAGCCAGAGACTCAGGGCCACTCCTTGTTAACAGCAGATATACTGAAGCTAGGGCTAAAAGATCCCACTGTTCAATATAGATGTGCACAGAAAACTTCATGTCTGGGCAAAAGGAGAGGATTGAACAAATCCAGAATGCATCTCTTCGTCTGAGATATCACGGACCTTCTGGAGGTCACTGCAAAGACCTTCCCTGTCGCAACAGCCAAGCCAATTAATGTTGAAAACACCACAGTGTCCTGTGTGCTTTCTTTTCTGCTGAATAGGATTGAAAATGTTTCCATTGAAGGGTAATTTTTATCCCAAATCAACTCAAATCAATATACTCACCTTAATCTGAAAGACCATTGAGGTGAACCACATCAAATAGGAAACCTTCAGTGTGCCCATTTGGCACTGTAAGAACAGAGAACAATCTCCCGTAGAAAGGACTGGAGGGTGATATCTGTAAATAACATTAAAACTTATTTTGATGGGCAGTTAGAAAAGCAGTCAATAACATTGCACTTTCCTTTGAGTTAGGTCATACTCCCCTTGCCACCAGCGGAAATGTTTATCCTTCAATAAAGCTGGCAAATCAAAGGTGGATTGGTCCCACATCACTGCACAAAGAGAGTGACAGCAATCCCTCGTTTTCAGAAAGGTCTATATTGCATGAGAAAACATCAGGGGACTGAAGGCCTTTGAAAGGCAAAAGAGTTCCAGTCATTTGAACTTTAGTTTATCTGATAGAAATAGCTGTCAGATATATTCAGCTTCTCTTTCTTCCTTTCAGTGACTCTGAGACAGGCCCTATTGAGATAAGCCTAAGAAAGAGGAAGAAAGGGCAGATAGTCAGCATAAAGCAGTTGTATTGTTCAATGTGACAGAAAAGAAGAGTTGAAGAGCTCAGCTGGAAGTCTGTGGTTAATGTTTTAAATATTGCCCTATTGAGCTTAAGTGCTGGCCAAAGCAATTTCACGTTAATGACAATTCTGCTTTCCAGGCATTCTGCCTAAAAGGAAAACCGTGCTGTTCATGCATTTAGCACTTCTCCAGAGAGAGCTCTGCCTCTGGAGGCCATGGGGAGTAGAGAGGAATGTCTTCTTGGTTCAAAGACATGGGGAGTTTTCCCCAGTAACTCATCAGAGGTTCCTCCCCTTCTCAACAAATGCTGAACAACAATGAACAAAATGATGAGAAAAGGTTATTCTGTTCTGTCTTACCTTATTATCAAGCTGAATATGATAATATCTCTACATTTTGTAGGAGAGCATTGATTAAGACCTTTCCATCACTTTAAAGATTCTGTATGAAAAATAGCAGAAGAAAAAACACATAAGAAAACACACATTCACATCTGAAACTCTCAAATAAAGAGAAATAAATAGCAAAAGGAAGTGAGATCCATCCTGACACTGTTCTGGTGGCATTTTTCTTGTACTAGCACAGCTGCTCTGGTTCCCCATATTCATTTGAGTATAAAATGTTTACTTAGCCAACATATAACTTGGACTTAACTTTTGAGATCTTAACCTTTTTTAGATAAATGACTGAAGTCAATCTTTTGCTTTTCTAAATCTTAATTTGAGAACTTCCTTTTCCCCTCCCATGGTCAGCAGTAAATCTGCCTCATTGTAAAAAAAACCTTTATACAATTTTAGTAGTTTAGCCTTAAACTGTTATTTTCCCAGTACTCTCATTTTCAATTGCAATAGGCGTTTTGAGATTTTTGTTTCCTTCACATGTATTTTTGGGCAGCATTTAAATCTTGCTAATACCCACTTATTACTTTACTACAGATACACAAAACCCCCCACATTTAATCAGAGTCCTTACAAGGTCTTAGCTTAAATATTGACCAACAGAAAAAGAAAGCACAATATTGACCCAATCCCAGATTATCCTTAAAAACTTAATGATAGTTAATAATAATATCAGTGTAAGGTATTTGCTTCTTGTCACCCCTCCCTCTAACAAAAGCTTGATCCTTTGAACTTTGTTGAAATCGATGATTACTTGTTGTTTCTTTTAAGAGGTGATAGTAGAGGCTAGAAAACAGCAATTACTTCACAACAGTATGCCAAGCTGATGTTGCAAGTATTTGTAGATGATTTGCAGTAATGAAAATGGCTTTATTATATGTATGCAACCCATAATTGAATGCATAAAGCATCCACTCTGAATACAACTTCAGGCATAAAGGCTAAGAGCTTCCTGACTAAATGTCAGGGTCTACAGTATAGGTGGCGACATTTCATAGAGCCAACGACTTTTTTATACCCCTTAGCAATCCACAAAAGCCTGGTCAATATTGTCAAATACTTTTTTAATGTGATTCAGTCTGTATTAATGTAATGAGCTGCATTCACTCTGTTTGTTACCTCCCCATTAGGTACAGGAGGACCTTGAGTGCTTTTTCCGACTAGATTTTGACCTTGTGAACCTGTGGACTTGTGGCAGATTAATCTCCCAGAAAATACTTATTTTATTTAAGATTGTCAGGCTCTTAGACAAGTAGAAATGCAGTCATACCCCAGCAAAATTCATGCAGGTCTCTGGCTGGCTGAGGATACACGTTTGGAAGGCACATTGACTGAGCTTAAGCTAAGTACATAAGTAGCATCAGTTTAGTACATATGTGTTCATGGTACTACAGGTATATGGACGTATTTTACTATGCATAAATGTGTCCAGATTCATCTTTTAAAACAAAAATGTCCCCATAACAATTCTCTAACTGAAAATATTACTAGTATGGATATTATTCCTCTAACAACAGATGAGCTTGTCTGGAAGTATGGTATCAGTGACAAATGTCCAGCTATTGATAACATTCTTGCCTTACCATTGAAGCCTGGATTTTACCAGTGATCAACTAGAAGAGAGATGAGGGATTTGTTTTTTTCTGATGTCTATTTTCAATCTTGCCAAACTGATGCAAGTGTTTTGGGACAAAGACTATTCCTTTTTATTTGTTGTTTTATTACCTTGCACAGGGGAGTCTGGGCTACTACAACAGGACTCTGATTTTGGTTGTGGCATAAAGATGATGTTTAAAGCTACTACTGATTAAAAAATGAAAAAGTAATAATAAAAATAAATTATAAAACAAGCAAACAAAAAAAACCCCACAAATCAAAAAAGACCAATTTCCCTTCATTTAGCCGGAGGAAATAAGAAGGGAACAAATCATTACGTCACTCTGATGACCTTTCCTTGGTGCACAGATGTTTGTGGTGAAATGAAAAAATTTTATGTAGGAAGACTAAGTTGCTTTACTCCCAAACTTGTCTGTGAGATCTAATGATGGCTGAAGCAACAGAGTTTTGAAAAGATGGGGAATAATAAAAAATACTGTGCAAGACATGACTCTTTCCTCCTCCTGCCCTTTCACTTCATACGAAACAGATGCAAGATCAGCTGGCAACCTGGCATCAGTCTGCATGTCTTGTTTTAAGACAGTCTATTGTTCATAAAATGTTAGGAATACAGTTGCACCAGAGATGTGTGGTACTGAAATTGTTGAGATATCAGTTTAATGATAACACATGAAAGATTCAGAGGACTTCTGGTTGTGTTGCCTCATTATATGTATTATTACATGCAAAACCACTAGTAAGACACAGAACCTGTGAAAATGACTCATAGATGTTGGCTCCTGATTAAATCCACAGTGACTAAATAATACATTAATGAAACAAAGAAAAACTATTAGAGCAATTACCTAACCTTTTCCAACCTCATGAGATGTTTTGATGCTTGCTTCAGTATTGTTTTGTTTTCTACATTTCTATAGAAATATTGTTTTCCTTTAGCTACAGAAAGAGGGTTAAGAGGGTTATCTATCTTGTTTGATGTAGTGGGAAAAATAGTGACAAAGGGATAAGAAAAAAGTTGAGATATTTCATGCCAACTTTGTCTCAGCCTTTAATAGTAAAAACAGTTGTTCTCTGGGTACCCAGCCCTTGAGCTGGAAGGCATTCTTCTGGGAGCAGAATGAAGCCCCCATAACTCAAGGGGAAATGGTCAGTGACCTGTTACACCACCTATACGCACAGAGGGTATGGAGCCATATGGGATCCACCCAAGGGTACTGAGAGAGCTAGCAGAAGCTCTCACCAAGCTCTCTTCGATCATTTACCAGCAGTCCTGGTCAACTGAGGAGGTCCTAATTGAGTTGAAATTAGCAAATATGATGCCCATCTACAAGAAGGGCATGAAGGAGGCTCTGGGGAACTACAGGCCTGTCATCCTGAACTCAGTGCCATGGAAGGTCATGGAGCAAATCATCTTTGAGAGACATCATGCTGGCATGTATGGAACAGCCAGGTGACCTGGCCCAGCCAGCATAGGTTTATGAAAGGCAGGTCCTGGTTGACCAACCTCATCTCCTTCTATGACAAGGAGGCCCAATTGGTGGATGAGGAAAAGGCTATCAATATTGTTCTGGACTTCAGTAAAGACTCTGACATTTCCCACAGCATTCTTCTGGAGAAACAGGCTTCCCATGGTGTAGAGAGGTGCGTTCTTCTCTGGGTATGTTTAGCCTGGAGAAAAGGAGGCTCAGAGGAGACCTTTTTGCTCTCTACAACTACCTCTGAAAGGAGGTTGTAGTTAGTCTCTTCTCCAAAGTAGTAAGTAATAGGACAAGAAGAAAGTCTCCAGCTACACCTGAGCAGATTTAGATTGGATATTAGAAAAAAGTTCTTCACTGTAAGGGTTGACAAGCATTGGCACAGACTGCCCAGGGGAGTGGTGAAGGCACCATCCCTGGAGATGTTTGAAAGATGTATAAATGTGGCACTTGGGGACATGGTTTAGTGGTGGAATTGGCAGTGCTGGGTTAGAGGTGGGACTTGATGATTTTTGAGGTATTTTCCAACCTTAATGGTTCTATGATTCTATATATACACTACAAATGCATATAAGTCAAGGACTGGACAAGCCACTGATCATGAGTCATTAGATAATTGTACAAAACACAGTGGGATTGTACCCCTTCTATTATTGCTTTTTTAATGAGGAGAGGTTGTAGTTGGAATCTTGATCATTCTTACAGTTGGTACCCTCTCTCTAACTTCTTTGCATTGGAAATGGCAAATTTGATGGTAACAGCAGCAAATTCATTCCTAAATTCCTGAATCACTACTAAAAGTTATTAGCAATAGCATAATTTTATAAATACTACATTTACAGATGTACATATAGTAATACATACCTATGTATATATATTTGCATCTATATTTAGATAGATGTGTAACTACACAAAGGTATCCTGAAGTCAGTAATTGTCTGAGTGAAAAGTTGAAGTCTACCCTGGTTATCACAAGAAAGTTTTACAGTACCTGGAGCAAATTTATATCCAACATGCCCATCTCTCATGAGTTGCTTGTCTATACAAGGTAAATGCAAACCATGTTTCTGTAAAACCAAGAAATTGTTTGTTTGGATTGTCATTGGTTGAAATGTTTCATGGGACTGAATTGCAATGCATTTGTCATCCATCAAAATCTTGGATCCTACATACAGAAGAGCTTTATAAAGTGTAGGTAGATCAGTCAGGATTATTGGGGTTTTTTTTGCCATGACTTCAGACTCTTCCTTCCTGAGCTTCTAGTCCCTGGCTACCTTTGCTGCTGGCAGAGCGTGTAGCAGTGTTGGGAACTGGGGGGCTGAAGGGGTTGAACAGAAATGCAACTTATTTCAAACCAACCGTTTGCATGTGGCTGATTGAACTGAGATCCTACTGTCTGACTTGACTGGATTTGTACAGACTGTAAAGGTAGCTTAGACACTGACTGCAATTTTGACTGTCCATATGTGCTGAAATTAAGGAGTGTTCTTTATGGAACTAATTTTGACTTTCAGAATAAACCAAAGATTCAGTTGCCTGCTTTCAGACAAATATATAGGAAGGGGTTTTTTTAAAAAATGTTACTTATATAAACATTAATTTAATGTTCAGAAATTACAGAGAAAAAATAGGTCCCAGGTTTTTTTTTTCCCAGTTCCTATCATTTTAATATAGAAAGTCAGTGGCAGATATTTACCTTTCACATTTGAAAAGTGCTATGAATATAGAAACACCATGCTGAGTGCTACCCATCATTATTAAAAGCTGTATAGTAATTAAAAGAAGAATGATAGAACTGCTTACAAGGTGAAAGTGCTAAACAAATATTTATTTTACACAGTGTGAGTTATCTCACAGAAGCATAAAGATTAAGAATAATTACATGGACCCAATCAACATCAAAATGAATGAGAGTCTCCTGGCTTCATGTCTGGGCTACTTAAACACCATTTTCAGGCTGCTGTAACCTTCCTGTTACTGACTTCATATTCACTTTTTGGAGGGTGACTGTGATCCTAAAAACACAGCATTCAAGAAACTGAGTCACCTTCAAGGCAACTTTGCCTAATAAAGTCAGGCTGGTGAATGATGCTACCCATTGTCTTTATTTGCCAAGATGCTGGTTTAACACTTATCTCCTATTTCAGACGGCTTAGAGACAGGAAAACAGAGACTCCTCAACCCCCATCCCTAAAGTTGGTCCACTTCCTAGATTGACTATTTCTATAAATTGTTTAGCTTGTTCTAAAGGAAAGGAGAGATACCTCTCCTTTGCATGCTCTCATAAAGACACATATAAAATCTCATCTGAAAGTCCTTCCTGAGACCACCATTACCTTTTCCTGGTAGCTTTACAGTTGACTTGATCTTCTCCTATCTCATAAAAATATTACCTATATATCCACAAAGGAAAGATCTGGAGGCTATAAAGGAAGGCAACTGGAATGAATCCTGAATTTACAGTGTATTGGTTAGGCCATTCAGCTAAGAGGAAAAATAAATAAGTGCTTTTTAATTAGATGATAGCTGGATAAATAGTACAGAATTTGGAGGATGGGAATAAGATTTCAAATGTACTCCTAAATAAGGTACAAAGGTCTGCACTCTGAAAGGCAAACCCGGATGTGATTTCCTAGACGAGCTCACACCAAGGATACATGTGCTTAGAATTTCACCTACTGGTGAACTATTGTTTTTTTGGGGCTCGTGTGATTGATAAAAGAGAAGCCAAAACTCCCCCTTCTGCATGGGGAACACACACACTTAATCCATCTTTAGGAATTCCTGTCAACCTTGGCACCTTCATCTCACACTCTGTATGACTATCACAATGCCTAGATCCCATTGGTGAAGGCTTGCCACCAACCCTCTTCAATCTTCTGATTCTCTTGTCAGTTAGGCAAATAATTGTGTGATGGATTGCTCCGTGGATCTCTATCACTGTCCTCTATCCTTACATACCTATTTCAGCAAGAATCTAAATCAGAATTTCAGATTTTTTTAAATGAATATCATATCTTGATTACGTAGACTAATCTCCTCTAATTTTAAGAATCTAACTCAAGAGCCAACAGTTAGTTGTAAGTAAGTTAGAATTTAGAATATTGGTTGTATGGTTTTGTCACAAAACCACGAAGACAGACGGAACAGACAGACATCAATACTTATGTTGGTTGACAACTAATTGTCAGCAGTTCCAGTGAGAAATAGTCTAGTTTTTACAAAAATACTGCATTTGAATAGATGTGTTTCACTTCCAGAAAATATTCCCTCTTCAGTTCTAGTATCAGGCAAGAATCCCAACTACTAACCTTTCTTTTTTTTTTCCTGTAAGATAGATTTTGTTCTAACTGTTACTATATTACCTTACATTCACGTAATCAGTTATTTTAATTGTGCAGCATCCCCCAAGTCTCACCAAGGGCAGGCACTTTATCAATAAAATGATAATTACAGAAACTTAATGAGGCCAGCCAGGAAACACAAAAAATCTTGATCCACTTGTCAGAAAAGCATAGATAATTTAGTGCAGCTCAGTCTGTTTCTGGTCTGCAATCTGATAACTCCACATTTCATAAATCACCCTATGGCAGTCCAGAGACTTCATTTCTAAGAGCTCACATCCTGACTCCGACTTCTGAGTTGTCATCAGGGTGAAAGAGACTCCGTTCCCTCCCCTCCCCTTTCCTTTCTCAGCTCTGGGGCCAGACAAGGAATCTATGAGAAGCCAAGGTACATCATGGCTCACATTAATACTGAAATCCCTGAATCTTAGCATGAATCTCACAAATCCCATGGACAAGCACTGAGGGCTGCACACATTGCATTGCTCTATGGCCAGCTTCATTCCAACCTAACAGCCAGGGCACTTCCAAAGCAATGGAGCTTTCTTAACAGGCTGAGGTTCAGAATTCAGCACATCTTCTCTAGACACGTCACTTCTTCAGCCAAACGTGGCCTCTTTTTATAGCATAATCTCAGTAGCCATGTCCCAGGTCTGACCCCTGTCTCTGGCACAAAAGACATTTCTTGGAGGGTCACCTTAGAGGGGTTTCCTTGCCCATCAGGCTCCCTCCACCTCACTGCCTGGTGACACAGAAACATGGAGCTCTTCGCTGTTCAATGTATGGTACCCCAAAGCAAAAGTGGTTACGAGCAAGGAGTGGGGCTGGCTGTATGGGTTCAGAGTGCAGGAAGGAATATGAAGGGTTTCAGAAAATACCTGTGATGAAGGACTCTGCCAAAATCACAGCAGAGATCCTGGCCTCAGCAGCTTCTCATCGCAGCAAGGCAACTGGTGAGAAGAGCACACACAATGAATGTTCTGTTCTCTTGCTCCTGCCCTTCCCAGGTATCACACTGCCTCTATTAAAGGGAAAGAAGAAAAAAGAAAAAACAATTTAAGCAGCCTTAACACGTTTTTTCAGGCACCTCTTAATGGCATCTTCAGCAATTACATTTTACTGAAAGCAATAGATAAGCTGACACAGTTTCCAATATGCCCCTTCATTTTCTTTTTCCCTTGTGCTGGCAAGTTTTGACAAGTCACAGCTGTTGGTCGAGGATACTGAAAAGGGAGAAAGAGATAATATGCAAATTTAACCAGCAGTACTGAACAGTGAAACGAAGCACATTTCATTTACATTTTAAAACAAAGTACAATTTTAGGAGCCAGTTACATTTATATAGGTTTGTTTGTTTGCTTTCTCTGGTCCTGAACTTTCCTAATACATGGTGTTCTGGTGTGGCTGCTGTTTGGTATTTTCATCCCATGCTTCTTAAGGTATAAAACAATTAAATCTTGACTTCCAGAGCTCACTCCCTAAATACAAAGTATATCTTAGCATGTAAAACTTTCCATTTGGAAATTTACAATTATAATTGTAAGCTCACTGCAGACCTCCAGGGAAAGATTTATACTGAATATGAAACAGTTGTGATGGGTTTTTTTTTCTAAATAGTTTGAATATGAAAGCACATTTCTGAAATACTTGGACTTAAAGAGATATTGTTCCACCAGTTCCACAAAAAGAACTGCCTCCAAAATATTATTTTTTTTATTTTTCCCCCTAGGTAATTTTAACTATTTTACTTCATAAATTAAACACTTTTTAATACCCAGGCTTCCACTTAAAAGAGAGGCAAGAAGGTCACTTCCCTGTTTACATCTTCATTACATAAAAATTTTAACTTCTGAAGAACAAGTCTGTAAAGAAACCAGTTCACATCTCTGATTTCAGCTTTGAGAACTAACTCATCAATGAACTAACCTAATAATTATACATAAAAATAACTGATTTCAAAACACTATCGTGGTTATCACTCATTCTGGACTGTTTCTTCAGGAGAATTTTGGAAATAGGAATAGTGACAGTCAACCAGTGATTGATGCTTTTCTAAAATGCAAGATCTTAGTCAAATTTCATTGAATGTCTACCGTTACTTTTAAGTTACTTTCAATAACATTTGAGAAAGATAGTCCTCCTTTATCACGGTTACAAGAGATGTCTGTTTCTTGAATATCAGCAATATTTTTAAAGTGCTGTCAATTAAATTCTTTATTACATAATAATATTATAACTTATGAAGTGCTTAGCTATTTTAAATAAATAAACAGATAATTAGCAATACTGTCCAATAAGCTGAAAAGCCTTTGGGCTTGTACTATGGGGTGGTCTCAGTCAGCAGCTAATGCTCCTCAATAAAAATCCCCTTATTTCATGGTGTAAAAAAGCACCCAAAAGTACAGACCACATTTTGAATCTGTCACACTTTGCACATTTTCTTTATTCTATTCTTTTTTTAAAAATTTTATTTTATTTCAGCTCATTTATGCTTTGCTTCAAAGCTAACAAGTCTAAGCTTTGAAAAACAGATCAATGCAACCCATGGTTTCAAGAGTAGTAGTACAAAAGAAACAGAAAAAGAAGAGTGTGTGAGTCAGAACAACATCCATTTAACTTTGGAAACAATAACTATTTTTTAATAAGGAATGCTGTCTTGTGAGAAATTGATTTCTACCTTACAGGACTAAAGGCTGAGAAAATAAAGCAAAATACAAAACACGTAGAAAAATACATTTTTCTTCCCTTATATTTCTCTATTTTTCTCTCTCTATATATAGATGCATATATATAAAGATATTTATATTTATACCCTTGTAGTTCAGTCTAATTTGTCACTACATTGAATATAATTGTCATTCTGAATTGTTAATTACTTTTTATATGCAAGTTTGCATGTATTTTTCACTTTACTTAATATTTTACTTCTATATTTTTCAAAGTAATCTATTCTCTTTCTGATAACCTCATCATTAAATTTATTTTCCTTCACTAGAAAGGAGATTATTTATATTACAATTTAGAATAACAGGGACTGGATAATAATGAGGAGAGATACTGCTAATTAGTTGGAGACAAAAATCCTTTTTCTGTTACAGAGGATTAAAATTTGAGCACATTTCCCAAGAGGCAACAACGAATGTCCTTCCCAGCCTTTTAATATGCAACAAAATATTATTGTTGGAAATCACCACATTATCTCCATGCATGTCCTTTATATCAGTTCTCACTGCAGGAAAAGGTGAGTAACATGTTTTTAGCCCAAGAACAAAAATATTTGGAAAATACCTTTCAGAAGCTGTTCTGATATTTCTAAATATACTGTATGTACAAAAAAAAAGTGAAGGACAAGTCACAAAAATGCCTCGAAGAATTTCAAAATAGACAAAACAAAAAGTATGGAATGGAGAGATCCATGTTCAATCTTCCTTGTATCTGAAAGACTTTGAACCCACATTAAGCATTTCCCCAGAGTATAGTCTAATCTTATGTGGTATTCTCAATATCTCCTCTGACTTTATTCCATATTCAAGTCTATTAAATATTCACTAGACCAAGCACTGCAACACAAATATATCCTTTATATGTCCTGTTGGCCAGGATACAGCACCATTCCTTCTACTACAGGCTTTCTGCCTCTCTATCTCACATGTTGGCTAAGCACAATGACTAAGCATAAATGAAGATATTGTGGCATCCACCATTTTGGGAATCTAGTTGATTTTTTTTTCCTTTGGCAAGTTTGTGTTTCAGGAACTTCAGTATCCTTTGAAAATTGCTAATTGAATTGTGTTCATCATTTGCAAAAATACTGTCTTTTCTATGTATCCAGAATTATTCATTGAGTTTAAAACTAAATTCAGGCCTCTCTCAAATTGCATTTTTTACTCTGTACTTAATTAACCTAAGCCCTGATTTTCCCTTCAGGGTTTTCATGAGGACAGGAGGCAACGGGCAGGAAGTGACACACAGGAAGTTCCACCTGAGTATGACAAAGAACTTTCCTGTGTGAGCGACCATTCACTGGAACAGATTGTCCAGAGAGGTTGTGGAGTCTCCCTAACTCTGGAAGTTATTCCAGAAATTTCTAGATGCAGTTCTGTGTGATGTGCTCCAAGACGAACCTGCTTGAGCAGGATGGTTGTACCAGATGACCTACACTGGTCCCTTCCAGTCTGACCCATTCTGTGATCCTGTGATACTTTTAGTGTTTCTTGGTTACATGTTTAAGAAAAGAGTTAGAAATCAAACTGAGTGTCTCTTTACGAAAGCTAAAAAATGTAAAAATAAACAAACAAAAAAGACCCTCCCCCAAAACAAAACCCACTAAAAACTGATTCACAAAGAAAATTATGTAATACCTGCAAAAAAGTTTATGCTTTTATAGACCAAAATCTTAGATAAATAAATTTCCCCATTCCATCACAAGCACCAAATAAACTCAGCTCATTTTTAGTGCACCGGGGGTAAGTGAGCAGCTGGGAAAGTATTTGGCTCTTAGCCAAGGTTAACCCACGACATCTCTTCTTCATCATCTGTTTTCACACAACTGTGTATCTAATATATCATCTGAATATCTAATCTCAGTTCTGATGTCAGTAACTATCCAGATATTGGACTGCATGTCAAACCAGATGCAAAAAAATTTTCTTTCTCTTGTGTAGGTGAAAGCAAAAATCAAATAAAACTTCCTGTCCTTTGCATGACAGATTTTTTTCCACATATAGTAGGAAATGCCTAAAACCAATTTATTGTTTTACACCCTAATGCCATTTTGGATCTCCTGCTGAAAGATATTTTTTGAAACCAACAATTTAAATAATTTTTTAACCTGTGGATGTTACTGTCATGATACAAAAAGCTTCTGCTGAAATTTGGATCCTTTTAAAATCCCGTCTCTTGCATTTGAAATGGCTCATTCTGTACTTCAGAGAAGTGTGGCACCATGCAAATGAGAACTTGGGTCTGTATTTTTCATCTGCAGAGCTAACCAGATTGGCCACTACCCAAAAGTTATTTCCATTATCTGCTCCTTGTTAGCATATATACTTAGTCTGAGAGTGCCAGCACATACAGAGACATACCAGAAGTTTCATAGTAATGGATAGCGTTAAAATTTGTTAATACTTGAGCATTGTTGAACAAAGGTAAAATATTAGCATGACCAACAGATTTCTATTCCATTTGCAGAGATGATATCTACCCTGCTGAGATGAAGGCACAAGTAGGATACGTTTGAGAAGGCATCTAGATTTGGTGGTGGAATAAACCTTGTCTATCAGAGGCACCAATGTATCATCAAATTGAGCAAAAATAAAGAACATGGACTTAGAAAGGCTCTTATTTGCTGCATGTGACACGAACAGATTAATTAATGTCAACAGAAAGAGTGCCTGAGTGGCTGCTGAGAAGCTGCCTTTAGGCTGCAGAAATTGCATTAGTTAGACAACAGTCCAACAGGGATCCCTGGAAGTCAAGCCACGGATCCTAAAATACGGGATAAAATGTGTCGTAGCTTGAAAAGCCTTCTTGAATTGCATGAAAGCTGAGGAATTACCAGACAAAACATGTGCTGACTACAGAAATAGGGTTATGGAAAGGAGAATCTGTCAGTGTCAGAATGGACGACATAAAATTGCCTGAAGCTGTATAAAGCAATGTGAAGAGTAATGAGCCATCTCTCCACACAGGTATGCACAGCACAGATGCCAGGAGTGTTATTTAGTGAGGGTAACTCACTTTAACAGCAGCTGTGTTTTTCATCAAATATTACGCAGATCCCTTATGAGCACAACTCCCATCCCAAAGTGGTTTCTACCATCAGGTCTTGGAATGAAAAACAAAGATATGTCATAGAGTGAAGCTGAGGACTTCTACATCCATAAGGGGGCCTATCTGTGCAAACCTGGCTGCTGGGACAGCCAGCTCTTCTGTGGCAAGAAGAGAAGGTGAGGTAATCTAGAGAATCACATCATTCGGAAAAGCACAGAGAAATGGGAAGGGTTGGTAGGTCTCACTACCTACCAAATGACAGAACTTCTTGAAATTAAAGTGGTTGGGGAAATCAAAAGAAAAAGGATTAAGGGGTATATCCTTGGGGGCTTTAAACTTTCATTTATTATCCGTTTGTTGGAAAAAATATGTCAGCTGAAAGCACACCTTTTGAACCCTTGTTTCTTCTTCCAGACTCTCGAGGTTTTGAACAATTACAGAAACAGAATGTGATTCTATATGAGAAAAAACCCCAATTTTATTGGTTGTGTTTCGGTTTTCAGTCAAGAACACACTGCAATTCTGCTTTATATTTCCTTTCATTTCTATCTTCTTTATCCTTGATTTCAGGGTAAACACAGGCACAGTAGCTTAGCTCTGGCACGAGCTGTTGCAGTAGACATTTTAAATATACAGTTCCCAATTTATTCCATCTCTGGGACAGAGAAAGCCTCCAAGGGACCACTAGGTCAGCCCAGCAGTTTAGCTGAATTGTTACTAAGGAGACAGTCTGATGCCACAGGCCCTGATCACAGAGTGCTTGGGCTGGCAGAGTGTCTTGCTTTGCTGCTGAGCTGTGTGGAGGGAGGGTGGGAAATGCTGTTTTCATTAAAAGGTCCCTTTTCACTCAAATTATGCAAGCATTGACCTGGTGCCACAATCATATCCTGTGTGACTGGAGATAGCTGGAAGAGCTAACAAAAGTTAATCTGCTCTTAAGAAAAGGAGGAAAAATTAAAAAAAGATGGTAAAGAAACGAGGTATTAGTTAATTAGCATTGATCAGTTGGTTTGCTGGAAACAATATCAAGTGAGTGTAAACCAAGATATGTACAATTATTTGCATACCCCAGCTTGTCATA
This sequence comes from Dendrocincla fuliginosa, assembly GCA_035047845.1. NCBI lineage: Eukaryota > Metazoa > Chordata > Aves > Passeriformes > Dendrocolaptidae > Dendrocincla > Dendrocincla fuliginosa. The sequence continues at coordinate 145,922,161 of JAWWMO010000083.1, read as the reverse complement.
CAGGTGATAGGTGATTCACAGCTTTAAGGAAAACGATACGGATATTAGGCTATGTGTTTGCAGAAGTTACATCCTTAACAAGACTCACTCCACAAGGAAGGATAGATTGTATTAACTCTACATATTCTGACTTCTTGGACTGGTTTAGTAATTCCCTGTCTGCTTCTGAGGCATGGCCAGGGCATAATGGGGCAGGCAAGAGTGTGCTTAATGAAACAAAGTGCACAGTGATCTGTGAAGGTCCGTCTAGCCAAGGAAAGATCCTCTGGCCTTCATTTCTAGGAAAATGTAGCCCATATGCCCACTGTGTAATCCCCTAAAACTCTTTGTAGACTTCCAGTGAGACCATGCTCCGGGTCACACAAACTGACTGCATTGTTTTGCACTCTCAGGTTTACTCATGACCAATCCTTCAGCTGGGGAATAGGCACATTCAGGCTTAGAAAACTCAGCAGTGCCCAGTGATTATACTTACATAAGAATGAATTTTAAGGTTTATTCTACTATTCTACCTTAAGAGATAGGTAGATCTCTTAATATCTCTTAATACCTTTTTTTTTTTTGTTGTTGTTGTTTTGTTTGGGTTTTTTTTTAGGTGGAGTTGTTTTGATTTAACTTTTCTTTAGAAGCTTTTTATTATTCTTGACATGTTTTCAGTTTGTATTTTATGATGTTAGTTTGCCATCTTTCTTCTTATTGGTTCTATTTGACTCGATAACTTTGGGATTCACTGGCTACTTTCAAGAATGTTGAAGAGATGAGTACAAACCACAAAGAAACTATTATATATCTTTTCAAAATTAGTGGCTTAGACAGGTAGAGATCCTATTGTGGACTCTATTTAGGTCTTTTTCTGTCTTCCAAGAGGCAAGAGAGCTGTCAGCTAATCACATATAGCTAAAAAATATTTAGATAGCTCTGAATTGTTCACAGTATTGCTATGAGTTAGTCAGCTGGCTTATAAAAAAAAAATATAAACAATGTGCAAGTAATTGACAGCCGTCCTCCAGACTTCAAAATATTTGGCTTTCCAGCAGCTAGTTGGGATAATGAATTTGTGACACAGTTGAGAAATTCAATTAATTTCATGTGCAACTCTAACAGAAATATTTCAGCAGGAGTGTTCAGTCCTTTATGGTCTGGACCAGTTTTAAATTTGCAGAGAATGGCACCATTCACCAGACGTTTAAACTGCCATGAATTGCTGTTTAGAAATTTATCACAAGTATCTGGAAGCATCTAGAAAAGGAGAACCTTTTATGTTGGAGTAGACCTTTAAGATCATTGAGTGCAACCATTAACATAACACCGCCAACATAACATGCTACATTTCACCTTTTTTGAATACTCACAGGAGATGGTGACTCAAACACTTCCTTGGGCAGCCTATTCCTGTGCCTGACCACCCTTTCAGTGAAGAAATTTTTTCTAACATCCTATCTAAACCTTTCCTAGTTCAACTTGGGGCCATTTACTTGTTCTATCACTTGTTACATGGGAGAAGAGACTGATCTCACCACAACCTCCTTTCAGAGAGTTGTAGAGTCTCTCCTTGAGCCTTCTGGTCACTAGGGCTACCCAGGAGTGCCTTTTATACACATAGGAACTTGTCCGCTACTGAACCTGGCTATGAACAGGCCTTCTCAGCCACTCTGGGGTGGGCTATGGGCTCCTGATGAACACCTCTGATGCCCTGAGGTTCCCCTGGATCAGGAACACACTTTGTGCCCCACGCTAGAGTGCTCTGATGCCTATAATGCTGGCATTGGAGCCTCTTGCCTCATCAGATCAGTATACATATATATGTATGTATATATTATGGAGATTTTATATATATATATATACATATATATAATATTTACTTATACATTACATATATATTTATATATGCATAATACAAATTTTTATATATCGTGCATCTAAATATAGAAATTTATATTAAAATCTGTTGTGTTAGTTTTTTTTGTTGATTGGGTTTTTTTCATCAAATGAAATTCTGTATTTAAAGTCAATATAGAGAATTCATATCTCAGTCCTAATCTTAGAGTTGGCTTACGATTCACAAAACAAAATTTTGGGAAAGATTTTTTTAGGCTAAGATCATTCTGCTGTACAATATCTGTGTCCAGAAAGGAAACATGATTTGCAATGAACACACCAGATGGCAAAGGCATTTAGAGTGGGAAGAGGCTTGGTGCTTTGCCACTGTGTACTAGACAGTGCAGGAAGCCAGTAAGGTAATGATGTGGAAAAAAATAAAAGGTTACAGATAAAATTTCACTGGAAAGGTGATCTTTCTACAGAATCAAAGGTAAGAAAATATTCAAGGAAAAGGGTGAAATCACAGATGAAAAGCTGGGTTTTTTTAAGATGCCAGACCTGTGTGTAAAATTGACATGTGAGGGAGTCCTGTGGCTGAATGCAGAGGGCTTCTAAATGCAATGCATCCCCAGAAAAAAATGTCATCAATAAGAAGGAAATCCTAGTACAAGAGGAAGACAACAAAAGTGAAGAAAGAAAACAGAGTATGGCAAACCAAAGGTCAGAACTAGAATAAAAGGTACAGCAACTCTGAGGTCCCTGCTTTTCTGGGGACAAAATCTTGTGGCCCACAGTTCCAGGTGCCTTGCACATACTTTATTCTGTGGAAAATAATACATCATTTAGATAATAAAATTTTCATTAGTTAAAAGGTTTTCATTCATCTTGAGAGCAACAGAGGTCATAAGGTGGTTGAATAATTATTTGGAAGTTTCTCAGTTCATGAAACTTATTTTTTCACAAAATAAATGACAGAAAACAGAGGAAATAAGTGCAATACATTCCTTTCAGCTATTCCCCTTATGATACATACAATACACATCTATGAAGCATGACCTGAGTATGACTCTATACATGGAGCAAAAAGGTGATCCCTTTAGAAAGAGGTTTGTGCAGTTACATGCCAGCAAAGAGAGGGTAGCACATCCAAAAGTGAGCAAGTGCAGCAAATTATGCAAACTTATTTTGATCAAATCAACATGATGCCACATAGTGCCATATCTGCAGATGAAACTCTTTCAGGAATTTTGTAAACAAGACATGACTAGAGAAGGAAAATTAGAGTCTTCTATTAGGTCATTTTGCAAAGATAGGGAAAAAATGGGAAAAAAATTAGGGAACATAAGTTTTTGACAGGCATTGGGAGAATGAACAATTTTAAGAAGGAACTTGAAGGAAAGCAAGTCCTGTAGATCATGGTGGAAGTTTGTCCCATACACTACAGAAAGGATCATTTTTTTTTTTTTTTAAAACAGAACACAGACTAGATGGCCTTGAAGAATGAGCAAGGGAAAGGGGACTTGGTGCTATCAGAGAAAAGAAAACAATTGAGCTGTCACTTGGCAGGGCTGAGAAGGACCTGGATGGGGAATGGCACTTCTGGTTAATTTGGAAGAGAGGAATGCTTCTCTTAAACTCTTTTTTCCTCTCCTCTCTCCCCTCCTCTCTTTACTTGGTTATGGAAAAAATAAAACAAAACAACAAAAAATGAACAACAAAAAAGGCCAACCTAGTAGAATGCAGTGGATATCAATGGCCAAACCTAATATTTATTAATTTTATACCTATTATATATAAAAGATATATGAAAAAATATATAAATATTTCAGTAAAATAGTGTTGATTTTCAGATGCTGAAGGTCTGGCCTATAATCTGTGAGTAATGTGATTTTCAGGACTACACTCAGATTTTTTCAGGCTTCCCTACCTACAGAGGGCTTGGCAATCAGCCTCCAGTTCCAAGAACTAACCTCCAAAGACTTATTTGAGCGTAGTTCTCAGTTGTCCTTAACTGAGGTTTCCCACTGTGTCAGAGGTGGAGTTGTAAAACCCTTAGCATTGTTTACATGGTGCTACTGCTGTTATTTCTTCTTGGAATTGCAAATTTCCTAGTTGTGGGAATCAGCAGGCAAGAACCGTCTCTCTTGTGGGCAACCCTTAACACATCAACAGAGTGGAAGGAAATGTCACTGCTGGCACATTGGAGAAATGCCAAAGCAAACTACTAGTCAATAAATGGAAAATTTCACTCTGTAAACTTTTGGCCTGGGAGTTCATCAGGCAAAATCAGCAAATATTATAATCAATATGTGCCCTGCTGTCCACTGGAGTCTCTAAGCATGGTTTATTTATCATAATATATAATATTTTTTTAATGAAGAATAAAATCAGAATTTTTTATTAAAGAATGAGTGGTTGTTTCCCCCCATCACGTAGTGTATTGTTTCAAGTCATAAATACCTGACCTAATTTTATTTTTTTATTGTTCCCCTCTGGCTGGTAGTGGTAAAAATAGGTCAGGTTCAAATGCAATTGCTCTGGCTGACATTTTTTACTTACGCAGAGCACTTACATGAAGACTGCTTGTTTTTGAGTCCCGTGTTGGTATCCACTTGCTCCTACTAGATATAGCCTTTCTGAGAGCTCTTTTTAAAATGACCAACAGTTATATTTGTATTCCATAAATTATCTTTATCAACAATTTGATTTTCAGGGTTTTTCTTACTGAAGGGGAACCATCACTTCAGTTGTTTAAAAGTATATCACTAAGAAATGGGTTTGTTTCTTATTAGAAACTCATGGGAGGAAGACAAATACAGATGAAATAACAAATAGAAGCAGATCTTGAAACCAAAATAGTGAATTCCCTTGTTCTCTTGGAGTCAGTGGTCCCTCATGAAGGGCTTCAAACAGTCTCCAAAGGTTTTTATATTAGAGGGAACATTGTAGTTGAGCTGGAGAGTTAAAGAAGCCCTTCCACTACCTCTTTCTGTGTAAATATAAATGGCACATGAGGCGCTGTTTGACAGGTCACAGCTTCCACAGACTGAGCCCTGGGTGACAGGTCTGTTATCTAAAATACTGCAACCCGGTCTGAGAGCAGGCAAATAGCTGGATTACAATCCATCATGGCAGGACAAAACTCTCACCATGCTGGGTCGAAGGGTCATGTGTTTGTCAAATAACACTATAAATCATCTTTTAAGCATAGGAGCTGGATGTGAAGTAAAGCCTGGGAAACTGGAGAGCACAACTGCTTCACAGTTGGATTTAGGCACTCAGCTGTCATAGGATCCTGTGACAATCCCTGATAAAAATAGATTCATATGATTGTTCTGACGATAGAATATTAATTTAACTCCAGCATTTTAATGCCAGTTCTAGGCAAGCATGTAGGTAGCAGCTTTTTTGTCACTGTGGCACATGTGAAAGTCTCATTTCTGATTCACAGTCAGAACCCAACCTGAGAGCAATGTTGCTCTGAATAAACACATTTCAGACTGATCCTTCCCAACCATGTGTGTAGATTCACCAACAAAACTCAAATCCCTGATACTGTATCTCACAGATGTAAAAAACGTCTGGCTATGTATCTTGTTTTTCTTTCTTTATTTTGTGTTTGGGATGATTATACGAAACACTTTCCCTTTAACATCTGCTGCTGCCTGTAAGTGATGGACTAGTTTCCAGACACAATTTCTGCAGGTAACCAACTGTGATACCCCACAGTGATTCATAATACTAAAGTGTTTATGGAGATTTTTGGATTTACATGTTTATGAAGTTTACAGTGTGACATAAGAGGAAACAATTGAATTGATGTTGTTTATTTTACTGCAGCCGTGTCTCTGAGGTGCTCAGTACAGTAAATTAAGTTAGTGTGTACTTCTCACTATATGGTTGCAAACCTCTGCTCAACAGGACACATCTTGTGGAGAGAGAAGTATGTGAGATAATTTTTTTCCTCTGGAAGCCCCTCACAATGACTCTGTAATGCAATTTAATCTATAGACTTAAATTGTTAAATATATTAAAAAAAAAATCAGGCAGGGAATGGCTGCCTGTGTTAGTTACAGAATTAAATATCCTTCAGAAGTCAAGCATTGATGGCAAAAATGCCTCACTTTATGAGAAAAAGAAGAAAGAGGTTAACTGGAGAAGATCCCAAAGCAGACTGTTGTCCCAGGATTTTAGCATAATTCAATAGCTTCTCATCCTGCCTGTCAGGAGAACACATTGAGAGGAGGCATCTGTTTCTATGTGTGCAATACTAATTATTGTGAGGGACTGTTTTGGCACAAACTACTGAATAGCTTCAGTAGGGTTGTTAGAGGTTAAGGCTGGCCCCAGGCTGTACAGCCCTTTGGATTGTATAGCAATGCTCAGTGTGTGGCAGTAAATCAGTAGTACTGCAAAACATTGTCCTGTTTCTGGTGTTCTGGTGGAAATTGGGGACTGGGAGGAATTTGGGAACTATGAAGAGATTTGAATTGTGCTTTCTTTCTTCCTTTTTTTTGATCCCTCCAACTTTCTTGAAGGGGGTGATCCTTTTGCCAAGGATGGTACTGGTTGCTTAGTGACATCACCCCACAGGATGTTCTGTGATGTATAAGCACCCCTTAATGGCTTGGGAGAGCTGGGACTGCTCAGTGGCTTTGCCATGCAGCAGGAGTGAGGGTTATGGGAGATCCTCCAGCAATGTGATAATCCAATCGTTTCCTCTCTGGGACCCTTTACCCCCTTCCCTCCTGCAGTGTGGGGTTCTTTATATCAGGCTCCAGGAACCCATGTACTTTATTGTACTCCAAAGTCAAACTGATCCAGTGTGTACAGTAGGTCTCCAGATTCTGTCCAATCTCTTTGCCAGTACGTTAGGAAATGCAAAAAGCAGCCTTTCTGGAAGTCAAAGAGGGGAAAACAATGTGGACAAAATGAGCCACTCAGATGTTTCATTCCTTCATTTACTTTGACCTGAGGAACTACCTTTCCCCTTTAAGCACACATGCTCTCTTGTAGGTAGGCAGAGCAGACCTGTAGATACACCTCTAGGCAACCACCTGTTTTATTTCCAGTTAGTATTGGTGGCTTTGTCATAAAATAACGACCATTACAATGAGGTTACATTAAAGAAAACAAAGAAACAAAAGCTCTCCCCCCTCCAAAGCCAACAAAACAAAATGAAAAAATCCCAAACAAAATAAAAAATACCAGGTCTTATTACCTGATCTCATAGGCAGCCACTACATCTTGGTTCTCATTTCTATGTTACTATCTTTTGCACTGGTTCTGTGAACAATCCCTGTCCCCTGCAAGCCGCAGTTCCTAGAAATATCTAGAAATTATTTTGGAGAGTGCTGTTCCATGCAGGACGAAACTGGACTGGGAATATGCTAAAAATTTATTTGTATTGTGGGATAGTGCCTTGCCCTCATCCAAACAGTCACTATTTGGATGCAGCTCTGAAAAATAAGGAAGAAAGGAAGCGTGACATTACAATTCTGAACCTTTTTTCTGGTAGAAAGGTAGAAACCAGTTTTCTTTAAACAGTGTTCAGCCCATTTTAGAGGAAGGTTTGTACTAAACAATCACACAGTGCTTGGACTGGTTACCGTTCCTGTGGCTAGTTAATTTGTGAATAAAGATGGAAATGAAACAGCAGAAAGAATTAAAATTTAAAAATTAGTATGGCTAATGAATATTAAAATAACATTTTAAATAGCAATTGTGGGATTAAAATTATAGAAGAGGGATACTCAGAGCTTGATATTGTGTAAAAATAAAAGCCACAAAATAAACAAGCAAAAATTAAACACTCCTCCAAAACACCAGGAATAAATAATAAAAAAAATGCAATAAGAAAAATGAACCCTTTAGTCATTCAGTTTCTTCTAAATTAGGAAAAGACGTAACAATTATATCTAGATTAGAATAAAGGTACTGTACTGAATTAAGGTTCAGTTTAACAAATTTATCTTTTTTAAAAAAAAACCCCCGAGAGTCTTGTCTACATTGTAATTCTGGAAAATGTTAGTTAAAATACATTTATAATACATTTATAATGTATATTAAAATAATTTTGAATCATTTTGCCTTCCTGCTTCATGCTTGTGTAGAACTTAACAGAAAATATATATAATAGTTTGCTTTTTACTTGAAGCCATAACATGCCATTTAGTACAGAATTAGATCCTTGCTATTGAATTCCACAGGATGACTCAGACATTTTGCAGAGAACAAACTTTTTCTCTATTAAATGACTTAGATTTTTAGAGTAATTTCTAGAGAAACTCACTGATTAAGTAACAATGAAATTCTAAACTGCTTTCCCATCAGAGTGAAAACAATTAACATGAGGCAGATTCTTCACTGCCTGGCATTTTGTGCAGAGCGAACAAAAAATTCCTACAATGTGGTATCATTGTACACACATTTTCAATTTATTATGTATTAATGCAGAGATCACAAAGTGCTCTCTCCTCATTTTTCTTTTTACTAAAATCTTCATTTTCAGACTCTGTAATAGGTCCTCACACATGATGTTCTGTAATCCCTTTATCATTTCAGTTGTGTTTCACTGAGTTTTTTCAAAAGCTTATTGATGTCCTTTGTGTACTGCAGGGACTCAGCTGTGCTCTCTACTTCATTGTCACCTATGCTAAGGAAGGAAATGCTGGACAAAATCCTTCACATCACACCCGAGGAGCTCCTTTTATGCATTTTTCATGGCATATTCAAAGAAAGTTACTCGGAACTGCAGCTTTCACTACTACTCTCAGTAAGAATGCCTGTGACCATCAGTAATTAGTGAGAGACCTGCTGAAGCAGAATTATTCATCTTTCAGCTGCAACTCTGGACAAAGACCAGCTTTTTATTAGATAACCAACTTGGTAAAAAAGGTCAGATTTTCAGGCAGGCACTCAAAATCTTTTGTAATTCTTTCAAATGTCTGAGCTCACACATTTGTTTCGGTAATGATACAGAATCACGAAATTGAAGAGCTGAGCAGGCACCTCTGTAGACTTTCTGATCCAACTCCCTGCTGAAAGAAGGGTTTGCTAAAGAAGGTTGCTCAAGTTCTTGTCTACTTGGATTTTAATATCTCTAGGGACAGAGGCTCCACATCCTCACTGGGCAACCTGTTTGAACACTTAGAGTAAAAATGTTTTATTCCTATGTTTACAGAGATATTTAGGTAGTCTCTGTATTCCTTCTGGATCACCTGACCTAACTCCCACCTGTTGAGAACTCTCTTCTTAAGTTTGAGTTTAGTTACCTAAATGTAATTTCGTCTAATAAAAGGAAATGATTCAGCTTACAGTGCCTGCCTGTATAAGACTTAACTGAGGCAAAACACATTTAGCTAATCCTAAATTGCAATCTTACATGGTAAATATACATTTGGCACAGCAATGTAGGATAAAGATCTTGATCTGGAAGGTAGGGATCACTCTCAATATAAAAAATGCTAGACTCTAAAATTTTTCCTTCTGAAAAGCAGTGTCACAATCAAGAAATAAGACTTTAGAATTTTGATAAAGAAAAATTTTGATAAAGAAAAATTGCAGGTGTCTAGATTATGCAACAGGAAAGTCATTGTAGCGGTGAAAAATAAAACAGTAAAAAAGAATCTCCTGAAAAAGATCAGAGGCTTGCTGTAAATTTTGTAAATTAGTATCTTTGCAAAACAACAAGGTTACCTGGGTTCTCTGAATGCTTTTCAGAAATCAGCTTCTCAAATGCATTTTATATATTTCATTATTATATATATTATTTAAAAATAGCTTACATGACTGTATCATATTGTCTCTAGAATATTAGCTACAGTCTTGTAAATGTAAGCTATAATGTCCTTCCACCTCAGTTCTGACAGGTTGGTCAATAATCTCTTGAATGACATATTGGTAATGAGTATAGTTTTTGAATGGTTTCTTCTTAAAGCAAAATTCCAGCTATGGATTAATATTCTCAAATCTGACTTCTGGTGTTTTTACAAGATTTCTTGTTGAGTGTAATTTAAAAATAGACATTAAAATCCCAAGGGAAAATAGCATGCATTGATAAATTTATATGCTCACAAGTTACTAAAGGTCATATAAGATCTCTATAAAGTGGAACAAACAAACTCTAGTCAATGTGTTTTATACTTTCTCTGCAAAGGTGTGAAAGACCACTACTCAGTAGGCTACTGCATATATCCCTGGTAAAATGTATATAATGGATACATTTTCATGCTAAAATTAAGTCCAAAATATCTATACATAGATCTGAGATAGACAACTCTTCAGACCTTGAGGGCTGTCAGCCCACCTCAGGACAAAGACTGAACCAAGATATTTTGAGAGGATGACCAGCAGGTCATTCAGGACAGCCAGGACTGCAAATCCAGCCCCTCTATAGATCAAAATTTGGACCAAGGACACATCTGGTGTGAATTAGGCTGAAGGAAAATGAACAGCCATTTATAGATGCAGAATGGGCCACCATATCTTTTGGCTCCCAAAGGAATGTAGGCACTACAGTTATATATAAACATCCAACTCTTAGCTTTGGTTGCTTTTCCATCTCTACTTTTTAACTGTCCTTCCAAGGTGCCTCTGAATTTTCATAAAACTGGTTCCTGGATGAGAAGGGGATCCTAACCCTCAGACTAGAGAGGTGAGCGTTGGAGTTGAATGCTCTTAGAAATCTCTGAAATTTGTGACAGTAGGTGGGAAAACAGGCTTGGGAGTGGCTGGACCTGTAAGGCAAGTGGCCTTCCCATGGTCTTCCCATGTGGGTGCAGCGTGACATCCATTTTGTATGGCCAAAATTGATATGTAACAAGAAGTCAAACAACTGTACAAAAAATAAACAAAACCAAACCCAACAAAAGTGTCTGCTGAAAGGAACCTGATCAGGCTTCTGGATTGCATAGTACTCTGATATAAGACTGATGAATCTAAGATGGAAAAAGACAAATGTGGGAGGGAAGGGATGCATAAGCAGGTGTGTTTACAGTGAGACAGATAAATGGATTAGATAGAGTGAAAACAGCAGTTGGATAGAGCTATGGGTGAAAAAGAAATCCAGAGACAGTATTTTTCTGATCTCTTATTTTCTTCTGCCTTAGAAAAGTAGCTCTGCAAGTACCTACTGAATTATCACACCTGCTTATTTAATCCTGGGAGTTGCATCATTTCACTCGTAATCTTTATTTTATTCTTTCTCATTTTTTGGAAAATCAAAAAATACTATTTTGGTAGGAGGCAGAATTTTGAGCTATAAGAAACAATCTTACTTTAGGTAAATATAATTTTCTCACAGCCTGCCTACAAATTCAAAAGGCCTACTGAACTGCTGCCTGTATATCTTACAGTGCAAAAATATGTCATTCGGATTAGTTAGTATTATATGTGTAAATGCATGTGTGTGCGTGTGTGTACATGCATAGGTAGAATGAAGCAGAGGATAAAGAGAATCAATGTATCATTTAAGGAAAGGAAATGAAATCATGCTGGGAAAAACTCTCCAGTCATATTAAATGTTTCTGTCCAGACCCATGTAAAGACAGCTAATTCAGGTAGAGAAAACTCTCATATCACCATTTGCTCCTAAAAATTCTTTATCCATGGTTACAATCAAATTTCATAAAGGATTTTCTGTGGTTATGAAATAACTGTCATTTTCATTATCACTGCTTTTGAACATAGGAAAAAAGAAAAAAAAAATCCTACTGGAAAACCTTTACTTGTGGCATTTCTGGTCAGGTTCAGATTAGGAAGTTCCATCAGTTTTTAAAGGAATGTTCAGTTTATGATATTTAGTAACCTCTAGAGGCTTGGGTGAGTCAGATAAAGTCCAGATAAACATCTGACCTTTGCAGGGTTTATCCAAAGTGAAGGGAAGCTATTGAAGTGTACCTATTACTAATCTGGCACTTGTTCCAAGCAGGAAATTTTCACTGATGTTAATGTAAGCTCTGTGCACTGAGTGAGAGGAGATTATCCAACAGATATCCACAGAAAAAAGAAAAGCTAACAGCATATGAATTGGAAGACATAGTGCAAAAAAATTAGTTCTTGTGGCATGTCAGGCAGTTTGATTTTTAAACTAAAATTATTACCATATAAAACTCAAATGATTAAATTATAGACTGAAAGTAACATTTTTCTATCAGCATAGAGATCAGCTCCAAGGATGCTTCAGTGTACATGTACTTGAAAGATCTAAAAAAATTTTCATCACTTAAAAAATTTCATACATTTATTTGAAGTGCTACATTAAAATTATTTTTCCTCTTGATTTGAATTCACTCTTAGCAAGCCAGAATAACACAACATGTCCCAGGGGTGTGTTCCAGACTTCATAGCAATAAATTGTTCCATTTCTTGTTTATGCAACACCAAAATTAATTCCTCAAAGAATTATAGACTGGCTTGGGTTGGAAGGGAGTTTAAAAACCATCTAGTTTCAAGGCCTCTGTCATTGGCAAGGACACCTTTCTCCAGACCAACTTGCTCAGGACCCCATCCAACATGACACTGAGCACTTCCAGGGAAGGACTCACCAGCTCATGTTTAGAAAATGACATGAAGACAGTGTGTGTGAAACACCCCTGCCAGGAAAATTGGCCGGATTCTCTGCCACTCCCTTGCCTTGCAACCCTGTGAGGCACCAAGAAGAGCAAAGTGCGCTTTCTCTTCACTCTTAATGCTCTGTTACTTCTTGCTTTGTCCTCTCACTTCTTAACTTGAAAATGGTTCAAGGTGGAAACCTGCAAAAAGAAGCTTGTATAACATATAAAGGAGCATATTAATTCCCTCCTCCACCCACAGTTTTTGGCATGAATTGCAAAATGAGGAATATTTCTGGTCTGTAGAGTCTTCAGTGGTTACTTCCCCTCCCTGTTCTTGGCCTTAGCAATCCGCTGGGAATATCTACAGCATCTTAAATAATGTGGACAGGAACAGTTCACTGGAAGTTAACAAACCAGGCTATACTGCCTCAAAGCCAGGCCACAGAAAATTTAACAATGGCTTTCAGCAAAACTAATGGAGGGAGATAAGCTATGAAAAGAGACAACTCTCTAGAATTAATAATACAGCTGCACAAATTTATAGCAGCTGAAGATCCAGTCTTTTGCTTATCTTCTTCCCTGATAAAGCTGTCTCTCTTTTTAAGAACAGAGAGCTTTCCTTTTTTGTTATAATTTCTATTTTTCTGTCAGTGGGTTATTTGTTCATTGGAATGCAGAGCTGACCTCAGCTGAAAATTCATTGAAAGCCCTGCACAGCAATCCTTATCTCCAGAATCCCAGCTAAAACCCCTGACCCATGTATTTTCATTGTCCTCTCTGGAACTCTATTATATTCACGATATTTTTGACAAAACACAGTGAAAGAACAATGCTGGAGATGTGAATACATTCCCTTTCTCCCTCAAGCAAAATGAAACCTAGCCTGTCTCAGGCCTCCCTTGATGGGAAAAAGAGTTAATGCATTAAACATAGGACATACTCCAGAATTTTAATAGCATCTTTAATCCACCAAGTTTGGACATATAATTGTTAACATTTTGTTTTTCATTATGGAATGTTTTGTGCTTAGTATACTCTGAGAAATGAACATCTGGTATTAATAATTTTTCAGCATAAAAAGCTCAACAAAATTGCAACCTATTGTAGCTGGCAGATGGGTTAAAAAAAAAAAAAAGAGTAAAAATAATATCCACAAAACACTGCAATGTAGATTCTGATTTAATTCAAACAATGCATAATGCATTGACTTCTAACAATAGGTGGCTGTTGTGAGCAGTCTTTTCATAGTTAGACGTATTCAGTAATGATTATTCATGTAAACAGGCTTTTTGTTTAAAATTAGTCAGTGAATTGTTTTGACTGGTATGCTGGTCCCAGCTTTGATGGAAGATAGTACATGGAAGAGGTACTGTGGAAGGAACAGCTTCAGAAAAGTAGAAATAGACTCCCCATTGAAGAAAGCTCCTGACACTGAGCTGCTACACTTTGTTTCAAAAGCAAAAAGAAACTGTATAATTAGTGTTTTTCTGTTTTACATGAGTCTGCCTTAAAGAATCAGAGAGGGTCATCATAGAATCCTTGGTTTGGGTTTGAAGGGACCTTAAATATCATCTAGGTCATCCAGTCATGGGCAGTGACACCTTCCACCGGACCAGATTGCTTCAAACCCCGTCCAACCCAGCCTTGAACACTTCCAGGGATCCACATCCACATCCACAGCTTCTCTGGGCATCCTGTTCCAGTGCCTCAGCACCCTCTTTGTTTGGGATGATGTTTGCCACCATTAAGAAAAGCTTGCAGTACAAAACTGGTTTGAGTTTAGAGAACTTGAAAGAAGGAGACACTGCCAATAACTATATTGTCACATCTTTCATTTGGAAAAGGGAGATGAGGTTGACATAACTCAGAAGTTGTCAGCTCTGCTAGATCATTAACTTTTGGCTCCCTGTGCTTTGTAAACACTTGAGTGGCTTAGTTTGAAATTTTTCTTTCTTCTCTTTTTCCTTCTATTTTCTTTCCCTTTATGTTTTTTTTTCCTTATCTTATTCTTACCAAGAGGATTAGAATTTCGTTTCTCACTTACAAGCATGTTTACCTGGAGTGACTCCAGGAAGGGAAATAGCTTTTCATGGAGATTTGTATTACGCTAAATGACAAAATTCGAACTGCAAAGTTTTCACCTTTAACTAAGCCTGGAACTGTTCTGACTTTACATAATGGACTTGGATGGTGTAAACCAGGAACCTGCCACATAAGGACTGAATTATTTATGAAAGAGTATTTTTTTCATTCCTGGGGCAGAAAACACAGAAATTTCTTGCATATTGCTTTCCTTTATAGTCATTCAAATAAAGGGAGATCTAGTCTAGTGGAAGGTGTCCCTGCCCAGGGCAGGTGGGTTGGAACTAGATGACCTTCAAGGTTCCCCCCAAGTCAAACCATTCCATGATTCTATGATTCTACATTAATCTGCCTCTGTTTTATGTAGTCTCCCAAACTACTCCAGCAGATTTTCATCCTCAGTTTAGCATGTCGTGACATTGTCCCCTGGAGTGTGCAACATCAGCTTTTTGTTATAACGACACCACTGTGCTGGGCTTCAACAAAATTTCGTGTGGGAGAGGTGAAGGCGCAAACGCAAATAGAGATAAGAATGTCTCAAAGTCAAAAGATGCCTCATGGCAATGAAGG
>JAWWMO010000083.1:145865247-145907032 GCA_035047845.1 Dendrocincla fuliginosa | reverse complement strand
TAAAGGGAGATCTAGTCTAGTGGAAGGTGTCCCTGCCCAGGGCAGGTGGGTTGGAACTAGATGACCTTCAAGGTTCCTCCCAAGTCAAACCATTCCATGATTCTGTGATTCTACATTAATCTGCCTCTGTTTTATGTAGTCTTCCAAAGTACTCCAGCAGATTTTCATCCTCAGTTTAGCATGTCGTGACATTGTACCCTGGAGTGTGCAACATCAGCTTTTTGTTATAACAACACCACTGTGCTGGGCTTCAACAAAATTTCATGTGGGAGAGGTGAAGGCGCAAACGTAAATAGAGATAAGAATGTCTCAAAGTCAAAAGATGCCTCATGGCAATGAAGGGTAGCCCAGGGCCAAACTTCATGTGTGATACCAACATCTAGGTCATGAAACTTGGATGCTGTCATTTCACAGTATGGATGTAGCCACAAAAATGAGCTCCTAGCAGGCATTAAGAGAGTCAGAACACATCTTTCCTGATATTGGAGCAGTGAACAGGCAAAATCTGTTCCCCAGGACTTTGCTCAGCTCTGTATGCAGTTATTTTGAATGATGTTAGCTAAGACATCCTGAAACTGAAGAAAGTAAAGCTGGATAGTTCGCTAATCGTATTATCCTTATAAATTTGAATATCTAGAGAACAAGTTCCTCTTTTCCCTTCCTTCCATAACACTGTTTTTACTATCTTGTTGAGACCGTAAAAACATTTGGAATGGGACTGTTTCTTGTTGCATAGCACTATTGCATCTACTTCTAACTTCTACTTAGTGCCTGGGTGTTGTCATACTGAGGACAGCAATAGAGATTGCTGGTTGACAGCCTCTGGATTGAACTCTCATGGCAAAACACCAATTCAAGCATAGCAGCTTTAGTATATCAGTAAATCAGCACCTTTAGGAAGGTGCTGATTTAAACTAAAAAAAAATTTTGAAATATGGCCCTTAAAAATTTTGAAACATTTCAATAAAAGCAAAAGTAATCTGTATAAATAAATAAAATTCAAAAATAAAAAAAAATAAGGTTTGTTTTTTTTTTTTTTTTTTTACCCAAGCACCAAACAAAAGTACTCCATTGTTCACAAAGGCTTTAATTCTGTGATATTTTTTCTTCGTTTCATCTCGGTGGGGGAAAAAAAAATATTTCCTAAAATGAATATTTTGTCTTCAGATTTAAAAATAAATTGCACACTTCTTGATTTATATTTTTTGTTTAAATCAGCATAAAATTTTGATAGTGCCCAATAAATTGACAGTACTTATGGTGACTCCTGTTAGACATATTAGCCATGTGAATCAAGCAGTGTCTTCTTTTGACTCTGGAAAGGCAGCTTTCTGTGCAGATGTCATCTTTAAAGGATATTACTCTAAAACTCAGCCTATAATCACCTAACACAACCTATGCCATATGTACATGTGCAGTTCACATGAGATTGGCTCCCAAGGGAATTCCTATTAGAGGCATGAGCTGTATTGAGGGAGACAGTCTTTTTAGTGCCATTAAGGTAAATGAGCTGGTAATGGGAAGTGCAGATTATACTAACTTCAATAATTTATTTCATACTTCCCATCAGGGTAGCTTTTACAAACAGCTAGTGTTAATTGAAAAGTAAATGAATAATAGATTATGAAAAAAGGTATTAAGAAAAGGAAAACAGGGTAAAATAAAAGAAGTAAAACCAAGATTCTTACAGGACAGGCTAAAAGTCAAATTGATATGTTAATTAGATAGCACGAAATGATAGGAAAACAAGAAAGCACACAACAAGACACATGTGCACAGTATTTGTGCTGCCCTGCTAGTTGGTGCTGAGCACCCATGAGCAGCAGTGTGTCCTCAGTCTGTCTGTCTTTGCTGACCCAGCACCTGGGGTTTACCTGTGTACATCCCCTAGAGCAGGCTGGCAGCTCGTGACATTGGTGTACATCAATGGAGTGTGACCTACACCCTGACCCCTCTGAAAGATCCCAGCAAGGATTTTCAAAGGTAGTCGGTGATTCTGGCTGCTTCAGACCCGCTCTTCCATCATATTCACTCTCAGGGTGTCCTAGCAGGTAGAATTCAGGGAAGTATGTTAGATTAAGGCACCAATATGAGTCTTCTTGTATAATTGGTAATTACGAAACATCTTGATGTATTCTGCCAAAGGTGGCCCTGAATAACCCCACTGATGATGTCACAGACATGCTTTCTTTCCACAGAAATTTTAAAATGGGAAAAATTACCCGGCTGAGAAAATTTAATG
The DNA here is from genome assembly GCA_035047845.1 of Dendrocincla fuliginosa. Classification (NCBI taxonomy): domain Eukaryota; kingdom Metazoa; phylum Chordata; class Aves; order Passeriformes; family Dendrocolaptidae; genus Dendrocincla; species Dendrocincla fuliginosa. The sequence goes on along the minus strand of JAWWMO010000083.1, from coordinate 145,904,790 downwards.
GAAGTATGAATCATGTTGACTTGTAGTGCTGCAGATTAGTTACAGTACGTTACCATTTTTAAACTATTTTAAGTTTCACCAACAGAGCATGGAGAATACAATTAAAGTGTTGGGAGGTTACTGATCCAGGCAAATACTGCCTTCCAGAATTAAACACGTGAATCTCTGCAATTTCTGGAAATACCTGCACAGGTTTTTCCAAAAGTACCTCATATTCTTGAAGTAGCAGTTGTCTAATTAAAGATTAAGGAAGTGTCAAGAATTTCAGAAAGCATTTCTTTCATTAAGTCTTTTCATTAAATAAGCATATTGTGCTTTCTGTTCCTTTAATAAGAGATAAGTTTACTGAAAACAGCTTCAAAAATCAAGAGGTTGAAAAGTCAGTAAGTCTTCAATTAGAAATGCATTTGCTCAAAAACTCATGACCCAACATAAATCCTGAGGGATTAAATATAAATGCATTTTTCATTATCAATTCCATAAGGCACATAAGTGCTAAAACTTTGTTAATGCTCTAACGAATCACTTAGTGAGGAGATGCCACACTGGCTTCACTACCAGAATATCTAGATCATATTTGGCAAATCTATAGAAATCTTCAGTTCACAGAAGTCTGTCATCTCACAAAACCTTGCAGGTCAAACTTGATGGATAGAGCAATGCATGTGGTCAGATTTCTTTATGTCATACAAAGCAGCAAAGAAAAACTGACCCATTTCTCACTGAAGTCTTTATGTGTGCTTTAGAGACAAGAAGCCAACTGATCTGCCAGCAGAGGAAATCACCAAGATGATTCTCAAGGAAATATTCTTGCTGAAAATATTCAGCAGAACATTTTGGTAGAGCCATGAAAAATAAAAATATAGGGTGGAAACTGAAGCATTAGCTAAAGAAAAGAAATATCTTTGACAGAGAGTTCAAATTCATTAATGTTCAAAAGACCAGACAAACACTGTGCAGGGATTGAAGTTGTTGGATGACCTGCTCAGAACCATGAACTAGTGACAGATATTTCTACATACACTCCTTGTTGGGACAGTTATCCTCTAAATCTCTCAGGCCAAGGTATTTCTGTCACACCTTCAAAACTTAGGGAAGTCAAGGAGGTGAATTCAAACAGCAATAGTTTTCCTATCCCATAGATCACAAAGAGACAAGCAAGAAACTCTTGCCATCTCTATTTTATGTCCAAATGTAGGGTCTAACAAATATCTCTACTTAAGGAAGACAGATAATCTCTCAAGGATGTTGTAAGATGCCTTGGGAATCACTGTCACCAGGCTGCTCCTGACAACCCGAATCATGGTCCTTGTAAACATTTACCTTGAACTGCCTTGATGGCTGTGACAGATGTCATTGTGCCTCCAGGGCAGGAGGAAATGGATGAAAAGCAGCTGCTGAGGTGAAAATCTGGCAACCTGCAGGCAAATCAGACGGTCAGATAAAAGCTCTTGGAGATGACAAGTGACACAGTAAACCTAACAGCCAGGGAGGAGCCTCTCTCATTCTAGATTACCAAGCAGTATTAAGATGAGAAAAGATACTTTTTCTTTTGACTTAGTAGATAGAAATGTTGTTCTCACATATTTTGCTCCACTGAAAGCTGCAGCCATTCCTCTTGGTCCTACAAATTGGGATGTTGAACAGAAGTTTAAGGAAGGAGCAACATAGCTGTTAGTGGACTGAAAAGGATAGATGACCAATGTGTCTGAAGAAAGAGGATGGGTCCTGGGAAGGCCTAGAGCCTAGCACACACTCTTGATTTTTGCCTCATAAGATTCTGCTATAACATTCTGGGCTTGAATACTTGGACGAAGGAGAACCCCAAAATTTATCCTTCCAAGAGTAATTCTAAACCTCTCTAATTGTTATGTGATCTCTCAAAGCTAACACCTTTCTCATGCAAGCAAGGCTCCTCATATAGCAGTTACTGACATTTAGAACATTACAGATAATCTTTCATGAAGCTTGGCATAAGTATGCCAAATAAGAACTCTCTTTATATAGAGACTTCAGCTTGGAAAATGGTTTTTAAGAAACCTTAATTAAGTACTCAAAAGTTTTGCCTAGATTACATTCATATAATTCAGTAATTGAGTTGATTGGAGGAGAATCAAAGAATCACAGAATCATTAAGGTTGGAAAAAGACTTGTAAGTTCATTGAGTCCAAAGATTAGCCAGCTCCACCACTAAACCATATCCCTAAGCACCACATCTGTAACACAAAATGATATAAGAGGATTCTGCCTCCAGGGACATCTTCTGGTTTTAGTTTTCCTGCTTGTCATTTCTAAATTTTGTACTGAATATCTGAAATCAGCAACAGATTAGGTTATAACAATTAGAAGTGTTACGTCCACCTCCTAGTCACTTTTTACTATTTTTACCCTTTTAATGCTAACTTGAATCTTTATTGTTCCACTGTGTCCTTCTGTCCCTTTTGCTCTCAGCTCTGTTTCATTTCAAGGACTCTTCACTTTCCTTAGAACTTTTCATTGTGTTCCACTTTAATAACAATCTTCTTCATTTTCCACCACGTGTTTCACTTATCATTTCTCTGCTAAAAGAGAAAAAAGAATACAAGGTCACTTTGCCACAGAATCATAGAGGATATGCATAGGAGCTTAACTTTCAGTGAAATAAATCATTTGGATGTTTCACTGCTTCCAAGACAAATAGAATAATAATTTTGATTTCCCAAAATGGTTTATAATTTTCATTACCTCTGCATTAAGTTCTTAGTTATAAACCTCTGCAAATGAAGCTGAAAAGACAGGAATAATATTGAAATCAGGCAATTTTTTGAGGATGACCAACTGATGATTTGCTTAATTGCAATGTTCAGTAATTGACGTGATTGAAGGATAAGAATGAAAATGGCAGGAGCTCAGAAAATGAACTGATCTAACTTTGATATTAGATTTCTTATGGATTCATGTCTAATTGCAAGCATGTAATTCTGCTCATTTTGTTTATTTCTAAACAGCAATATTACCCAAGAAGTGAGAGCCAGTATAAAAAATCTTTTCCCAAACAATGCACCTTTTTAAATTTTCTTTACTTTCAGTGGTTGGTTACTCAACTTTGGCATTGACCTCCCATAGATGAATGGAATGAAGGTGTTAGAAAATATTTGAGGAGAGAGATGGGCAGTTTTTCTATGAATGGATTATTCCTCATTGCAATGTTTTCCATTAGGCTTCCATTGTTTCCTTTATTTCTTCTTAGATCTTTCTTTAAGAAGGATATATTTTCACATATTTGATGTTGATTGCCCAGAAAATTTCAGAAATATCTCAGTAGGTGACTTATAAATGGCTTAAGGAAATGGTCAGGGTGTATCTTCAGGTTTATGGAGTTACCTACTTTTAAAGTCTTGTATGGTTTTTACAGATAAATTGAAGTCTGGCATAAGTAACAGTAAATTAAGTACCCTAAATGTAACTTTTAAAGTTTGATTAATTAATATCCATAAAGCATTTTGCACTACTCAGACTAAATGTCTGTAAGTGCACAGAACAAAACACAATAATTATTAATAATTATCAATCCCACTGTGTGGGAGTATCGGAGAGATGCTTGGGCCAGGTACTCTAAATTATACAGCCCTATACTTCCAAATCCTCCTCCCCCAGCCATAGTTCCATTAGCTTTGCTGGTCTTTTCCTGAATTGAATTTGCTTTTTGCTCATTTGATTTCAAATGAAAACAAGTGGCTATACAATGTTTTTTACAGCAATGTGCTTTGACACACAGGAGATATTTCAGCCTCCATGATGACAGCATGCCATTCTGATGAAATAATGCAGCAGTCACTTAATAACATGGAAGGAACAGACACAACCTAAACATGCAAATATGGTAATTACCAACCTCAAACACAATTATCTCATGTGCTACTACTCATAATGAGAACAATATTTCTTTACTGGTTTTTCCCAGAGTCATTTGCAAAACACTTGCTCTGTCTGTTTCCTTCCTTTTGGAAATTTGTCTCTCCCACAAAATTTCATTTTCTGTAATGACACAAAAACCACTGGTTCAGTGACCTTGGCAGCTCCTTCACAGGGTACATAACTTATGCTGTCTTTCCACCTTTATATGAATTGTGTGTCTCAACTCCCACGAGCTGATCAGAGGAATGTGCTCCAGCCCAACACATGCATGGTTGAGGATGCAATTACTGTATCCACCTTTCCTGCTGCCTGCTGCAAGAGCAAGAGGTCGGATCCTCTGCGGGTCTAAAACCTGGTCCAGATTCATAATAGCACTAGTGTGATTTATGCTAGGAGAGACTTTGTACCAGCTTGTGTGTCCATATGAAATTTGCTTTTACAATAACACTCCTCTGAGATTTTATTCTTCAAAATATTTATAGCTGTTTGATAGTTCTCTTTATTTAACTATGATAATGCACTGGTTACTGCTCAGAGTTGCAAATATAATAATCTGATGAGCAAACATAATAGTTTTTTCAGATGTGTGGGAAAGGTAAATTGGGAGAAGTAAGTAGGAAAAAAACTTCTCTTTAGGTTTCATAGAACTTCCTATTAGATAAGATTGGGTGGCTCTTGTGTTGAGATTATGCCTGATAATCATGTAAAAGTTATGAATCATCGGGGACAGTACTGTAAAAAATTATTAAGGCTCCTCAGAAGCATAAGATAAACATACAGCTGAGTGAAAGGGTTTCTGTGAGATTCTTTGCCTTGTTTCTTAGACTGTATGTTTGTCTGAACATTTCAGGCAAGAGCTGGTTTTCTATATGGTCATGGGCACCCAGGCTCTGAAGTCAGTGGCAGTTTAGACACAGAGCATTCAGTTATTTCTCATACTTGGTTTTCCACAGTTCCAACTCACTTTTCTTTGGTGGTCTTAGGTTAACCCTTACTGTTAGAGTAAGCCTAAGAAAGAGGTTTTCAAACTTAACCTTTCCCAAGGACTTCTGAAAGGGTCAAACTTAGATCTATAGTTACTCTTTTGCTTTGATATTAAACTTCAATATAGCCATGAAAATCACTTGGAGTGTCTGGCTTATTTTATGGCAGGTGTCAAGACAAAGTTGACTTGGACCCTGGACAAATAATCTGTTACATGGTGTGGTGAACTAATGGGCCAGCAAAAGTGATCCTCTGCCCTTTGAGAGGTGGAGATCAGCTACTAGAACAACATGTATTGTTAGAGTCATTTGTCATCTCCTGCTTGTCATGTCTTTGCTGTTGTTGTTTCATATGGGAACATATGAGAAATAAGCAGCTATTTCTGTGAAAATTGGCTTTAGCAAACTGTTGGTGTTCTCCTACTGCCAGACTGTGGTAGGAGAGTCAAACCAATATTCATTAAGGCTTTGTCAGCCTCTCTACTCAGATCCCACTTGTCATTGACCACATGGCAAGTTCAAGTTGTTCTTCACCCCCATTCCATTAGCTCTTGGAATAACTATCTTGCTGATTTTTCAGTTTGATAAAACTATGCATATAGTATAATTTGCAATTTTATTCTCAAAATAACATACACATGGTATTCTGGATCAATGACAATTTCAAAAGTCATTTTTATATACTTTTAGACACAACAGAAATCTGAACACCATATACACTCTGTAATCCATTTGTTTGTGGCACCAAGGATCCATGCAGTGCATTAGTAAATAATTAAAATTGAAGAAATTACAGATCATTAATAACTATAAAGACAGCAAAACTCACTAATTTAACTCTCAGACAAGATTATTCCTTCATAGATATCTACTGACATGATTTTCAATTTTCAATTCCTTTCTTGCAGCTATACTGTAAGAAACTCCAGTTTTCATAGTATTATCCCTATTAAACTGAGATGTCTGTGGCTCCATGCAATAAATTGAATGAGTGCAAGACTCACTCCTATGAAAAGAGAGAGTTCTTTCATCATGAGACTGGAATTTGACCCCATTTTTTTGAATAAGAACTGTTTCGTGGCATTTCACATCAGACAGAGCTGTAGCGAGGTTGGCTGAAAGCCGTCTCTCCCCTAAATCAGGCTGAGGGGCAGGAGAGACAACTGAGATGTGAAGGAGCCGTGCCAGCCAGGGCTGCCAGCAAGTGCAACACTCTGGTTTGGATACAAAGAGGTGTCAAAGCCTGAGGGCTCAGGGTCCCCAAGCACCACCACTCCATGCACAAACAGGGTCAGAGCCTGGAAACAGAAGCTTGTGGACTTTACCCAGAATAAGATTTTATTCAACAGTAACAATAATGAGAGGGAACAGTGCATGACCACACATACCATGGCAGCTCAGTAACATTTTTAGCCCAGATTTTATTGCAGATTTTGACCTAAGCCCTGCAGAAAACACTGCTGTTGGAAGAACCCTGTGCCCCATTGGAATTAGTGATACTGAACTCACAATAAGTGAATCTAGTGCAAACCTTCAATCACTAACCTGCAGCTGACTTTTGAAAGGTGTCTTTCGGCATTATCACTGTACCCCAAAGACATGATCAGAAACATTGAAATCAGCATTTTTTAGTTTCCCATGTAACATTTGAAAACTGTTGTGCTTGCATGAAGTCTCACTGAAAATTGAAAGAAAACATTTTAAGTTTTAAAATGAGTCACTTTCAATTCATGGATTTTTTTTCCTTTGTAGAAGTTAGTTATTACTAGGAAATTAAAGGATAAATTAACTGAAATTCACTTAATGCTTTATTCTTTCAAAGCAATGGGATTCTCAGCACTATAATTAGAAATAGTTTTGTTGTTCTTTATTTTCTCTCTTTTAAATTCTTCTTTTGAGTTTCCTGTAAGAATATCTTTTTCCTACTGTAATTAAACAACTCTCCTTTGGACCAAAATCTTAGTAAGTTTAGTAGCAATTTATTTCCTGAGCAGGTCCTTAAAAATGGTACCACATTGCATCTCTCTGTATATTTTCATGTCCCACTTCCTCAGGTCACCTACAGCGTAGTTCATCTGAATAAATTCTGACACTTCCATCTAGGGCCTCTTTCTAGTCTATGAAGAGATATAAATCCTTGTGCAGTCTGAATTTAGACTTCTAAAATAGGTCATGGGAATTGTACTTATTCACTTGTGCCTGTTCTCTCAGCTGACTACAAAGAAACCTGGGGTGACCAGCGCAGCTGGAGGCATCTACACTGCAGATCTCTAAAGCTGGATGAGGTGAATTCCACCCCCGTTCCCTAATAAAGGCAAATTGTCAGTGACAATGGAAAGTCAGATCCTCACTTGTTTGGGCCCTTGTTCTCTTACCTGAATCTTTGCAGAATGACTGTAAATATATCACCATTGACTTTTTACAACATTTGGGACAAATCTACTTATACTACAACCTGCAATGAAAAAGAATGTTTTATTACTCTTGCTCAAGTAAAAGACTAAATCTCTCACTTTGTTACAAAAGGCCTACAACTGTTTATCTGAACAGGGGGACATTGATATTCTTTTGTCCCTTTGTTGCAGCTGAGCAGCAGACCGGGAAGCCCTGATGTGGAATTCATAGGGATCCTGAGAGCTGCTTAGAAGCTTGATTTTCATTTAACTTTCTTAAAAAAAAAAAAAAAAAAAAAAAAAAGCTCCCAAAATCAGAAACTAGGGTAAGGGAAAAGGAAAAGAAAATGATGAATTATTTTGAAGAACTTAGGATCCAAGCAGAGACTTGGCCTACTTTCATTAAATAGTCAGGAGAAGAATTTTCTCCCTCATGTCTTTTTTTTCTTTTAAACATCATTCCCCTAAACACTATTTCATGCTGGAATTACTTCCAGCTTAGAGAATGGTGTTGTTAGTTAAAATGAAAATATCAAAAGTTGACACGTTATCAAACTGTTTATCCATGTAGTTCTTGAAGATTCTTTTATTTATTTAGGGAAGAGGCTAGACAGCTAGGCTGGGTGGCAGATCCAGTTCATCTGTTCTGGAGTATCATCACTACTGCTTATATTTATTTAAGTGGGCTATGCTAATCTTGAATTCCCAGACTGGGATTTTCTCTGCTGAGACCTTTAAAAATACTGAGCTAAAAAGGAGGATGGAAATACCCTTGGTGAGAAAGTCCTTTGGTGAGAAGCTTTCTTTCCTAAATTTTCCTAGGAGATTATCTTTATGGTTTCTGTGATGCAGACATGTCTGTTCTAAAAAAAAGAAGAGTGTTTTTGAAAACATTTTAGCCAGTAGACTAATCAGTGCTAACCCTGTCACCAATATGAGTTAGTGTCCAACAACCTCTGAAAGAGAAGATCTGGACTGCATTTCCAGTTCCTAAAGTCATGGAATTATAGATTAGTTCAGGTTGGAATGGACCTTTAAGGGTCACCTGGTGCAACCCCCATGCAACCAGACCAGATTGCTCAGAGTCCCATCCAACCCGTCCTTGAATGTTCCCATGGATGGGGCATTGACCACCTCTCTGAGCAACCTGGCCCAGTGTTTCACCATCCTTATTGAAAAAAATGTAAAAAGTTTCTTCCTTATATCTAGTCTGGTTTGATTTCCTTCTGGTTTTAAACCTTTAAACCTTTATCCCCTTCCAAAATGTCTGTCCCCATCTTTCTTATAAAACCCCTTTAAGTATTGCAGTATTGAAAGCCACAGTGAGGGATCCTGAGAGCCTTCTGTTCTCCAGGCTGAAGAACCCCAGGTGTCTCAGCCTGTCCTCATAGGAGAGGTGTTCCATCCCATTGATCATCTTCATGGACTCCTCTGAACCCACTCCAAAAGGTCCCTGACTTTCCTGTGCTGAGGACCCCAGAGTACTTCAGGTGGGGCCTCAGAATGGAAGAGCAGAGAGTGAGAATCATCTCCCTTAACCTGCTGGCCACGCTCCTGCTGATGCAGCCCAGGACACAGCTGGCTTTCTGGGCTGGGAGTGCACACGGTTGGCTCACATCCAGATTTTTATCCACCAGAACCCCCAAATGCTTCTTCACGAGGCTGCTCCCAATGAGTTCATCTCCCAGTCTGTGGTGATACTGATGGTTGCCAAGACCCAAGTGCAGCACTTTGCCCTTGGACTTACTGATCATTAGGTTCTCCTGGCCCACTTTTCAAGTTTGTCCAAATCCCTGTGCGTAGCATCCCATTCTTTAGTTGTGTCAACTGCACCACTCAACTTCATGTCATCTGCAAATTTGCAGGGGGTGCATCAGTCTCACTGTCTATGTCATTGAGGAGATATTAAAAAGCACCAGCCCCCTGAGGGACACCATTCCTCACAGATATCCATCTGGACATTGAGCCATTGGCCACTACCCTCTGGATGTGAACATTCAACCATACAAGTCATCCAAATCTCCTTTATATAGTTTGTACCTCCTCATGCAAATTTGTCTATGTCTAGCTTGCTACTTTTCCTTTTCTCTCCATTAATAGAAGTATTAGTCATTTTGGGTAGTGGGAGAAGAAGAGAAAGGAATCTTGAAGCTATGTTATCACTGATTACACTTCCAAATTGACAAAAAAGTGCTGTTCCTAAATTTAGCACCATGCAGTAGATTGCAAGGAGCAATACACCATAAATTACTGCATTTATGACGTGAAATACAATATAAAGATCACTGTATGAAATTTCTGTGACAAGTGCACCAGAATTACTGAAAAAATACCTCCCCATTAGGTACCAAATTCAATGGAAATTTATAGCCACCTCTGTTCCCACACCTACAGGGATTAGTGTCAACAGTATATTTCCCCTTCTCCCCAAATCTTGAATTCTTCATGCCTGTAGCTATAGTGCAAAATAATCAGCATTCATCCATTAGGTAAATAGCTCTATTTGTGTGTGTGTGTGTGTGTCTGTGTGTGTGTGTCTCTGTGTGTGTCTGTGTGTGTTGAGGACAAAGGGATTTTTCTCCCTTTTTCTTTTCCCTCAGTAGTGTATGTCTGTGCACAGGTTTCCCAGGGGACCACGCACACAGAGTAATTTGTGAAAAAGCCTGAATTGGGGAACAGAAAAAGGGAGTTTGCTGCAATTTATGTGATAGGAAGTCTTCCATTATAGATTTATTAGGAATACAGCATCCCTGTAAGCATGATTAAGAACATTGATATTTGTATCAGAAATAGGTGATTTTCCCAGCCTATGTTTCTACTAACATCTGAAGTAACTTGCAAATCCTGTAACCCACAGAATAACAATGTGTCACCTTTGTAAATCAAACCTTACATAAACCAGAAAACAGAAGGAAAAATGAGACAGTAGCTAATTGAGCAGGTAATTATGCTTGACAAACTCCTCAGCCAGCATACGCTAATTTCCCTGGTTAGGAGGCTGGGCTAGATCTTAGGAGACTTTACCTGTAACACATAATATCCAGTTCCTCACAGATAAATATGACTTGATTTTTAAAATATCCATTTATCCAGATGTTAAATCCATCTGGATACTGCCAAATAGAGTGTTTAGACTGTCGAAGATCCTACTTAGTTACTATTGAAAGACTTCTGGTATTTCAGATTTCTCCAGTATAGCCTAAAAGTATATCTCTACCAGTCACACTAAGACTTACCTATGGTTTTGGAATTTTAGAGGGACAGATAGGGTCTAAGTGTTTGAGAACCTGGATATTATGTCAAATGACTTATTTTTAGGGCCAGTAGTCAGGCATCATGGAATGTACCAGCTGGCTTAGGCTCTGCATGTCCTAAGGAACTAAGGAAATTCAAGGTAGTCCTTCACCATTTTTACTACTGTTATATTGACCCATTTGTTATTGTTCCTTTCTGCTTTTTCTGAGTGGATTTGAAAGCATGTCTCCTATGTGGATGCTCTAATCACCAAACTAGGATATAGCTGTATAAGGTTCTCTCAATCCCTGTTGTCACAGTGGTTCCACTTTGCATGAGACTATTATGTATTCTGGGGACTGGAGGCAGTAGAAGTCAGAGTCAAAGAATGAAGGGGATAGGGTTGGCTTAGGGAAATGTGGCTTAGTAAACTTATATGGGGAGCTTCACTATAGTACTGAAAGTCCAGGAAGTTAAACTCTGATTTCCCCAAAACCAGCAGTAGCTGTTTTGTTCCAGTCACCTAAATAAATTCTGCTTCTCAGAACTCTCTTTTTCTCTAAAAAAAGAGCTAATTTTAATTCTTGATACAGTTGTCAGGGTAAACACATGAAGGACTATGACATGATGGAAAGCAGTGCCACAGAAAGGGACCTGGGGGCCCTGATCAGTAGCAAGTTGAATATGAGTCAACAGTGCCCTGGCAGCCAGGAGGGCCAGCCCTGTCCTGCGGGGCATCAGGAAAAGCATCACTGGGCGAGGGAGGGGATTGTCCTGCCCTGCTCTGTGCTCACCTGGGCGTCCTCACCTTGGGTATTGTGTGCAGTTTTGGGCACCACAGTATAAGAAAGATATTAAACTACTAGAGATCATCCAAAGGAGAGAAATGAAGATGGTGAAGGGCCTTGAGGGGAAGCCATATGAGGGAGATTTGGGGGCACTTGATGTGTTCATCCTGGAGAAGAGGAGGCTGAGGGGAGACCTTATTGCAGTTACAACTTCCTTGTGAGGGGAAGAGAAGGGGCAGACATTGATCTTTTCTCTGTGGGAACAAGTGACAGGACTCAGGGTAATGGCCTGAAGTTGTGTCAGGGGAGGTTTAGGTTGAATATTAGAAAAAGGTTCTTTGCCCAGAGGGTGGTTGGGCACTGGAACAGGCTCTCCAGGGCAGTGGCCATAGCACCAAGCCTGACAGAGTTCAAAAAGCATTTGGTAGATGCTCTCAGGCACAGGTGTGACTCTTGGGGATGGTCCTGTGCAGGGCTAAAGGTTGAACTCAATGATCTTTGTAGGTCCCTTCCAACTCAGCATGTTCTATGACTTTGTGAGATGATCAGGAGCCCTTGTACCTGGACACCTTTGAGGGAAAAAAAGCCCACAAAAACAACAAAAAAAAATGACCTGTCTAGAAAATGTAGACTTAGATACATCTGTGATGTGTTCAGGCCAACAGTGATTATTATATATATGTGCCTCTGGATGGTATTGCATTGAAAAATGGGTCTCCATTTTCCTCCAAGTAAGCTCTGATTTACGTGCATGGAAAAAGAGGAGATTAATCTCAGTGTTCTTTCAAGGTCACCAAATGACTTTGGGCATGTATATCTAATACCTCTTTTCCAAGCATGAGTCTTTTATTCACAGTACACCTTTTCATTCAAAATGTTATGAATCTAGTTTCTCTGAAGAAAACATTGTAAAAAGAACTTTTTGCACCCTGAACATGAACACAAAACACAGCATAAAAACATTAACTCTGTTCTTACAAACTGGTTGAGTCACTGTCCCATGCTTTGCTCTACATAACACTGGTCTGTTGGGTAACATGACCTGCATCTTTCCAAATGAGTATAACTAAAAGATGAAGTTGTTAGCCCTGAAGGGAATATATTACAAGGAAGTAAAAATAAATTAACTTAGCAGATAATACAACATAATTTGTTTCCTCAGGAGATTATATTTTCAGTGCAGATTTTATTTTAATAAACTTGTCTCATACAAGATTTCCCAGTACCACTTTCAATTTAACTTCAAACAAATAACAACCTTGGAATATAAATGATAGTTTACCTAATGCAACTTGAAGATTCAGCTCAGACTCAAGACTACTGATTAGTGCTCTCATTTGCAAAAGATGATGGGTCTGTATCTGACAAATTTTGAGACAAAATACTTATCTGCCTCTTGTGTCTCAGACTCAGGTTTATTTTTGTCTCTTGTGTTCCCTTTCTGTGAAAAATGAATAAACTTACTGTAATTCTCATGAGACCTGAATAAATCATCAGAGTTAAGTTTTGTAACATAACTAGTGAAATAAATAAAATAAAGGAAGAAGATTGTTTCTGGCAATGAAGGATTTGCTAGAAGGAAATAAAAAATGGCAGCTTACCTTCAGGGTTCACTTGGTAAAGAAAGCTCTCTTTAATACAGAGATGTTTTCCCTCTATTTTGAGACTGCCCTAAATACAACAGGGAGTAGCCTCTCCTACCATCATGTATCATTACATTAAATCATAAAATATGTCCCAATCATAAAATATGGTTGATATAGTTTAAATTACAAGAGGATATCTTTCTGTTAGCAACACATCACACGGACTCTTCTGTTAACACTCAGTAGTATTTTAGCCAAAAGAATCCAAGCTCCAGTGTAAACCACGTGCATCCAGAGAGCTCAGAGTTTGCCAATTGTAAGCTTAGGGGCCTCCAGGAAGAAAAAACAACGAATTTCTGTGGCTGTAATAATTTAAGATTGCATCTCCTACATTCTGGAGGACAAGCTTGCACTTTACAATGAGCATGAGTCCCTTGTGATGAATTTTGCCCTTTTGCCTCTAGAAAGTCTCCCTGAACTAATAACTGACAAAGTAGGCAGGATTCCTGGCTGAAAGGAAAATTGAAATAAAAGAATAAAATTAATACCTCTTTGTTTTTGCTGGATGAGTTGCGCAATGTAACTGAAAACATCTTATTGGGGAAAAAAAGGAAATAAATGGAAAGGGAGAGAAACATAGAAGCTCTTTGTGGGAAAGTGTGTAAGTCACAAGGTTAAAGAAAAAAACCACAGATAACATGATAGGAAAATCCATAAAACCATTAACTTGCTTGAAAAGGTGAATTTGACCTAGACATATTTCATTAAGCAAATTATATTCACTCAGTATTGTGAACCCTAAGGATTAATATAAAGGATTTGTTAAATTTCCCACTGAGGCACCTATAGATGAATTTGCAGAGAATGGAGCTGACTACACTGCTGTTTTGTAATCCTACATGCTCTAATGATTGTCCCTGGTTTAGTGATTATGGAATCAAGAGAAAAAGTCATCAATCTTTCATATGGAATCAGAATAACAAAGCAAGGTGCCTTAATTTCAACCAGTGAGCACTGCATATTGATATTTGAACTTACAGAATTTTCTATAAAATATTTTGAGCTTTCTTGGGGAAATGTTGTGATGCAATTGCAGATTATGATCAGTAGAAACTCCTGACAAAGCAGCTGGAAAATGTAAAGTAGCATTTCTAGTTATATGTGTCATTTAAACATGTCTTATACAAATCTATTATGGGCTGTTTGTTTTTGGTGGTGTCATTCCTCCAGCTGTGATAAAAACAGAGAAGTACAAGATCTCCTAGAGGTCTAGAAGATTCAATCTTATAACTGATATTAATGCATTTACAAAGTTTATCAATGAGTTCAATGAGCTTACCTGGTTTCAGTAGTAGAAAAGACATCTTAGATTATAGTTGTGCTCTTCCACCAGCTCATCCTGATCATAGAACAGTTTGGGTTGGAGGGGACCTATAAAGGTCACCTAGTTCCAACCCCCTTGCAATTAACAGAGACTTCTGCAGCTAGACAAGGCTGCTGAGAGCCCCTGATGGAGAAGGGTTTGTCTGCAGTTGGGAGAAAGTGTTGCTTTCATCAGAAGAATGCAAACAGTGGGATACTGAAAATTGGTCCAGTGTCATACCTATCACTTGTACTGATGTCAGACACATGATAGAACAGGAAGTGAATGACATGACCCATCACTGTGGTAAAATACTCCCTCAGAGCAAGAATTGACATCAGGTTTGCTCAGGCAAGTAAATATTAGGAGGATACAGAGTTTATTTTTTTCTAGCTGTAACTGACTACACAAAAAATCAATCTCATGTGTAAGAATAACTTCTACCATTTAGCACTGGGCTAACACAGTTTCAGCACTGATGAGACCTTTTGAATAGGAATGGGCATCATTCCTCAATACTTCTGCATTCCCCAGATCAGGGTGGCCTTAATACCGCCTATGAGCGCTCACCTCCATATGACAGACTGTGACAGAGGTGATGGGAATGTCGTTTGAAACAGTATCTTACTGACTTTATTTGGAATACTAGTTTTATCAAGTCCTCATCTCCTCTTTTTTCTAACTTTAAAATCTCTCTTGCTTTCCTTTTTGAAGCTGGCTTTAAAAAGGGAAGTAGAATTACAGCTAAAAAGCAAACAAATAATCAAGCAAACTGAAAAATCCAACAATAAATCCTATTCTCTTGCTCAGTCAGTCTTGTTAATTGCCACTTTATTTAATACCTTCCTCTTCTGCTAAAGGTTATTAAGAAGGATGCTGAAGCCAGACAAACTTCCAGACTGGTATTTTGTTAGAGATTACACTGTGAGATTTCCATCTAGGCTCTCACACTGGGGACTGCCTCTGCTCACTGGTCCATGATGACTGACCTACATATCTTTGCCGACCAGGGTTTTGCTGGATGACTGCACTATGCAGCAGAATTTGACTCCCCTCACTATATTCATTTGTCACAGCAATTAAACCTATGTGTTGATTTATTGAGTGCAGGCCTGGCGTTAAATGTAGAAATGCATGACTTATTCTTTTCTTTCTGACATTACACTGCCTCTGATCAAGTGGCATTTGGCTGCATCCATGTTGTTTTTAACTTGCCTAAATTTGCTTTTTTCTTTTAGAGACAGATAATGACCACATATCACATTTTGCCATATCTCTTTCTTTTCTTCTCTCTTTCTCCTTTATTATCATTAAATTTAGGTTCATTGATGCTGTATTTTCCTTATACTGTCCAATATGGAATTCATCCTATGCCTCAACAGTGGCTGGGTGTCCAAGTTGGAAAGGGGTATAGAGAACCCCAAAAATTAATATGGTGCCAATGCCTCTTCAATTAACTTATCAATACATGGATTACTGCAGTGTCTTTTGAAAATTAAGAATTGTAGAGGGCTTCATCACAAAGACAATGGGGTACATCCCTAGATCTAAAAGAGTAGTTGCCAAATGCAGGATGGCACAGATAGGGGTCAAGTTTCATCAGATACTTTGGGTGTAAATAAGACAGTCCGTGTATGTGATGGGAAAACATGACCAGGAAGAATGTGGAGAGCAAACCTGTACTGAAACCTTCACCAAAATATTGACCCATGCTTATAGCACTTATGTCAAGACACAGGACTGTCCTGATACCTGAAACCAGTTGATATGCACCTCACAGAATCATAGAACCATCATAGGATGGGTTGGGCTGGAAGGGGCATTAAAGTTCATCCAGTTCCAATGCCCCTGACATGGGCAAGGACTTGTTCTGTGAGACCAAGTTGCTCAAAGACCCATTCAGCCCAGCTTTGAACACCTCTAGGGTTAGGACATCTACAACGTCTCTTGGCAGCCTGTTCCAGTGTCTTACCACCTTCTGGAGTCTTCTCTTCTACAGGCTGAGCAGCCCTAACTCTCTCAGACTCAGGAGAAGTTTTCAGCCTGTGATCAACTTAGTGGCCTTCCTCTGGAGTCTTTCCAACTGGTCTATGTCCTTCTTCCACATCCTTCAAGGAAATTCAAGGCTTTTTTTCTTGGGAGTCAAATCTGAGAAAGGACTTAACCTAAAGAGTCTGAGTTTAGTGATTTTCTTCGTGTCTTTGTTTCAGCCTCCCCTCCAGCCCGTGGTGCCCAAACTGTGCAGGCAGTAGAGTATTTAACATTGTCATCAGTCAGGAGGCAGAAGTTTTGATTCAGACAGGGCTGAGCAAACTGATCCTAAGTTGATATACACTGGGTCCTTGGAGAAAAAAAAAAAAAAAAAAGTCCTCCCTTCATGCATGATTACTGTTTCAGAGACCACAGAAAACCCTTGGCCATTTCTCTTTATAGTTCAGCCCTAGAGGAGACAAGAACAGCCCCGCTCCCTATTCTTCTTCCAGGATAAAATCTACATTGTTACAGTGTTTACTAAGGATAGGTGCACCAATAGCTCAGTTCCTTCACGAAACCAGGAAGTCCAAGTCCCTTTTCCCCCAGGAGAAAATCTTTAAAAAAAAGTGGAACCAAAGACCATATCTTTAAGTTGCACCAGGGGACATTTAGGTTGGACATTAGGAAGATGTTCTTTACAGAGAGGGAGATTAGGCATTGGAAGGGGCTGCCCAGGTAGGTGGTGGAGTCATCGTCCTTGGAGGTGTTTAAGATGAGACTGGATCTGGCACTTAGTGCCATGGTCTAGTAGATGGGGTGTTGGGTCAAAGGCTGGACTTCGTGATCTCAGAGGTCTCTTCCAAGCTACTTGATTCTGTGAAAAGGGCAATTTATCTCTGTCATTCTGTACATACCCAGAGTCAAAGCAAGGGACTTCAACCCTCTGGCACAACAAGGTGATTTTCACACTCTTAGTGAGTACACTTAGTATTTTATTGTATTAAATGCAGACAAGCAGTGGAAAAGGATTGAGGTTAATTATGTATATTTTCAAGCCTTTGCTGCTGTACTATTTTCTAAATATATGAACTCTGCAACTCCCTTTAGGAACAGGTTTGGGGCAATGAGCGGAATGGACAAAGATGTTTTAGGGTAGTCTTGGGAAAAATGTTCCAATACTGGCAAAGGTATCTAAATAAGCTTTCCTGTCTTTTGTCATCATTATGGTGCTCACCAGATCCCATGGTGCTGGGGCCCTTGGGGGAGACTGACTTGTCCCTCTCTATATAGGGATTCCAAAGAGGTTGCAGTGGAATCTAGCTAGAGCATGCGTCCTCTAGTCATATAAAGGGGAACAGGGACTATTTATTTTATGCAAGCATATGAATTGTTCAGCCCTAAACCTTGTTGTTTCTCTAATCTTTAAAATAGGGAAACAAAATATTTTTACTGTATTGTGATTTTAATTCACTTATCTTTGCTGCACAGTTACTGACTAGTGAGAAGGAATGTGATTGGCTTTATGTTTAAGACACAGACTGGAATCAAATAATAAATTTTCCCAAATATTTCTCACATTATATATGTAGTGTGTAGGGTTGGCACAACAGCACAGAATTAATAAAAGTCATAATATCAAGGAAAATTCTTATTTGCTTCAAGTACTGAAGCTCTAAGTGTTTATAAGCAAGTTCACACTCTTCCTTTCTATGAAAGTCTTGTCAATCATTGTATTAATTTTCTTTTTAGACTCTTCCCTTGTGATGAACTTGAACATTGTCAAAAACACAAGCAAAAAAAAAAAAAGGTGACATTTGAAATTAAATAAAATATATATATTAGTATTAGTAACTGGCTCAAATCCTCCCCTGTACGAGAACAGATCCCCAGTGTTACTTCTCTACACAGAGAGTCAGACAAGCCGGATAAAAAGAATAGCAAGGAGGCGTTTCCTTGGCAACATGTGCTTGAAAGAATTCAGAACTTCTCCCTTATTCCTAAGACTCTTGTTTTTCATAGTTTTGTTTTGTTGTTTTGTTTGTTTGTTTTTTTTTTAATGTTTCTTTGGCTTTTTTCTCCCCTACACAATTTCAGGTGAAGGGGAGGCAGGAATGTGAATCAGACCATTGCATGTGGTCACTCCCTGCTGCCAGCAGCAGTTGCACACATCTCACACTTGATTTGGACTCTGTTAGGGCTCTGAAATGGCTCTTGCTTATGGACTTCACCAGCTCTTGAATGAGAAGCAAACTCTCCTTGATGTGCTCCGTATCAGGGTTCACTGTTAGCCCTGTTCGGATTCACTCACCACCAGGTTGTTTTTTCTGTTTATGGTTGGGATTTTTGTTGGTTTTGTTGTGTGGGTTTTTTTGTTTGGTTGTTTTTTTAGTTTGTTTGTTTGTTTTGGTTTGGTTTGTTTTGTTTGTTTTTTTTTTCCCTTAAGGCTAAACCAAGAAATGGTGTAGGAAGATTAGATCAAATAAGAAGCTTACATGATTAAAAGATTTAAAGATCCAGTTTAATTTCACCTCATTTCAGATGCTTAAATGAAAAGTGTCCAGCAAAGTAGAATGAATGTACTCTTCTAATGAGATGGCAAATATCCAGAATAATTCAAATCTCAGTTGGGTTGTTTTGCCTTCTGTAGGCAAAGTCCAGATATAGAGTCACAGAATCACAGAATCATTAAGGTTGGAAAAGATCTCCAAGATCACCAAGTCAAAACTTTGACATTCATTCAGGGACACTAGGGTGACTGTGACTCTGTATTCTGTATCTCATCGTGCATCTGAAGGCCTTAGAGACTCCCTATTTGCATGAAATCACCCCAAAGAACAGAAGAGTGAAAACTTACGTCAGGTTACAATCAGTCCTACTGTAATAAATCTGATTTTCTTACTATCTGTTCCTCCAGGTTTCTAAGTCAAACAAATATTATTTGACAGTTTCAGGCTTCTTCAGTTTTCAAGTCTCAGAAATTACTCCAGATTTACACCAGTGAGCTGAGATGAATGCAGTTAATTAAACCTACAGACATGTTGAATGAAGAGCAGGGGCAGGGCCAGGAGCTGAACTCGATGATCCTGATGGGTTCCTTCCAACTCTTCATTTTCTATGATATGAAATTTTGGTCCCATTGCAGTCAATGGGAAATTGCCACCCTATTGATGTCCTGCCATCCTGCTGTCATTCATAGATTTAATAAACATACCGTGAATGGGGAATCAACTGAAAATACATGTTCTAACTGGTCTGATATGAGTGGGGAAAACCACAGTAATATTCTTTTACCCTTGCTGTTGTTCCATTTACTCAGGTGTATTCTTAACACTGCATCAGTTTTCAGTCCAAAGTGGTTTATGAAGTTTCAGAGAACAAGTTCTTGTCTGGAGAACTCAAAGAAACTGTGAGAAGGCAATTGAGGACTGATGACTCCTTCCTATATGCAGGCTATAGGATGTGCATTGTAAAAGTTGTTAAATTGTGTTGACTAGGTTTTTGTCCCCTACGAACTATTCTAACAACTCAATAACAACGCTATTTTGTGAAGGAATCCAACAGTTGCAGACAATGGCCAGGTAATAACCAGCATTGCTTTTGTAATGGACACAGCATTTTTCTTTGGAGTCCTATGATAGCTTTTTGTCATTAGAATCAAAAAAGACCTCAATAAGAGCAAAGTTTGGGATAACAGGCTTTCACTTAAAAAAAAAATTATATATCACAAATAAAGGGTCAAAGACAGGCAGCTTGGAGAAGGTAGTCAGGTTGAATTAAACTCAATATTGGAGTCATGGAGGAAAGATCTGTGACCTTTAGTAGTCAGGAAGTCAGGAGATCAGAGAGTCATAGAAAAGCCTGTGAAATAGAGATGGGAAATACAAACTTTCAATGAAAAGCAGATTGGGACATAGAACAAGAGGTCCTATTTATTCTCTCTGAGCTTTGATCTCTTTGAATTTAATATCTGGGGTATCATACAAAGCAATATGAAGCTTATACTCTCCTTTTGCTTATTTGGAGAAAGCTTACTTTGAAAGTAATTAGGGTATTTTGGTGATGGAGACTTTTTGTAAAAGCTATTCCACAAATTCACTTGTTTTCATAATAATTAATTTGAGCAAACTCCAAAAATATGTTTTAATACATATGCAATCCCCAATTGAATAAGGCAAATTGCATTTTTTAGATCAGAGGACAAATCAGTGACTCTTTCTTCTGGATGAACTAGAATTGTGGTAAAAACCCAACCCACTGGGAACCTTGCAAAGCGTCAACTTCTGATTTGTTTAACCATAATTGCATATTTATAAATTAGAACAGACTTCTCTAATTAATTTTGTATCACATGAATAACATTGGTTAGTAACAACCTGCTGTATTAGTAAAATCATTGCCAAGAACATAGCAGTCTGGAGTCACATTTAGTTGGAAGGGAAATGAAAGGCAGCCAGAGCAGTGACTAGCCTTTTGTTTCACTCATGAGAGGTAATTACCAACTCCAAAACACAAAGATAAAAGCCTTTCAATAAACTGACACCTTCTGCACATCAAGTCCCTGGAATGTTTTTAATTCTGTCTGACACAAAGGAGATGAACAAATAAAAACACGATTTCCAGTCAAGCTAACCAAAGCAACATTGTTTGGCAAATAGATGGTCTTGATGGATTTTCTTCTGTGCCCAAGTGGTCAGCGTATAAAACAGTGCACAACTCATCCTAAAATGTGCAGAACTGACTTTGGGTGCTCAGGTCTTTCTGCTTTGATTGTGTAGTCAGGAGATCATTTGGATATCAGTTGGCAGATACGACACAGAATTTATGGGAAATCCCTAAACCACAGCAGCTGTAAGCCAGGCAGGATGTCTCAAAATGCCTGTGTTTAGGTAACTCAATCTTTCCTTTCATCTCTACAAGAGCACTGTATATGGTCTTTATTCTGTCGGAGATCAAGCAGCTTATAAATCCCTTCTGTTTTTACAAAGAAAATCTTGTTATGGGCATCCAGTTGTCAGAGTTGGGAGTTTCTTTTAGTATAATTATTATATTAACCTTCTAAGGAGAAATACTACCACACTTATTAGAGTAGGCAAAGAGCTATACAATTACTGGCTGATTTAGGCAAGCTGTAGTATTTGCCCCCTTTCTTGTGTTGCATTTGGCCTTACAGTGTCTCTCTGACTCCTGAAGCCAGTGTTGCCTGCATTTCCCAAGGAGGAAAGGGTTGTGATGAGTTACCAATGTCCCGAATTCTTCACCCATCTTCACATGATGCTTACAGTGAAGAATTTCTTATTCCATAATCTGAGGCTCTTCCTGAGTGTAGTTTGAGGTTTTCTTAACAAAATCTGCTCTTTTTCATTGTCTTCAAGATAAAGTTTGAAGCTCCACCATCACCTTCCTCCTCTTCAATTAATATAAAGACATGATGGGTTTTTTTGCAATGACTACCCAGGTTTGCTAGAGCTTTTCATATATGGGATTCACAGAGATACACTAAAATAATTTAAACTAAAACAATTTGAGCAATACTCATCTGACAGCTATGCAACTGTTAATACAGCCAAAATAAATTAAAATCATCTCAGTCTGGGACTAGCCTGGAAAATCCTCATTCCAGCCTTTGTGAGCTCTTCAGTTATTTTTTTGCATGATGTCATCACCTCAGTGGCATAGCTGGAGCTGTCATTCCGTGCCACAACCTGTGTGGCATGTACTCTGAAAGAGTTTGTCTAAGGGTTCCTCTTCTGGAAATGCTCATTGGGGTCTTTTCAAGGAGTAGATTAAGTATGTGGATAGTTTGGCTTGGAAGATATTTTCAGTAAAGAGGTAGCCAGGGAGTCTTCTCTCAGTCTTTTCATGGACCTGAATCGTTCCCTTGGTATGTGACTTCTCTTTGTACTTTGCGCTCTTACCTTGCATCAACAAGAAAATTAAAGTGAGGACTGTTGTGTATTCCCAGGGCAATGTCACACAGTGCTGCCTGGACATTTAAAAGGTCACCAAAATCACTGGCCTGAGGTGACAATTTTTCTCCTCAGAAATGTGTGATTAACTCAAGGGTTTAAAAAAAAAAATAAGGAAAAGAAAAAAACCCTAAAAGTTTTTTCTCTCTCAGAGAGAAATAAAATTTCAGAGCAAAGGATTTGTGCACACCTTTATGGCTGATGCCCCACCTTCAATGTGAGATTTACAATTATTTTTAAAACTTTTGTCTTTAACAGTAGAATGAAGCTATGTGAATATGAAACACAGGCGAACAAAACCCAGTACATTAGTCACATCATTTGATGTGCTGGCAGGCATCCAAATATTACAGTCATGATGGTGAAATATTAACTTATAAAGAGCACAATAACACAAATTATTGGAACTAATAACTCTCCTGTCCATCTCATTTGCTTGATCAGTAGCAGATGAGTACAAAGGCTATTTACAATTCAGATCTTAAATGCAGAGATGAATTTGGAGCTGTTGAAGAAAAATTTGCTAAATAATCTCGAATTTACAAAAAAAGACTACTGTCTATAATTTTTCTTAGTTTGGCAAAGAAGCTCTGCGGGCTTCTGGCTCTATAAAATCTGATCCACAGTCAGTGTAAATAGGCATCATGGGAACTCACTGGTGGGCCCTCAAAGAACCACATGCAGCTGGTGTAAACTGAGTAATCCTAACAAATTCAGTGGAGCTGTGGTGATATAAACTAGGTGAGAATATGGCCCCTATTGTTCCATTCATGCCTTATTGCTATCAAGCAACATGAGAAACAGTATCTGCCCACCTCAGACTTCTGTGGCCATGTGCAGAATTACAGTGACAAAAGCATACTCTGTGCTGCTTGCATTTGAATTTTTTGTGTTGCATTATGACAATTTCTGCATTCAAGATTAGCATTCTCAGTTTTAATGTGTTTGCTTACATGAAATGCAGGTTGTAATTAAATTTGAGGCTGCTTAATTGTGCCTTCATTTGTATAAATTAGAATGTTGCTATAGAAAAAGAGAAGAAATAAAACATCTTTCATTTCCATTTCCCTCTCAATATTGCAATATTGTATCTGAATTAATAAATAAGAGGAAACAATTTTTTTTTTTTTTTTTTTTTTTAAGAATCAGTGTTAATTAGTATTTCACAGCCTGGGAAGGATATGTTGGCACAGAGCATGTACCACTTGCTTCATGAAGACAAAATGGTTCAATAAAAGGAATTCAAAGACTTTGTTTCATCTTGCTCATTATGAGTAACTGGAGCCAGCTCTGAGAAGAGATATAGACTTTTAAGGTGAGACGAGTAGAATTAAGGCACCTGAATCCAAAAGGACTGACCCAGAAATTTCTTTTGCTTTGACTAAAGGCAGCTGAATTGATGGAACTGAGTTCCTACTAAACCATGTCAGATTTCAGACACCAGGCAGTCTCATGTTGTGGGTAACAGGCTGATTATTGCATTGTCTTCCCAGAAGCAAGAAGTTTGCCCACGGGCATTCCTCTCCTCAAAGGATGCAAAACTCATGTCAAACTCTTTGCTAGGGATGGGTTTACAGGGAAACAATAGTTTCTCTGCCTTTCTTCCCTTGAAACTCGGCCAGTGGGAATTAATGGAGATCATAGAATCATAGAAAGGTTTAGATAGGAAGGGACCTTGAAGACCATCTACTTCTAAGCCCCCTGTCATGGGCAGGGACAGCTTCCACTAGCCTAGGTTTCTCTAAGACCCATCCAACCTGGCCTTGAAGACTTCCAGGGATGGGGCACCCACAGCTACTCTGGGAAACCTGTTCCAGTGCTTCACCGCTTTCATAGTAAAGAATTTCTTTCTAATATTATGGACAGGTGTCCCGGCTCAGGGGGATTGGAACTAAATGGTCTTTAGGGAGTTTTACAACCTAAACCATTCTATGTTTCTATGATTCTATGATGGAGCATAAGGTTAAAAACTTTCTTGACAGAGAAAAAAAAAATAATTATTTCAAATGCTGAGAAAATTATGAAAACTCAGTCAATATTCACTGGCTGCTTGCTGAGACATCTTTTAATAATTTATTTATTGTTATCACTGTGATGATTCTTGATATTCTAAATATCCTCATAAATCACCTGCACATTATCTGAGGAGCAGCTGTCAGTGAGAGAGAAATTTTGAGGTCTTCAGCAAATTCTTGTTTTCTTGCAGTGGGGTCTGAAATGAAAGAAGTTTGTGCTCATATTAGCCATGACAGAAGGTGTTACTGGCAGGTGAGGTTGATTGTGAAAAACACATTTAGCTATCAGGACAGAAGGGCCT
Source organism: Dendrocincla fuliginosa (assembly GCA_035047845.1). Classification (NCBI taxonomy): domain Eukaryota; kingdom Metazoa; phylum Chordata; class Aves; order Passeriformes; family Dendrocolaptidae; genus Dendrocincla; species Dendrocincla fuliginosa. The sequence goes on along the minus strand of JAWWMO010000083.1, from coordinate 145,880,289 downwards.
CGCAGCAGTAAGGCATGACTGGATCATGGTCTCTGTGAAAAAACAGCAAGCACATGGCTCCCTGTGCAGTGGGGATGGTCCCAGGAATAAGATGTTGCTAGGACAGAGATTTTGATTCTAACAGAGGAGCACACACTGCAGGCACTGCTGGGGCTGGCTTCTGTAAGGTTTTCTTGCCTGAGCTCATTATGCTGAAACTAATGGGCATACTTCACAGCAAACAGGCACCATGCATGGAGGCAGCTATTTTAGATGCAAAGCAGACAGGGATGACATCTTTGAATGCTTCTTTTGTATTAACTCTAACCTCGTTTGTCTGTAACAAGACAAAGCTCATTCTGCGTTGTACAGGACCAGCATTTCTCCAGGCTGACATACACAGCATCTTCAGTAAAGTCTCTGTGCTCAGCACTGTCTCCTGGCAGTTAGGCCTAATAGTAGACAATGACCTACATCCATAGAATTCTGTTCCCATTTGACTGCCCTGTGGGAAGGTGATCACACACAAAACAAGTTGGGAATGGATCTGAAGTTGTGGTATCTCTTGTACCATGTATGGAAATAGTGAGGGAATTCATCAGACAGCCCGTGCACAGGATAGTCCAGGGAACATCACTGTTCCTAGAGACATCCTTTGAAACTATTTATCTTAGCAGAATTATGAATTATATGGCTGGAAAACCAAGCTGGAGTCTTATGTCTCCATAAGACTTCTGTCAGAAGACAGAAAAAGTTGTTTTTTTCATTCAGTGGTTACATACAGGTTAAAGAATGAAGCAGAGGGACTAATTAGTCTTGAATCTCAAATTAAATTCCCTTTCATGGGTTTGGGGTGAGGAATATTGTCAAAGGCATTTTTAATTGCCCAGTTACAGTTGAAGGTGACTCAAGTTAACAACTATTTATACTTATCTTTAAAAATCATGGTCTACATGGAAAATGAGAATAACCCATTTGTTACCCAATCTGTTCCTTTATTTTTATTTTTTTTTTAATCAAAGTATCACAGTAAGGAGAAGAAAAAGTTTAATCAAATCCTTTCTAACACATACTTTCACATCTTAGAAGGTGAAATACAAGGGTTGTGAAGGGAATGAAACAGTGCTTTATAAACCCTGAAATTAACTCTTTGTTAAAGAATGCTCACTACTTCACTAAGTCTGAGACTCAAAAAGCAGAGTCCATCTCCATTGTGCAGCCAATGACTGCGTGTTCCTGGTCTGGTAACCCCACTTGGGTGTCATAACTGCAGCTTGGTTTGGTGTCCTGCTGCAGAGGTGCCTTTGACAGGGCAGTACGGTGTTGCAACCAAGCAGAAATGTAGATATGTCAGCAGTCCATACCCTCATTTACTTTTTAGGGTAATCCATAGTCTTACCCTAACTTTGGAACTGTTATTTCTTTTCTCCAGGTCTCTAGTTTTCCATCTTTGAATGTATTTTTAATTTTATTATTTTTTAGCACGTGCTCTTTGTGCATCAATTATGCAAACCACTCTTTTGCTGTGGCAATTTCTATTATCAAGCAACATATTGTTATCAGTAGACATATTGAATTATACTTTTAATAACTTATGAATATTCATACTATGGTTGGACTCTAATGCTTCAATCAAAGCAATAAGTGCAAGATGCTGTACAAGCCACAGATATTCCCTCTATAGTTTTAAAGGTTAGCAAAATAAGATGATAGTAGCAAACCCACTAAATTTAAATATTTTGTTGCAATTTTTTTCCTGCATTTTTAAAATGAAAAAACCTATGACCAAAGCATGAGGTACCATCTAACAAGTTCCAGGATCAAGCAGACTTGAGAATGGTCATTTCAGCTGCCGGTCAGATTTATCTTTGCTCCACCAATTGAAGCATTCTTAATCAAACTGTTCAGAGTCTTTTTAAGCCTGTTTGACTCATCACTATTCATGAAGGTGAAATCATTTCACATGCAAAATTAGAATGGCCTACTTGATAAGCTTGTGATAAAAATGTAGCTGACTACAGCAGAGCAGCAGCTCTTGCACCTGAGAGATGTCAGGCTGAAGGAGGCACTTCTTTCCCCTGGCTTGGAAGGTCAAGAAGAGGTAGAATTTGGGTGTGTCGCTTTTCTGTAGCAATGGGTGTACCCTTTCTTGCTGCAATACAGATGGGCAAAGAATATGGATCACTTCTGGACAAATAATTTGTTAGTATTCATGTTAGAAATTTATTTAGCATTTAGGATTCTATGTGAAGTATTTTTTCATAAGATTTTATTGATAGAACAACAGAATTTGACATGGTTTTGAAAACAATTAACATGTACATTGAAATAAATCTGCAGAGGTTGAGTTTCTTCCTTGATTTTTTAGAGGAATGATAACTGTCACGTATATATTAACAAATCTACATGCATGCCAAAAAGCCAAAATATTGAATCTGGCCAGAATAACATCTTGAATATCCTTGACTTTTTATTTGTTTGTTTTAATTTAAAAAAAAAAAATAAAAATACATCAGGGAACATCAAGCTTCCATTCACTTCTGTGAGTCTAGGTTTGTTTTTTTTCCTTTATTTGAGCGGGTGGAATGTGCTTTTTGAGGAAAACTGTCAAAAAAAGTTTTTATTTTTTGTTTTTATTTTTTTTCTCAATTAAATACCCCCTAGAAATATATATACTTTCTATTATCAGATATGTAAATGTCCCCTTCTAATAGCATATATTATGCTACATGTGTTCTAAACCCCATTTCACCAACTGTATTTAATCTCGCTCTGCCAGTGCTCCAAGCCAAACAAAAGCCACACAGCCAAGTAGCCATGGCCACAGAAAATGAATTAACTCTGAGAAACATGTCCTTCCTTGTGTCTTAAAGCACCTTTGAAGCTGTTTCTGTACTAAGGCTTATTGTCTGTGGTTTAGCACATTAGCATCATACTAACATATTTTCATGATTTCTGGATCCAAATTAGCCTTTGTCATCCACTATACAATGAAAATATGTCCTAGTTTATTCAGTCATATTTTGTATCCTTCATGGAGTTAGAGCTTCATTCCTGATCTCTTAATTTCAATTCTAAACCTTTAAGTATAAGACCAGCTTTACACAAGTTGGCCTTGCCAACAAAATAATATGCAAAATCTTTCCGAAAGAGAAAACAGACAATTGTGATGTTCACAGGACACAGCGACTTTGCAGTGTTTGGTTCTATGCCTTTCTCTTTCCTAACCTTTCTTCAGAAAATTGATTAAAGCCATTTTTAATTATGTCACAATAATAATATTTTTTTCCAGTTGTTTCCTGCAATATACTCTGGAAAGGGTATGGTCCCTATTCCAGCTGAGCAAGAAAGTCATCAGAGCTGAAATTTACGATCATAGAATCTTTTAGGTTTGAAAAGACCTCCAGGATCATCAACTGTTAATCCAACATCACCAAGTCACCACTAAACCATGTCCTTAAGCAGCACTCCCACACATCTTTGGAACACTTCCAGAGGTAGTGACTTCACCATTTCTGTGGGCAGTCTATTCCAATACCTGACCTCCTTTACTGTGAAGAATTTTTCCTAATAACCAATCTAAACTTCCTCTGCTGCAACTTGAAGCTGTTTCTTCTTGTCCTGTTGCTTTTTACTGCAAGAAGAGACTGTCCCCACGTGGCTACAACCTCCTTTCAGGGAGTTGTAGAGAGTGAGGAGGTCTCCCCTGAGGCTCCTTTTCTCAAGGAAACACACCCAGCTCCCTCAGCTGCTCCTCATGGACAGGACACAGGAATCAAAGTGTGGACTCACCAGTGCCCAGTACAGAGGGACAATCACTGCCCTGGTCCGGCTGGCCACACTGTTGCTGATACAGACCAGGTGCCATTGGCCTCCCTGCCCACCTGGGCAAACACTGGCTCATGTTCAGCTGCTGTTGACCAGCACCCCCATGTCCTTTTCTGCTGGAAAGGTTTCCTGACACTCTACTCCAATCCTGCAGCATTGCAGGGTCTTTTGTGACTCAAGTGCAGGATCTGGCACTTTTTTTTAAATATAAACAATCAAACGTAGCCTTTTAAATTTGTATTTTTCAAAATTTGGCGCCCAAGATTGCAAAGACATAAAGTACATCCAAAGATTTTAATCAGGGTTGTATTTAGCCTCATGAAGTGGGAACGGGTTCTGCCCTTTGAGCTGACTTTCACCTTTTCCATATAAGTCAAAAGCTGAAGAGAGTTTGATCTGTGGGTTTCATCTGAGTTTTAAAAACTTCTTTAACTCCTGGAATCTCTGTGTTTCCTGTAACAAATTATTTTAGATGTGTAACCTTATCAAAAGGCTTTTGAAACTCAAAGTTGATGTTAACCCCTGTGGTTTGCACATCTCACCATAGCAGGAATTACTTAAAAATGTGTTATCTCTTTCTTTGCTCTGCACATTCCATCCTGATGCAAGTGAAAATATGATGGCTATCATTGATAGCCTTTTTCTCTCTCTGTTATAAAAGAAACAAACAGAGCACTTTGGTGGTAAAAGAGGTATAAATTTCTTACCCTGGTCTCTGCCTCCCCACTAGCTCCTACCTTAGTCTGAAATGCTGGGGGTTTTTCTATCCTCTGTCCATTGAAATGTCTTGGGAAAATCACCCGTGGTTATTTAGCCATATAAAAGTCAAAGCCTACTGTGTAACTCAGTGATGAGTGACCAGCAAGTGCAAAAAACCAAAATGCTTCGCTGCATATAAAGATAAATAAATATTGGAGGAACAATTTATCTAATTAGATTTGAATGTATTTTTTCAGCATCCTGTCTAACAATAGAGTGGTCATATTTCAGTCTCAGCAATAGTTTTCTTTCTAGTCTACTGTGTTAATACAAGAAATAACAGTTTCTTTTCTTTTTTTTTAAATCACTGACACTGTAAATATCTCCCCTCTTGTCCACCTAGCTATCATTGTACCTTACTGTTTCTCTTTTTTGCTGTTACCTTTCTATAAATTAAAAGTTACCATGATTGTATTTTTTACAATTTACTGGAATATTATAAATTTTTACTGTCCCTCAAGCTGTTCCTTTCCTGCTTTTGGGAATTTGACTTGTTACCATCTTGAAGAGAAGGTGAATGAACTACTGGATCATTATAACTGAGATGTTGTATTCACACAGTATTTATCCTTCACTTCTGACCTTTAGAAGGGCCATGGAATGATCAGCTTCTCCCCTGGCCTCCTTTTATTTTTTTATTTTTTTTTAATCTAGATGAGAGGTTTGGAGGGCACTTCAATTTTATTATCTTTATTTGAAAGGTATTGGCCTATGACAGAAATAGATTTGAGCTGGATAAACCATGGCTCCTACTCATACTGGAAGTTTTTGGGCATGCAGTTCATATATCTTTCTTATACACTTATGACTTACATACATTTGGAATAAGGAAGAATTTTTCCTTCAAGTTTTTAAGACTTGAAACAGTGGTAACGTCCTGGATTTTTTCAACAATAGGGTCTAATTTTATAGACTTCTAGACTTTAGCCCTAATGGTATGAGAAAGCTTTTCTTGATATATGTTGAATGAAGATTTTTATGAGGACTTTCTACCAAACACCTGACTGCCAATGACCCTGAACCACACAGTAATCCTGTGTTCAGCTCATTATTAACAGTTATTCTGCTATTCAAGACATAGGATGTGAATAGCCTGATTTTAAAATGGCACACAAGATGAATAGGGATCAAAAAACAACTACTCTCCTCACAACTCTGAAACCTGAGGACTGCTAGTGGATCAAAATGCTCTTGTCCGAGTCTGAATGGTTCCCAGGTTCCTCTAACTTACACTAGGAGAGTAGGTCTATTAGCAGACATTACAGGACTGCAACATTTAATATGTAGTTTTCAACTCTACCTTTGTCCTAGAAAACCCCTTTGAAAATGGAAATTATTTGATGCCACTGGTAAGTCAGAAGCCTTGGTTAAAGCTCATAGTAAAACTGGCTTTGTCTTCATGAAGTGATTATTTAGACCACTGATTTCATACCTGAGTGTCTCAGTTCCAAAATGTTCCTGGTTGCAAATACACAAATACGGTAATAAGATGGTAATACCGGATAATAATAATTACGGATGGTAATAATAATAATTACGGATGGTAATAAGAGGAGACTGAGGGAAGACCTCTTTGCAGTCTACAGCTTCCTCATGAGGGAAGGAGCAGATACTGATCTCTCGTCTCTGGTGAGAAGTGATGGGACTCAAGGAAATGACCTGAAGTTGTGTCAAGGAAGGCTGAGGCTGGATATTGGGAAAATGTTCTTCACCCAGAGGGTGGCTGGGCACTGGAACTGGCTCTCCAGGGCAGTGGTTGCAGCACCAAGCCTGACAGAATTCAAGAACCATTTGGACAATGTTCTCAGGCATGTGTTGTGACTCTTGGGGCTGTCCTGTGCAGGGCCAGGAGTTGGACTTGATGATCCTTGTGGATGCCTTCAAACTCAAGATATTCTGTGATTATATGATTAATGGGAAAGGCCTTTCCACACCCACTAATGTAGAATGAGCTCTATTTTTAACCAGCAGGGTATCCTGAGGATTAATTTACCCCTGAATACAACCAGTCTTAGTGAGTCTCAATTAAAATCTCATCAATAAATAAGAGTGAGAGCTTATTAGCAACATTTCTGGAGCCTTTATTTTATCTACCTACACTCTCACCATGCTATGAGTTGCATGGAAGTCTTAGCTCTAATTCCCTCATTACCCTTCCAATTTAAATGCTTTGAAAGATTCAGTTCATCAACCCAAAATGCAATCAGCTCAGCCAGCTAAGTGAGCACAGCAGAGAAATCTATACTGTTTGCCATGCAAAGAAGAAACACTGAGATTGATTCATTAGAGTCTGTCTTTCTTATGCTAACCTGCTCAATCAGAAAGCACATCCTGTTGAAAATTTAAAGGACTTCCCGATAACTTAATAACAATATGGAAGCAGATGTTCTGTCAGCAGGTTTAACACTGTAGTTTTCCATTAACTTCAGATTCCCTGGTATAAATCACTCCTTTAAGTTCCTCAGATCTTAGAAGCAGAGGGTCCTGAGACATGAAATCTCTTATAACTGGTCATGCCTTCTGTCAAGAGGACAAAAAAAAAAAAAAAGAAAAAAAAGGAAAAGGCAAACAAACAAGCTAAATTAATTCCACTGCAATATATTTAGCATGAATGGGCGACAAAGGCACAATCTGGGCATACCACGGCTCATAATCTATCATGATCAGGATAATTTATTTCTAGATTTCCTGCACTGTAGTTCAGAACAAAGAGAGAAATCTCAAATGAACAAAGGGCTTTTTGTTCATCTGCTACCTTTAGTAAAAGTCTCAACATTTATTTACAAAGCCCAGACTTCTGTCTAGAGCTGGGCATTTACCTAACTGTGTGTCCTCAAAGATTTCTGCTCAGTTAATGAAGTGTGAATGGGTTTCAGTGAAGAGCACGGGGCTTTTTGTGTTCAAGTTCTCCATAAATAAAACAGTCTGTTCAGGATACATGAGCATTCTAAATTAAAGATGCAGCTACTGTGTTGGGTCATCAGGCCGACATCCTTCTAGCTCAGAAAAAAAAAAAAAAATATTACCATAAGTTGTCTCTTTTAATGCATGAACTGGTTGTTGAGAGTCTTACTGATTCACGGAAGAACCTCTTCCCTAGTGCACCACTTTAGGGGTTGTCTGCATCTAAGTGAAAGTGATAGTGCAGTTACTGTGAATTACAGACACTTGCAGCAGCGTATGGCAACCCTCTTATGTGTTTCACTCAACACTCCTGGACTGTGCAAATAATACAGTCCTTCTAAATGCATTAGTCAGGCTTCAAATTCCTGAGTCATGGCCTCTATCTATAGTAACAATCTAATGCTGACAGTGGTTGAAAAGTTAATATTCTATAGGCTCCCTGTATTATATGTTGAATTTGCCAGATGATACACATGAAAAGGTTTTTTGGTTGTTGTTTGATTTTGTTTGTTTGAGGTTTAATGACTGTAATGTAATTGGTGATCTTCTCATGATAGTTCCTTCTGGGACTTCCTCCTACAGACATTACCCATTCAGCACAGTCAGACTGAGATTTAGCACAAGATCAAGGTGCTTCCATGTAGGATTCTGTATATAAGATTCTACATATGACTGAGACGTCTAAATTCTCATTACAGATATAGCTTGCTGATTAACCAGGACGGACATGATTTTTTTCCCTTTTCTTTCTCTCCTTAAACAAAGATATTTAGTTCCATTTGAGATGTCATGGTGTATTCAAGGTATCCATTTATGTGTTATGTATCTAGGTCTGCCAGGAGTGATACCATGTCCTTGTGAATCTTGCTCAATCCTGGATATTTAACCCAGGGCAGAGTGAATTTCCATGTATTGTTCATACTGCTACAGACAGACATCTCCAGGTAAGGGTCTTTAATTGTAGCTGACTTCCATCTTAGCTCTGCAGTAAAAGCAACAAAGAAGAACTATAACTTTAACTAAGATGGAACCAGGATGTGTGTTCTCTTGAAAAAAGGACAAGTTTTCTTACCTAATCCCATGGTTTTAATGTGCAAGTGCTTTACAACCACATACAGATTTCCCCAAGAAGTCAGGAAGGGTTTTTACGTGTCTGTTATGATAGAGCAGCTGAATTGAAGAGTTCTGTGAACACAGAAATATGTTGAAGTCTGTAGGATTCACTTTAGAAGATTATAAAGTGGTGTGGTTTCAATCCAATCAGCAACCAAGCCCCACACTGCCACTTGCTCACTCACACCAGCAGAACTGGGGAGAGAATCGGAAAGGAAAGGCTGGAAAACTCATGGGTTGAGATAAAGACAACTTAGTAGGGAAGGCAATAGCTGAGCACACAAGCAAAGCAAAGCAAGGAATAAATTCAGCCCTTCCCATGGGTATTCAAGTGTTCAGACATCTCCACGAGAGCAGGACCCCATCACACGTAATGATGACTTGGTAAAACAAACATCATCACTCCAAATGTCCCCTCCTTCTTCATTCTCCCCCCCAGCTTTATATACTGAGCATGATGCCATATGGTCTGGAATACCCCTTTGGTCAGTTTGGGTCACCTGTCCCAGCTGTGTCTCCTCCCAACCTCCCTTGCACCCCCAACTTCCTTGCCAATTTGGTGGTATGGAAAGCATAAAAGGCCTTGGTTCTGTGTAAGCCCTGCTCATCGATAACAAAAACATCCCCATATTAACAACCCTGTGTTCAGCACAAATGGAAAACATATCCCCGTACCAGCCACTGTGAAGAAAATTAACTCCACGCCAGCCAAAACCAGCACATATGTCCACCAAATATTCTTTGTACACATCTATAACAATGAACAGGGAAATTGAAATGTTTGACTTGGCTCGGGGTTGTGTATTTTTTGGTTTTGGTCCCATACTTTCTAAAATGATTGTCTAAAGTATAAATATGTTTGTTAAACATTTGCTGCTTTCCAATGGACTTGAATCCATATTTTATGTTAAAGGTGAGTTTTGTTTCAGAGCTGCAAAAGTAAAGCTATTGCTTTAGACATCGTAAACCACCTGGTTGAGCACAAGCCACTCATCATTAAGATTTCGTAGCATTTTGCATGTGCACATCATCTGAAAAACTAAATTAGAATTGAACAAACAAAACAAGCAAACAAGCAACAACAACAGAAAAATAAAAACTGAGGTGTAGGTTTCAGCAATTTACGTCTCGTTCATCTTCAAACAGACTTAATGTGCTGTGTTACAATCCAGCCAAATTACATTCAGATCAGCATGAAAACAAATTCAGGTGCACAATGGGCTTTATTATGCTATAGAAAATAGGAGCATCACCAATAGCAGAAGGGGGCACTAGAAACCAGCTGCTACATTTTCTGAATCTGTTTCTTCTTTTGCAATCATCTTAACAATTATAATATGTATTGAAAGAAATGTATGCACATAGTCTCATTTATTAACTAGTTGCCCTTGCACCCTTTCTCAAGGTCTTAGTGGATGTACTGTGATGTGCCTCCCACCTTCAGCCTTTACCTTTTGTAACTGGTGTTCCTCAGCTGCTCTAAAGTTGCATAAGGGTTGGCCACCTCAGCAGGCCCAGCAGGGGTAATTGGGCTGTACAGCTGTTTCCTTTTAGTAAAATGTGAGAGCATGCTTGCAGCGATGCAGAAATAGAGTGTTACCTTCCAAATAAAACATTATCTATTAACCCTTTAAAGGAACAAAAAACATTTGGAGCGAAGTGCAAGGCTAACTGAAGGGCTGAAAGTTCAGACAGTAGTTACATCTTGTTGGAACTTCCCTTCACAGATCCTGAAAGTTCTCTAGGAGCAAGACGATTCCTATCTCCTCTCAGCATCAGCATCTCTTTTTCTTTCCCATGGTAACTAGATCTTTTTTTACTTGTTATATTCAATTAGTTTTAATGAAAAATTCTAATTATTCCAATACTCTGATGATTTTCAATTTCCTTTGATTGCAAGAATTATCTTAGGAAAAGGATACTTTTCCAAACAAGAATCTAGAAAATAGTGGTTAGCCTGTTATCCTAACTGATTTAGAGATAAAGCTGTGCAGACTTTTTATCCTGGTAATTATTTAAATTTCTTTGCCTTCACTCATTTTTTTCATTCTCCGTCCCATCACCTTTCAAACACAACCACAGGGAGCTCTTCTTAGAGTCACAGTAGGCTTTCTAACCTGAAAATAGTCTCTGTGCAATACATTTTCTCAATTCTTTTTCTTTGCTAATTTTAGGTGTCATGAGACTGTCCCTTTGAGAAGCCATAGACAGACCTTTCAATGGGCCAACAACTTCTATAGCCAGAGATATCTTTTTTATTTTCTTTTGCCATCTGTTAGCCAAAGTAAGGAAGACCTTTTACCCAAGAAGGCAACACATAACCTAAATTTCATATTTTGATGATATTTGCATCTTTTGCCTGAAACAACCTGGTCTAGTGGAAGGTGTCTATGCCCAAAACAGGGGGGCTGGAATTAGTTGTATCTCAACCCAACCTTTCCAGAATTCTATGATTTTTTTAATTCTTTTTCTAGCTCAAGTTTTCCATTTTTCATTTTAAAGCTATTATGCTTTTCTTTTGAAGACATATTCAGAAATCTTTCCTCTCTCAAGTGTCCTGAAATATAATTAGAAAGGGAAGGAAATATGCCTTAAAAATTTATATTGAGGGGTTATGGTGCAATTAGAGGTTAAGAAAATGCTAAAGGCATGGTGTCCTTTTAATGGAAGTTTGAATTCAGAGCATTTTTCCTCCTCGGGTAGAAGCAGGTATACAGGGACTCGGAAATGGATGCACGCAGGATCTGCTAAATGTGTTTCTAATTGTCTGAGTTTAATAATTGATAATATAGACAGAGCTTGCGAATTTTTCTTTCACATAAAAGATAATTGTGCCTGAGTATTGCATAGTTTGAAATTAAATGTGTTAAGTGCTCCAGGGACTAGCATGTACGTGCTGTGAAAGATCATTCCTCTTGATCAGAAGAAGTTAGAATATGTAACAACTTTTATTTATTTGGACTGTACTGGTATTCAAAGGGCTAAAGCAGGGCTCGTGAGCCATGGTGACAGGTGACGTCCATTCTCTTTCCCATAAGGAGGCAGTAAAAGCTGTTGCCTACCTTCATTCTTCTTTTCTTCTCATCTGAAAGTTCAGTACAGGACCTCTGGCCTTCCAGGCTACTCCTTCTAAGGTGATCTGCCTTCCTTTTGTGCAGACATCTCTTTTATTCCATTTCTTTCAGTCTGCTGCACCTCAGGGAAGCAAAGAAGAGGTAAGAACAACTGCTTCAGGTCTCTCCTATTTTCTACTCTGTTAAGGAGGAAGAAGGAGTTTTCAAGGACTGAGAGTAGCAAAGGGCACAGGGTGTATGCGTGATGTCTTAGGATAAGATCCTAAAAGTTTGGAGAAAACAGAAGACACAAAAAGACAGCAAGGGAGGAGAGGTGAAAGCTTCTCATTGGGGGAATCTTTCAGGAAACAGAGGTCAGAGTGCATCAAAAGGAAAAGGGATAAATTTTTACTGAAATATGAATGATAGGCAAGATGAGAAAGGGGGAAAGAGAATGAAGGAAAGGAAGAACAGAAAACTGTGGGTACATAAGGTCCTTAGTCTCTGCATTGACAGTCAAGTAATCATGGTAAAAATGGGTCATAATATTTACATATTTATGGAAAAAGAAATGAAACACATGGGCCAATACGGTAGAAAGAATCTAGAAAATGGATAAAGGAAGAGAAAGTCTAGATTTCCAGGAGAAGACATAAGTGTGCAAAAAGGAATGGTTAATAGGCAGCCATAATTTTAGCTAAGGATTTGTGTTTGCAGAAGTCAATGTTAGGCCTGAATAGAAACCCCTCAAAACCTAGAGCAGTATTGGATCAAAGGGCTTTGGATTAGGGTTCAGTGGCCTCTGTTGAGATACTTAATGATAACTTTTTCTAAAAGAAACCTTTTCTAATGTTGGACATTTATTATTGAGTAAATTATTAAGCACAAAGATAATTTTGCTGGTCTACCTTTCCCAGAAATTTGTGTTTTTCCTGAAGGGCAAGCAGCAAAGCATAAACTTCCAGAAGGCAAAGTGCAGTTCTTTTCTCTCAGTATTCTTCAGTGGGCTTTGCAAGAGTGTGCTCTTGGATCATCAAATAGGCAAGCAATGAACTTTCAGGAGATGGATCAGGTTCTTCTGGGTTTATTCTGTTTTTTAATGATGCTCCTATATACCAGCCTAGACAGTACAAATAACATCATGCTGGCAAATCTTCAAGTGTGCCTGCATCGAATGCTTTTATGTGTTTGAAATCACAAGCTTTCATCTCTCTGTCAAAGGCACAGCAGTCTTTAATGTGTGTGGTCAGGTGCCTGTAATAACTTTCTTTCAATTCAGGGAATAAACATTCCAGAAATTTAGACACAAATCCTCTATATGGGAATAACTCTGGATGGAAATGACCCCTCTGCTGCATTTCTGTACTAAAATTGGCTTCATGTAAAGATTTCTCACCCTGCTCAAACTCCCTTCCAGGCAAATCAAAGAAATTCAGTGGAGCACGGGAAGCTGCATGCCAAATAAAAGTAATAATAATAGTCATAGTTGTCATTGTTGTAATCATCATCCTTAATTTCTGTAAAAATTATAGGCAATAGCTAGCCATGAAATTAAGAAATTAAAATGAAATACACAATGTTTAATTTAAATGCAATATTGACTCAATGAAAGCATTTTTCTAGTAATGAGAAAATCTGTGTGAAATTACATCAACATTATAAAGGACACTGGTGAGTGCATGGATTCTTACAGTGAAGATAAACAGCACTGCTGCACAAGATGATCTGAAAACATGGATTAAAAAAAATCACTATCTTATTATAGCAGAAATACGTGATATTAGAAATGACTCATTTATGAAAATTTAATAGTCATTAAAGCAAACCTAGAAATAAAACAGTGCTAGAAATATACTTGTGTTCTACTAAAGACATAGTTATAAAATGTTTCTGAAGGCTTTCTAAATGCTTAATCAATTGCAGAAGACTGTTCAAGAGTCTCTTCTTTCTCCTTGATATTACAGTCTCAATAGAGCATTATGATCCTCAGAACAAAAAGATCTTTAGATCATTCATTTCTTTTGTGAGATAGTATCCTTTTTTTCCATTCTTGAATTAGTCCCAGAGGTTGACGGTGTTACAAAGTTGTGCACAGAGAATTTTTGCTTTGATACAATGTCATAGAGTCTATAAATAATTACCCTGTATTTTCAAATAAGTCACTTGAAATAAAGCACTTCCTACTTTCATTTTTTAAAAAAAGAACATGATTTATTATGAAAATCTGTTACTTTTTTCAAGAAATGTATGAATAAAAACCACCAAAATGTCCCTTGTAAAAGTATATTTCCTAAAAAATGTGTTTGTTGAACTTAGATTCTCGTAGCAACACTCCTTCTATATAATTCATTAGACATATATGACAGAGAAAAAATCTGTCATTTTAGCTCTTCTCATCAAAAGATAAATAAGGACATGTCAATGTGAACTTATGGGGGGAGGGAGGGGGCAGAATGGTCCTTCCTTTCATCAGGGAATGAAATTTCTGTAGAAATACCAAAGTGTTTGTGCCATTTTCCAATAAAAGGTCTATGGTACGTTCTGTGCAGTTGTGGCAGGATTATGGGAGTTAAGCTAAAAGTGAGTTGCAATTATGAAATTCAAGCTTGTGGTTTAGTTATAACTGTGGAGTATCTGTGTTCAGCACTGCCTCTGTATGCACAACCAGGAGTCTTACTGGTGTGGTCCAAGACGTTTCTGGACAGGTGTCTGCATAGATGGGGTAATGGACTGCCTTAAGACAGTATCAGAAGTCAAAACATGGCAACTGACCCAGCCTGTACAAATAATTATTGAACTGATTCTTACAGGAGCTGTTGAGATGGGAATTTAAAACTACTCCACTTGAGTCAACTCCTCCTGCATCAGGCCCAATTTATATATCGAGATAAGTGGAGTGAACTCCTGGGTGAAATATCCCAAAGACTTGAGCAGATCATTTCTACTGGAGGAGGGTTGTGAATACGTAATATCATTGCAAGTAGACAATAAAAATATTCTCTTGCAGACCTGGTTGTGTATGACAGTCTTTTGTATGCAGTTAAGACATTCAAGACAAGTATTGAATGTATTTAAGGGATATCAGTGACCAAGAGCTACTTATGGACTGGGGCTGTCATGTAATTTGGGCCATCTGGCTTCCATGCAATGAGCAAAACAGTGGTTTGGGACATCTTTCTTGATTTGGGTGAAGATACTGATGCACGGACTCTTGCAACAGGGGTTCCCCTCACCATCAGACATCATACTATTTGGGCAAGTTAAATTATCATGGCATTACCCTCTACCAAGTTTCTTTCTCTTTCTCTCTTTCTCTTTCTCTTTCTCTTTCTTTCTCTTTCTCTTTCTCTTTCTCTTTCTCTTTCTCTTTCTCTTTCTCTTTCTCTTTCTCTTTCTCTTTCTCTTT
>JAWWMO010000083.1:145782692-145865147 GCA_035047845.1 Dendrocincla fuliginosa | reverse complement strand
CTCTTTCTCTTTCTCTTTCTCTTTCTCTTTCTCTTTCTCTTTCTCTTTCTCTTTCTCTTTCTCTTTCTCTTTCTCTTCCTCTTCCTCTTTCTCTTTCTCTCCTTTTTTTTTCTTTTCTTTTTCTTTCTTTTCTTTTTCTTCCCTTCCTCACTTCCCTCCCCCCCCTTCCCTTTTCTTCCTTTCCTTCTTTTTCTTCTTTTTCTTTCTTTGTTTCTTCCTTCCTTTCCTTCTCTCTTTCTCTATCTGCAGTTTTTGTACATGTGTAACACAGTTCTGATCATTCATGTGTAAGTAAAAAAATAGCAAATCAGGCTGGAATGGGTATTGAGACAAATGATTGTAACACAGCAATAAAAAAACATACCTCATGAGAGTGTGCTGAAAGAACTTGGCTTATTTAGCATAATAAAACAAAGACTGTCAAGGAATATAATTGTGATCTATAAATATGGCAGGGGAGTAAACATTAGTTAGAGACAAGTACTGCTAAAGGACAATGTTTTTACATAGCTACTGTAAAGTAGCTAGGAATAGACAGATACTGAAAGCCAAATGTTGATTCCCATGGAAGAAATCAGATTTTAAAATATTCAGGTAGAAGTAATATGGTAAAAAAAGTTGGGAATTTTATACTGAAGTTATTAGGTTTATGTAAAGGAACACACGATGCGTGCCCGGGACAGAAAAGCACTGATCTTAGTGGCCCAGGAAGTCCCTTTTTTTCCAATGTTCCATAATTCTTTTTCAAAATGTTAGAGAATTATAGTTTTTCATCTGTTGGATTATCTTTTTCTCTACTAGACTGAGGAGTGTGAAGACTATCACCATGGCTCTACTTTGTGATTTCCAACCTAAAATGTAGGGCCCCAGGGTTTTTGCAGTTTGAATACATGTTTGGAGGCACCTTCCTGAACCAGCCATGGTGATCCCTACTAACAGCTGTGATTCCTGCACTTGTGCACTGAGTAAAATAGGGTGGGTTCAGAATCATTTAAAACATGAAGAAGGACCATATTCCAATCTGATTTCAACCCTTCAACCACAGTCTATATAGCCTTGATGGACATCATTATATGTTATACAGTTTCAATAAACAAAGAACTCACTGATTACTGGTGGAGGGTCTCACTCTGTGTTGGTGACCCCAATCAAAAATTTATTCAATGATTTTAACAAGCTCATTGAATTACTTAACAGAAATCATCCCACTTAACTGCATCTGATAACGTTTCACTTAGACAGGGCTACCAGTATTTCATTAAGCTGCCCTGCTCTTTGCTGCAAGGCACTGGTGGTACTACTTTATGAGTGTAGTGAACCATCTGCATAATGCAAAAAGCAAGATAGGCGTCTGCAGATCCTGTCTGGATGTTTTAATAATCTCTCTCTTTGGTAAGACTCATTCCTAATGCCCCCTATGAAGTGGGTTTCACCTGCAAGATGGATTTTTAAGAAAAGAAAAAAAAAAGTGTTGTGACACTTCTTAATCTGCATTTTGTCACTAAAGCAAGATCTCTAGGCAGGAGGAAAAAAAGTATAAATTAAATACACCAACAGCTGAAGGTAATCAAAAGTCACGTGCAAACAACCCTCTCTTTTTCAGAGAGAGTCTTTAATAATGACATTCACTCAGATTTCAACAGGCTCTGAAAAGCAGCATAGGAGTCTTATTAAAAGCAATCACCAGCTTTTTGCTCATCTCACTGAACACTCTTCACTTCAGTGAGCTTCAGTTCAGTCCAATTAGTCAGTGCAATTTAGTTTCTTCAATGCAAGTCACTGGGTTTTAATTGAGTCAAATTAGGCACAAATCAATAAAAGTCAATTCAAACTAATTGTCTTCTATACAAATCAATAGGATTCAATTAAAATCAATGAGGGTCTTATTCACTCTAACAACTGACCCATTCCCCCTCTTCAGTTGTTATAAAAGAAGGGCCACACATTGTTCAGTGTGGGGGTTCTTGACAAGTATATCTCTTTTAGTGAGGGAATATAAATCATTAGGGAAAGTAAGGAGAAAAAGATATGTAACTGGGTTATCTTTTTCCAGTTTCTGACTCTACTACAGTGAATTTTCTGCAGTGAAATCTTCTCTTTCAGATTATGCAGGGGGTTGAATACATGTGCAAATTTAGACATAGCTGCAAGAAAACTAAGCTATGAAGTTACAGAACTTAAAAAATTGATGAATGTATTTACTCTCATTCATAATGTTTAGTTTTACCCCAGAAGTTTCTCTTGATTTTAAAATGTGTTGGTTCTAAAATGTGAACTGTGTGGTTAGCCATGGGTTTATCTACTTAGCTTAACTGACTGCAGCCTCCTGGGCTGTCAGTCTATGGAGCAAGAAGTCTTCCACTAAAGACCTTATTGCATTTACAACATCTATTACAAAACAAACCTTGCTATAAATAGAGGGGGGACAGTATACTATGATAACTACAGAATCATCAAGTTATGTGCTGGCTTTGGCTGTGATAGAGTTAATATTCTTTACTGCAGCTCACAGTACTTTATTTAGGATTTGTAACAAAGATGGCACTGAAAACAATAATGTTTAAGTTGAGCAAGCACCATTCAGCAAAAGCTCTACACAACCCCTCCCAGTGCCTGCGCATGCTCACAGTTCATAAGTGGAGCTTTTTGCATTCAATTGGGATTTAATGTGTTTTGATTTGTGCCCATTACCTCTTCTCCTGTCAGTGAGCACTACTGGGATGAGTCTGGTTCCATCTCATCAGGTTTTTATACACAGTGCTAAGATCCATCTCTTTTCCTGGCTAAAGAGTCCCACCTCTTTCAACCTTTTCTCATATGATAACACAGATAAATAGCAAGAATAACTTACATAGCAAAATGTCTCCCCCTCCCCCCATTACTACATGTAAATATAATTTCTACAACCA
Source organism: Dendrocincla fuliginosa (assembly GCA_035047845.1). Classification (NCBI taxonomy): domain Eukaryota; kingdom Metazoa; phylum Chordata; class Aves; order Passeriformes; family Dendrocolaptidae; genus Dendrocincla; species Dendrocincla fuliginosa. The sequence goes on along the minus strand of JAWWMO010000083.1, from coordinate 145,862,238 downwards.
TATTTCTCACTTGTGGTTTTGAATCCAAAATTTTCCTTTCATAATTAACATCCCATACTCATTAAATACCTGTATTCTTAGAAAAATAGAAAGAAGAAAGCACATAACAAAAGAAGTTAATGTAGGTTTTCCCTATGGACGATTAAGCACCCAGTGTATTTAGGATATGACTAAATCTGCAAGGTTACTCAGAAGACAAGACTTGATAGGCTGAACAACCTGGTCGAGTGGAAGGTGCCCCTGGCCATAGCAGGGAGGTTGGAACTAAGGTCTTTTAGGTCCCTTCTAAACCAAACCCTTCTATGGTTCTATGATCCTGTGGTGACTCTTGGGGCCCAAAGAATAATACTTGACACAGTTCAGGATCACTTTGGAAGTGATGCTTGCCATGGAAGGCAATGATTACTGTCTTAAATTGTAAGGAGCACAGATACTACCTTTATTTCAGATTACAAATTATGTTAGATTTTTTTTCCTTTTTTGATAGATTGACTAATATTCATTTTACATGTCTATAACACCTGTGTTTTTGAAGAAGAAACTTTTTTAATTGTATGAGTGATTACAGTGTATGTCCTGGGCAGTTTTCAAAACTTGAAAATAGAATTTGAATGTAGATTTCAATATATAAGTACAGCATGGCATATTTCTTTATTTTGGGCAACTTAACCCCAAATCCTTTATTTTTATTTACTTTACCTTATTTATTACATGTAATCGACGTTTCACAAACACTAAAAATATCCCTGATGCCAGCTAGATATTTGAAATAAATTAATTTAATCAGCCTTATTCATAAAGAATGAATGCTGTCCTGAGAAGACATAGAATTGAAACAGGTTTCAAGTGTAGAGATCTATCATAAAACTTCATATTGTAATTTAGTAAAAAATAAAGTATGTATATATAATGAAAGCACAAACCCACCTTTTTTACAGTATGTGTAGCTGTAGTTGGATAAATTCTTAGGCAACAGCAAACAAGGACAAGTATTAAAAACCTTCAGTTAAGATTTGCAGTGCAGTTTGAAAAGTATAATTGGAGATGCAGTGCCGTGTTTGTGGAGTGGCTTTTGTGTGATATCAGATTGTAGTGCTGGATCAAGCTACTTATGTTAGCACATTAGAGACAAGATTATTAAAAGTTGAATCATATCCTAAATGGCTTTCAAGCTTGAAATAAGTTGGAATGTTTTCTGTTTTACTCAAAGTGAAGTCACAAGTGAAAATGAAAACTTCTGCCCTAGAGCCCTAGAACAATAAAACTGTTTCACAAATTTCTGCCTACTTGTACATCTCCAATTTCAAACCAAATACCTTGTTTTCCATTATATAAACACTAATTTGTACCAGATTGTTCTTGCTCACGCTGTGTAGTAACTATTTCAATGTCTCTACTGATGTCAGTAGCTTTATAGGAGATTAAAATACCACCTGGCTTCCTGCAGGGATCATGTTATAACCTAAGTATGCACATTTAAAAGTAATATTCAAATTATTATGATTTTGAGGCCTTTTAGGACAAAAAAGTGTAGAAGTTCTCATTTGTTTGGAGGGGTTTTTTTTATTTTTACTGTGGAAATATTTATTAAGAAAGAGGAAGGGCTGATAGAGGTTTTCTTAACCTTAGGTATATTTAATGTTCTATTATTTCAAGTGCAGCCATGGTTTATAAGAGTCTGTTACCATTTCACAATGTTTCTGTTAAAGTGGATGCTCAAAGGCAAAACCTGGTGGAGTCAAACAGATTTGGAGATAATCTTGTTCCTAAATATTTCTTGAATTGAGGGGTAGACTGAAAAAGAAAATGAAAATAAAACCACAAATTATACATGACTATATCTTTTGAGAATGTACATAAATTTAGAAATAGAAGCTGAAGGAACAGCACAAGGAAACCAAATTAATGCTTTGTTGAAATACAATGAAAGTTCATCAAAGATATGATAAGCAATTTTATACTATATCCAAGGGGTTGTAAAAAGGACAAAGTACCAGAAACTAACAGTTGCTCAGATCCCCATCCAACCTGGCCTTGAACACTTCCAGGGATGATGAGGCCCAGATTCTGGGCAACATGTTCCAGTGCCTCACCACCCTCACAGTAAAGAATTTCTTCCTGATATATAATGCAAACTTGCTCTGTCAGTTTGAAGCCATTTCTCCCTTGTCCTGTCACTCCAAGCTCTTGCAAATACTCACTCTTCATCTTTCTTGTAGGCTTCCTTCAGGTACTGAAAGGCCACAATTAGGTCACCCTAAGCCGTCTCTTCTCCAGGCTGAACAATCCCATTCTCTCAGCCTTTCCCCATAGGCTCTATCCCTCTAATCATCTTGGTGGCTTCCTCTGGAATTGCTCCAACAGGCTGATGTCCTCTCTGTGCTGGGGACCCCAGAACTGGATGAAGTACTCAGTGTTGTCACTGTCATTTCTGCATCCATAAATCTCCCTAAAAGTCAAGAGGATGGGCGCAGGTAATCTTGAAAGGGTGGAAGGTACTGTTCAACCAGAAGGAAAGTGGGAGGAGGGAACTTTGCAAATTTTACTCTTCCAAAGCAGGATGTTTCATGATAGGAGCAAACATCCTCTATAGTTGTCCATTACGTCTTTCCAATGTTTCTCTAGAGTTGTCTTGTCTAATGTCTTTTGGGTGTGAGTCTGCTGGCAGTTTAGACATGGGGTGAGTCTGAAGTATGTAAGAGTAGGTCTATAACATTGGTTTGGAATGTCAGTAGATAAGAGATATGGGAAAGGGCACTTATTCTGAGAAAGAATTGTCTCTCTGTTCCCTGTTTCCTAAAGGAAGAGAAACATTTAGAATCCAACTTCCTGAAGATAGGAATGGAAGTAACTTACTGAAAAAGTGAAAAGTTGCAATACTTAGAATTGGTAGAGGACTTAAAAAGAAAGCTTTCACTAAAGACTGAAAGATCATGCATAGACCAAATCTGCATGTTCTGATGACTTATTTGTGGTTTATTTTTCCCATATAAGTTAGATTTGTATTACTAATAGTAACAAAATTTCTGCTAATGTCTTAATCCCTTCAATAAATTTACTAGTTCTTTAGAGAAGATCAAATTTCTGTAATGACTAAACCAAGGGAATAGGGGCAATTTGGCTGAGGTGAGCATGAAGATTATTCTGGACCTGGGGCATGAGACTCATGCATATGCATATGCTTATTGCAAAGGTAGTTCCTGCCCACTTTCTGAACCTGACTGTCAGGTCCTCATGGATCTCATACACCCAGTTTCTTTCCTTCTCGTCCATTTTGCAGCTGTTTCTATACACAGGGATACAATGTATGAAGTATGGATTACACAGAGCCAGAATCTCCTCGGTTAACTCATTTGGCTTCTTCCCCAATCTTTTTTGAGTTTTCAGTGGAACAAATGGGATGTTCTGGACTGCACAGCAGTCAACAGAAGAAATTTGTTTGAATTCTGATTTTTGCAAACATTGTTATGAATGTGGTTTAGGGATGTAAATGGTGCCTGGTAAAACCAGTTGTATTTTGTTAGGGTCACCTCCAGTGGTGGTAATTGAGCCAGCTCCATTTAATAGCTGTTTAATTCTCTTCCCCTTCAGTGTCACATTGAATCAAAAGTTCTCATTTTTATTTTCTTATGCTTTATTTCAAAGCTAAATGGACTGTACATATTACTGGTCTTAATCCTTCATGGAACTCGTGCAAATTGACATTTTCCACATCCCAGGGTAAGACAAAGATTAATTAAAACCTCATGCTGGCCCATTATCCTCCTTTTTAATTTTGTTTCTAATTCCCATGAATATTAAGCTAACTTTAAAATTATTCCTCTTCCAAATATGAATAAATCCAAGCATCAGACTCTCAAAAAAAACCCCAAAATACCCCTCAGGAGACACTCATGCATTGGTAATATGCATGACCAAGCCATGACAGGAAATTTCCCAAGACATCCAGCTCTCTAGCAAATCCCAGGCCAGTTTTGCAGAGTTCCGATAAATAAAGATGAATGTCCAATTTTCTAATAGCTCACCCAGTTAAAGACAGTGAATCATGGTCATATCCATCTTAAAGGATTTCTGGAAAGAAAAAAGCAGTGGAGTGTGGGGAAAGATGAATGGGAAATCACTGTTTTCAATATGCTACAATTTCATGTTATAAGAAGGGTATTATATCAGTTATTTGTGTGTGTGTTTTTGTGTGTCTTCTCAACCATAATAAACAGACCCAATACAAGAAGTTAATTCGGAATGAAGGTTTTCACAATAAGGGCCCTCTGTCTTGAGGAGAACTGAGGAGGTAGGAAAGGATGATGAGGAAGTTTGGTTGTTGCTATCTTGGACATTTACTACTTTCATTATTGGCCATAACTTTGAGGAAAATATCTTTTGCTTTTGGTAATTGTTATTATTAAATAGAGAAATTAGGCACCTTAAAACAAACAGAAAAAATATGCATGTAAATAAATGATCCATAATATTTTTAAGGTTGAATTGTAAGTATATTCATTTCAGAATTGCAAGTATAATCACTTAAAAATCACTAGAAGTTTGAAGATTTACAGATGAAATATCTTTTTCTAATATTTATCTTTAATCATCTAACTGTACTACACAAATATTTACCTTTACTGTTTATAGGATTTTGTGTGTTCTTAAATACTCAAGAAACAGCCCTGTGCACCATCCAGCCTCCTTTTATATCCCACCTAAGATAAGATCCCTTCTATGGATGCGGAGATGTCTCCATTCCTGACTATGGTCAGTCCAATAAGCCCCATGCTGGGGGAGGACTCAAGAGTGTCACAGCTCTGTTTCTTCTCTAGTACCTGTGGGCAAAAGGAGAAAATACAGATGTGGACACTGTAGATGAGGGTGGCAGAGAGCAGTAAAAGGGCACAGGTTAATCTCTGCCACGCTGTATGGGGAGGCAGGTGTTGCTCATGGGGAAGGAAAATATGGGCCACACAGAGGGTGAAAAGGTTTTACCTTTTTTCTAAATCGTTTTTCCCCCTACTCCAGGTCCAATCACTGTTTTCACTTGGTCCATTGCTTTACATATCCATGGATGAGTGGAATGTTTTCACTTTGGATTCACATTGTGTAGGAGAAACACAAAAAGGGTCTTTGTTCCAGTGAGGAAAGGAAGAGTACAGTGCAGTACACCCTCTTGTAACTTGGCACAGAAATGGAGTTCACTTTGCCCATATGCTCATACCTTGTCCAGTTGCAGGAGGCAATCTCAGCTTTATTGTTCCTTATGAAAAATCCAGCACAGAGCTATGAAAATCCAGAGGCAGCTATCATTTGTTATATTTTTTTTAGTTTTTTTTCACTAAAAGCTTTATTTATTCACAGACTTGTCCTTTCCAATAATTCTTACTGTCCTATTGTATTAGTCTTTCGCTTATATGAATTGTCATCTAGCGGCATTATTATATTATGCTGTTATTAAAAGGTAAAAAATGTTATAATTAGCTTAGAATAGAGAATAGAAGATGCAATTCTGATTGTGCTCACATTACATCTGTTGTAAAAGTATGTGCTGAGCCAGATTGAGTAATACAATTATACAAGATTTGTTGCCGTGTAATCATACTCTCCTGACAAAAGTCAATTTATACATCAATTTGTAGTGTTTGAATAACTGAATAATACAAAAAATACATTTTGTATTAAACCCCTCTATAATCAGAAAGTCATGAGTAGGAAAAAGTAATATAAATTATTTAATACATTTTTTAATATATTTTCTGCACCGTTATAATTTATAAAATATTTTTTTTGTCATTACACTGGTTAGTTCATAGATGGAGAACGCACAATTTATTCTAGCATGTGGGGCCAGCAAAAAGCATTAATCTTGTTTTAATTCTGTTCTGTTCTTCACAGCACATCATCACTGTGCCATTGGGGTCTTTTCTAGAAATTAGTGAAGCTGTGTCATTAGGTCTTTTCAATGCAGAAGTCCCTACTGTCTTTTTCTTTTCCACATTTCTCAAAAAACCCTCCCCAAAACATTAGATAAAGGTGGATTTTTTTTTCTTAATTTCTATAAATACTGTTTGGTTTTTATTATGCAGGAAGTGATCCAATATGATCCCATTTCCCACCTTGAATGGAAAGTTTCAAGGAGTCTTAAGGATCTCCTGGTGCAGCCTGGAGAACAGTCATAACTCCCTCACCTGCATATTCAGGCATTCAGTTCTACCTACGTGCACTGCAGGACATGCAACTGGGCATGCATGTGGGATCACAGGTTCTTTATCAATGGACAAGCCATTTCTTGGAGAAATTAGCTGGAAAGTCAATGCTGCTGGAAAGCCTATTGTCTTTCTGTGCAGTGTTGTAGGAGCTTGTGTGCCACAGGGAAAAAGAGAGAGAATTGCATGAATAAAAATACATACTGCACTGGGGACACTAAATGACAAATGCAGCTTCAGGGGAAAAAAAAAAAGATCACAAAAAATTCAAACCACAAAATCCCCATAGAGTGTTCAATGCCTTTTACCTTCCTGTATAGAAATCCCTACTTTTCACTTTTTAAATTTTCAATGTCTTGGATGAATAAACTGTTTTTCTTGTCAATGCCTTTGTACCTTGTTTCTTTCTTCTGCAGTAATTACTCATCTGTGTAAAATTTTAGAAATAACGATAAAAAAAAAGCAATGTCATTTGGGTGATGCTGCTTTGAATAAAAATGGATTGGCAAAGAACAACACTGGTAAAATTAAAAGCACCGCTATTAATCAGCTGACCTGGCTGTTATTAACTCCAAGTCACTTGTGAACTGGATAATCTAAGCAATTATTAAAGCATGAATGTGAATTTAGCTAATGCCCTCGTCCTCCACATCATTATCTTAGGCATAATCACCCTTTGGTCCTTGAACGTCTTTTTCATCTGAGCGGTGAAAATTTCAGCATGGTGTTTTCTTTAATGACTAAAAGACAAGGCAAAATTCCCAGCTAACATGGATTCTATGCTTTCCAGTGTTCATCTGACATATTTGGAGGTTTGCTATGCCATTTATTAAAAATAAAATAAAATAAAAAGGTAAAAATATAAAGCAGTGAATTTTGTAGTAGCAATTTTGCACTCAAATATTTTAGGTCTAAAACTAGACTTGTGAGTACCTCATGTCAGCTGTGGGAGAAGCTTTGCAAAGACAGATTTATTCTTCCAGGGAAGATGTTGAAGGCAGGTTGGGTAAATTGCCCTCTTCTATTGACTATCTCTTTTCAGTGCCTACAGAAGGGTCCATGAGTAGCCAAGGCTTGATATCTGTGCTGAATATTGAGCCCCATCCCAGCCTGCAGGGTGGGCTGAGAGAAGAGGAAACTCTGTGTTCTCATCCCTGACAATGATCCATTGTGCAAGCTGAACAAGGCACTCTTTGCAGCCTTCTCTTCTCTGTCTCTAGGACCTTGGTTTGTGAGTTTTTCATGGCAATGAGTCTTCAGCTGTGTCTTAGTTCCTTTTATCATTAAAAAAGCATCTGTTACAGAGTTCAGGCTGTTCCACTCTCCAGTAGAATCTTTTCTTAACTAATTAATGTTTTCTTTAATCCTACATGATAATATTAAAAAAGAAGCCATCAGAAGTCTAGATACATAAATAATGCTCTGTAACTCAGTTTTAAAACTACTCATACCTACATACATAATTGTAATGGGTGTTTGTGTGTGTGTGTGTGTGTTGTTGTGACCAATCACCCTGTACATAACAACAAAGCTATATGCCTTTTAAATTTTTTGTGATGGAAATTAACTGAAGTGTATGTGTTCTTGTGTAGAAAAGAAAAAAAAAAGAATAAAAAAAAAGAAGGAAAGAGAAGCAAAGGGAAGGAAAAGGGAGGAAAGGAAGGGAAGGAAAGGACAAAGTCCCTTGCTCTTATACTTCTTGAACTAATAATAACATCATTTGAGGCAATCTGTCACATCAGTTAGAATGGCATCAGTATCCCTTTTGCTAAAGTTTAAAGGAATAATCTCAACAGAACTTATACATTCAGAAAAAACCAACTGTGACCTCATTTGCTGAAGAGCTTTCTTTCAGCATTAATGACTGCATTCCCCTACCTTATTTCTGCTGACATTTGACATGTCCTAGGGTTTACCACTTGGTCTCTAGCACTTGCTCTGGTAGCACAGGAGTCTTCTGCAAGTCCAGCTTGATATCTTGGTGTTTTGTACTTACCAGTACACACCAGTTCAGGCATCCTAGGGAGTTTCAGGTGATTCTTGATACCTTTATTTGACAATTGAGCTTAATTTGATGAACCGTGATTTTCCACAGACTAGTTATTCAGCTTAAAGCTATCGAATTTGTTTCCTTGTGATTTCCTGTGTTTACCTGTACTGAGATCCATCTAATAGAGCTGTTAATAGTGTTATGACTTAAACCTGAGCAAGAACAAATGGCAAGATATTCAGTGCAGTTTTTGAATCTGGGGAATGACTTAGCTGCCTAAGGACAGGCCCTGGAAATTTTTGAGACAAGCTATGGCATCTCACAAAGAGACTCCATGTTGAAATAGCCAATCTCTGACTATCTAATGTGTTTTGTGTACCACCACGTGCCTATGTGTGGGAAAATGGATTAATTTCCTAATGATTACTGTATAGATATTTGTATATGAACCAATCATCTGTTGTGAGTTAATGCCTACAGGCAGCTCAGCCCCATGCAGCCACTCACACGTCCCCAGGAGGTTGGTAGATAATTGTAAGCACAAAAGTGAAAAACCTAAGGGATTAAATTAAGGACAGTTTCATGGTTAGATCAGCAGACATGCATGCAATCAAAGCAAGCCGAGGAATTAATTCACCACTTCCCATGGACAAGCAGGTGCTCAGCCATCTCCAGGAAAACAGAATTTCAACACGTGTCATGGTGACTAGAGAAGACAAACTCCATAATTCCAAATGTGTCCCCTCACTTTCTCCTTCCCTGCAGCTTTATATGCTGACCATGATGCCATACAATATGGAAAATGCCTTTGATCCGTCCTGATCAGCCCTCCCAGTTGTGTCCCCTCCCAGTTTCTTGTGCACCCCCTGCCCCCTCGCTGGGAGGAAAGGGTGAGAAGACAAAATGCCCTTGATGTTTAAAAGTTCTGTTCAGCAGTAACTAACTTCACCATCCCTATGTTATAAACACTGTTTTGGTCACAAATCCAAAACAGAGCATCATATGATCTACCATGAAGAAAGTTAACTCTATTCAAGCCAAAACCAGTGCTCCATCCTTTAAAATGTGTGGAGAGAAATGACAAGGTACAGTTGACATATTTAGGCTGAGGTATACCAGCCCCTGGAAGGGTTTAATTCCTTCCATTAACTGTAATGGGTTCCTACATAAATAAATTAGAGAAATATTTGATAGAGTGAACCTTACCCTAGGTTGTGTATATATACTGTTTTTCCTAGTGAAGATGCAGCTTCTGTGGTTCTGGATCTCAGAACCATGTTATTTATCTAGATTCATGAGTGTAGTGGCTAGAACAGCTTGAGATGTTTCTGATCCAAACCTAAGGAAATCTTGTTATATACAGCTATTCCCCTCATTGTATTCAATTTTCAAACAGTGTAAAAATTAGCTAGAAAGTCTGCTGTCAGTATATCATGATCTGTGTTGAATTGAATAGCCTTTAGCCTGTCTTATAAAGAGAGATTATATTTTTCTCTATTTTATTTTTTGATGCAATCTCATTCCTTGATTCTGGTATTGTATGGTCCAATTTCATCTAAAACTTGACTCCAAGAAAATTGAAATCAACATTGTCAATAGTATAGATTTTTTTGAAAGTCAGTTATTAAGAATTTATTTCATCAGAAAAAAAAGTACTTTTTGTATTGTCAGTTTTCCTTGGGATTTATTGACTTGCACAAATATCACTTGAGAGAAAAACAAATAAGTTTTAGACTTACCAATGGATTGGAATTTAAAGCTACTTACATTGATCAGAGATTTAAAAGAAAAATGAAAGGTACGGAACAAAAAATCAGTGGCACAAATAGCTCCCAACAACCTAAATGATTTAGGCCACAACACACTGCCTTGGCAAAATGGAGAGTTCAGACTGTGTTCTCCAAACTTTAAAAAACAAAAAAAGCCCTTCATGTTTAGCTTGTCTGTAGAAGAAACATGTAGATTTAGAATAATTTACTCAAGTCTACTAAATATGGCAAAAAAATGTATTTTATACATGTTGATAGCATACAGGGTTTGGAAAAAACATACATTTTATAGGTAAAAAAATCTAATTTTATTAAAATCTGGAGCTTGAAACAAATTTTGTCTTGGCTTACTGAACAAGATATCCCTGGAAGAACAACAACATAAGAAAAATAGAATTTTTTTAGGAAAAGAGAATCCATTTTTGTATAAATAGAAAATAACTGACTATAAATACATATTTATATATAGACACAAAGTTATACAGGCTTTTAACAGATTGCAAATTTAAGAATTAATCAGGTTTAATTTCCAAATGATTGTAAAAGACCGATAACTGCAAACTCTATTTCTGCAGAGTTGTTTTCTAATTCCAGTTAAAGTATAAACCTTGTTATTATGCATCATTTTCCACTTGGAAGGAAGAAATAAAACCTCACTATCCTTAAATGGGAAAAGACATAAAAGAAGTCTCTTCTGTTTTCAATAATGCCCATGAATGGTTGAGTGGTGGTTGAGAGTGTTCAAAAATTTGTTAGATGGTCTTAAATGAATACATTTGTCATTATCCTGAAACAACAATGTTATATACCACAATTCATAATGAATTGGAAGGTAAAAGTGTAGCAAAGCTGCCTTTAGATGCAATTTGAAAGAAGGTGAGTGACTGAATATGGACGAACTGAACAGGATGGATGCTTAATGTCACCATACAACTGGTAACAAGGTTGTATTTTCACTTTCTTTAATCAAGGGTTTGACTCATTATGTGCATGTTTGTACATGTATCTATACATGTACACTATGTACAGCAGTCAACATTTGGATACATTGCCTTAGCAGAAATAAAAGCATAAATTTATACACATCAGAGTCTAGACACACTACCTCTTAAAAGGTTCAATTTATTTAAACTTCCATATTGCAGTTTCATGGGCAGAAGGTTCAAATTCTCCCTGTTTTGGTGCAGTCCCTGCACTCTGCCATGATGTTCTTAGATCATATTTGCTGTTCCTTCAGAGAGTGGGGACATCTCATTTGAAACATGATGGATGACCATGAAATTTCCAAAAACTGGTGTGCTATATTTGTGTAATGCCCTCATTAAAGGTAAGAAGATGCACTGAGTGAAGGTATGGACCTACGAGCTATTGAAGTATTAACTAGTGAGGCAACGAGAAAGGCTAAAAGCAGATTTAGTGAAGTGTACTTTTATTTGGGTTACTCAGTAGCTTAACTGTGATAAAATTAATCCAAATTCTTCCCATTTTGAGGTTTAGATGATGCAGTGCTTGGTCAGGTCGACAGCCCTGCTTTTACATGAGTTGTTCTGGAGGAAATGGTCATAGATACCATTTGGAAGGATTCCTTGTAAGATGCTGATCTCTCTTTGCACTTTGATTGTCACTTTATGGTATTCATACAATCATGTGAGTTGAAATGCTTGTAGGGTAGACTGTTATTTGTTTAGGATAAAATATCTGTGTTAGTGAATTCCTCTCCTTTGGGAATGTGATATCATTTTACCTTTTTCAGATAGCAATAGCATTCTGTGTTTCTGCACTTTGAAGCTATCCACTCTATTTTTATACATCACATCCTCATTGGGTAGAGATTTTAAAAGATCTATGTCTGATCAATCCTTGATGCTTCTGTTCACACAGCTGTCAGAGATATCAATTAGTGCTATTTGCCATAGTGATGTCTTGTGACAGGAACCTTTCCTACCAATATATTCTATTGATGGTCGTTATTCAGGCTTAAAAACATCCAGTTTTGTTCTGTGCCTGGGACTTAAAGAGCCACTTGAGCTCTAATTCTGGCTTGTATGATACTACTGTAATCAGGTCCTGGTGAGGCAATTGTATTTTAATTGATCAGAATTATTACTACTAATAATAATAGATGTATGCAATTGTAACAATCTAATTTGATTTTTAATGAGGCACAAATCAGGCAGCTAATTCTCTGCAATGTAACTTCTGATCCCTGGATAGCTGTCTTTCATTTCAAAATCATGGAGAAGAAAATCCTAAATTCTTCTCTAATTAGCGTCCTTCTGCTCATTAACAATTTATTTTTTTATTTTCAAGAAGAATACATTTTAGATATAATCTCTTTGTTCCTATCAGTATAATGAAGACCTAACATTGTGGCCATATTCTTTAAATAAATATTACCTATTTCATTCAAGTTGCTAATATATTTCTGAACTGTCCATTTCAGCAGAGGTTTCTAGTGACAACACTAACGAACTGCGCAAAACCGTGAATTAATAACTGATGGGATGCCCATGGAAGTGGTCAAAATCTGAAGCAAGTATTTTTCAAAAAATCATTACATTTGACACTTATTTTCAATCAGAAATAACTGAAAAGTAAACAACAATGAAAGGAAATTTATGTGATTTAAAAAAATGTATAATGGAAAGTAGTTCTGAAAAAGATATTGGGTAGTCATTGTAGTTAGTTGTAAGGGAATAGGGTATCTCCTTCACCCAGGAGGATCAGTGCCACTTAAATCATATAAAGTCTAATTTATCTTTTCTCTTAATTCATGGTTGATTTCATATGCAGACACATGCTTTAATGACAAGAAGTTAGGGATAATTCCAATCTAAAAAAAAAAATAAAATATATCAATGTTGTAATTTAATTATCTCAGACTGTTTAAAAACAATAAAACTGTTTCACTCTCCCTTGAAAAAAAAAGAAAAGAACTCATGTTTTCTACATGTCTGTAAGAAAAGCATATTTTCCTATAATAGCATTTTTTGATGGAGAAAATAAATCACAAAGCATTATTTCTGAAAGTTTGCTTATTTGCCTTAATTATCTGCATGCTTACAACTGGAATGCTTTTGTCTTTCCCTAATAGCCATTTAAAACTTAAAAAAAAAAAATGGATTTAGAAGAAAAGGTGAATGTCAAATTCCCAGAAAGCATCACTTGCTCTTTGTCTCTGCTCAGGTTCCAAAAGAGGGAGAGCCATTGTCATCCCTTTCTTAGGCCTGGCTAGAAAGGTCATTGTGCCAGAGGCCCATGTCCCTCTTCGTTTTCCAAAGGACGCTACAGGTCATTCAGGTCTATGAAAATATCTCTTCTGGGCCCCCGGCTGTCTTTCATCCTCTCCCAAATTAGACCTTTTTACACAACGCCCCATTACACACAATGAACCCTGGCAATGGCTGGTCAGCTCTGAAACTCTGAATCTAAGCAAAAAAACTTCTTTGTTTTACATAAACATTCTCAGAAATTACAACTCTCTTATTTTATTAATGTTTAAAACCTAAGCACTTCCCCTTAGGTGTAATTCCAGTGTGGCATGTACCCCATAAAATGAGCAGAGAGGGTTTGGTATTTAGAAGAAAACAAACCTACATTTCACATTTTCATGTGTAAATGCACAGAGCAATCCTTCTTTAGTCCTTCAGCTGAGCTTCTACTCTTAGTTGTCTTAATACCCAAACAACGTAGCCACATGAACAGAGTAATGCTAAACCTTCCTGAAATAACAACTGGAAACGCAAACCAAATAAAAATAAAGAAGGTCTAGGGGAAGATGACTGAAAGTGTTAGTTTTTCTCTTTAAATGGGCTGCTGATCTTCAGTGTGAAGATGGTTAAAACAACATTGTGCCAGAAACTTCACATAAATTCCCGTCAGCCATCAGGGCAGTCAGTCCAGGCTCACCTGCTTGTGACTATCTAGGCGTGCTGTCAACGTGTGTACATGGCACTACCTCTATTGACTTTCCATCCCATTGTCTGTTCTCTCTTTTTACTCTACAAGTACTTCAGACAAGTGGCAACACCTGATGCATCTGAACAGAGCACCATACAATGCAAAGTTCATACTGGCCACAAGAACTGACAGAATGTAAATAATACACATATAGAAAAATTGGATTAGTTAGAGAAAGAACATTAGGACCACAGGAGATATTTACATCTAGATATCTAGATAACTCTTGCGGTCCTAATGTCCTTTCTCTGACTTGCTTGAAGCTAAATTTAATGTTTCTTTTCATTCATAGTTGATTTTGTATTGACATATACTTTTATGACAAAAAGTTAGGGATAATCCCAATGAAAAATAAAAATAAAAACCAAACTAAGAAACAACAACAAAACAAACAAATAATAATAATAAAAATAAACAACAACTCCCCCAATGTTACAATTTAACTATCTCAGATTGTTTAAAAGTTAAAACTGTTTCACTCTCTTTAAAAGAAGAAAAGAAAAAAAAATAGGTCATGTTTTTTACATGTCTATGAGAATATTGTTGTGGAGTTTTTTATTGTTTTTTTGTTTGTTTGTTTGTTTGTTGGCTTTGGGTTTTTTTTGTTTTTTGTTTTTTTTTTTTTAGATGAAGAAAATAAATCCCAAAGCATTATTTCTGAAAGTTTACTTATTGGCTCTCGTGCTTATGACTAAGATGCTTTCTAGGTGTCTAAATCTAGATGTATACATGCATGTGTATCAAGGGACATATGAGCAATTTAACCTTCATCTTGACTAGCTGACCGACAAAAGACATGACTTAGGAAGGCAGCATTTTAGGAAGCAAACTAATTCCTGCTTTACAATTGACACAGAATAATGGATTGATATTTCAAAGTTCATTAATTTCTTTGGCTTGAGTAAAAGGCCAAATTATTCTTATTAAAAAAAAAACACCAAAAAATAAAAACCTAATTGATTGCTTGCTTTGTGATTTACTAAAAGATTATGCTATTTGCTGTTGCTAACAAAATAGGGGCTGGGGGGGGGGGGTGTAATTTCTTGACCCCGGACAGCTCAACAGAGATGTAACATCTGGTTTCTTAATAAAGTCTTGCATTTCACTTAATTTTCCACCTGGGATGACTAGGAGATATATATCTAAAGCTGATAAATACCAACCACTGTCTCTGTGCTGGAGAAATTAGTTTCCAAACTCAATTGCAAGAACTGCAGAGCAACCCAGAGCACAGGCAAGCAGCAAAAATAATATTGCTTCAGTGCATTGTACTGGCAGCAACAACACTCACCCCTTACTGCTCTGTCTCAGATTTCACTTGAGAAATACGCAAATACAAGGTTGTTAAAGCAACTGGTTGCAAAAATATGGGATCAGTAGGGGTATTAGGCTTCCTATCCTGGTTAAATTCCAGTTCAGGTAATTCATTTTCACCTGCTTAAATTGTTTTGTGGTTTTATTTCTTTAAATAATAAATAACTTGAACTACAGGTATTTATTTTGCTCCTAAACAATGTGGCTTTGTGAATGTTTCAGCATCTCCTTTGAAACTGTCTGAATTTAAAAGAATTAATAGAGTTTTTCCACATGGATATCTTCCTAAACTTATGACAATTATGATAAAGAAATTTTGGTATGTCCACTTGTGGCAACTTGAACTTTATTTTGATCTTAAAAGAAGAAAAAAATGATATGAGTTCTCCAGGAAAACACATAATTCCTTTTCACCAGTTATAGGAAGTAGGGAATATTTATTTATTTTTCTCTGTGAGGAAATGTGTATGAGAATGCCTTAATCTCTGCACTAACCATCTGGAGTGAATTTCAGGATTAAGAAAGGAGTAATTGTGAGCTGGTTTGGTGCAGGTATAGAAAAGAAAGACTTTTTTTGAAGTTGTCATTAAGCCAATTTTGTCTGAACTGGAGGAGTAAGGTCTCATATTTTGAAACCAAGGGAGAATAGTTTTACTATCTTTTCCATAACTGCATTGATAAGAGAGGGATTTGCCTTGTAATTATGTCTGACTACAGATACAAATCTGTTTTAATTTCCTTGTTCCCAGTTCTATAATTAAGAAATTCTGATCATAGACAAGGCAACCTAGATCTCTTAATTTTTATTAAAATGTTCTGAGACTGGTAAAAGGATCCATTTTGATGGAAACTAATTGAAAAAAAAAATATTAAATCAGAGAAAAAAGAATTTGTTCACAGATTGATCATTTAGTCTTTCATCTCTTTAAAACACCATTTCTTCTAGTCCTAGTAGAAGCATAAAAATGACGGTGTCGTCATATTAAATTGTTGACACTCGGGCTGTAATTAGTACTTAGCCATGAGACCCTGGACTCTCTAAAAAAATTAAATTTCATTTTATGCATAAGGGACACCACACCTTACTGTAAATGTTGTCTTGAATGCTGATTCTGGGCTTTTGGACAGTTTTATCAGTGGAAAAAAGTCTGAAAATCCAGAGATAAAATTGTATTGTGGTGAAAACTCTCTTCTGGTAATGACTGTTCGACACTGGTTGTAAAGAGTTGTTAACACAAGAGGATATTTCATAGAGGTCTGTGTCCAGTGCCTGGTCAGAGCTATCCAAGTCCTCATCTGCAAACAAAAGTTGTGAATACTTAAATACCTCCATTTAAAAAAATGGCTCATCTAAATCAGAGGAATTCTTCTGTACAATAGCAATACAGTGCCTTTTGATTAAAGCACCTTTCATGGAATCCATTTCCTTTCAAAAGTGTTGACAGAATCCAGGAACTGGAACTGAAAAGATAATTTCAGACACTACAACAGGATTTAAGAAATGTTGGATGTTTAAAACTCAATGGCAACCCCTTCTGGAAAGCAACTTAGCCCTGAACCACCTTCCTTAACCCAAAAGTTAACTTGACATTTCCCTTTCTACCTACAGCAATGGTCAGAGCAATTCCTGCCAAATTCAGGCTTCTTTTGTGTTGCTATAGCCGCAAAAAAAAAAATCCTTAAATCTATTAGGTTGCCTGACTTGTAAACTAAATATCATGCTGAGTTCTTTGCAGATTTAGAATCTATTAGTTGTAATTATAGCAGTTTTATTTTGTCTTTGCAAAAAATATTACTGTCAGGTGCCATTGTTTATGAATACATGCAAAGATAAGGGTAATTGTATGAACTTTCCTTTCGTTTCCATCGTTTTCATGTGGTATTTCATTCTCCTTTATTTTTACCACAGAGACATGAAAAAACAGCAAAATGAGACTTGAAGTTTTTAGCTTGAGCAAAGTTGCAATAATACCTATTTTCTGTCCCTTTTGTTTACAAAGGCCATCAACTTAGTTACTGCTATCAGATATTTTACAGTTGACATACTTAATCTCTGGACCTCCTAATTCCAAAAAAAAATCAACTTTCCACATTATAATATAGAATTGCAATAAATGTGAGAACTAATTGGCTTGAAAGAGTGCATTAGGAGTATACTATCAGGTCATTAATCGGTGTCTGAGTTCGTACCATTTTAAAAAATACTCCGCTGACTTGTAAACCACAAATGAATAATAAAAAGATTGGGGATTGGGCTGCTAAGATAAAACTGCCATGCACTCCCCATCCTGACATTTAAACAATATGTCAAAAATTTAAAAGCTTCTCTTGTACCAATGATGTATTGATTCCATCAGGACTATCTTGGAATCTCTCATGACACTTTTCTGATTATGCCAGTTTTTTACAGGATAGAGCTTCCTCTTTATTATTCTGATCACTTTAGAGCAAAATATGCCTGTTTGTTGCATATAAAAAGTACCCTGTGTTTTATCGCTGGATTGGTTGTTTGTTTGTTTTTCTTCCAGATTTGCAGCTGATATTTGTTGGATTTTTGATAATCTTTATAAACACACTAAAAGGATTAGGAGATCTTTCTATATCTGAAATTTTGACTTTTTTAATCTTTTCTTCTACAGTTGAAATATTTGTCAAATATAAATGATTCAACAACCTTTGTTAACAAGGAGACGTAAATTTTTGTTGTGCTGCATAGTGTTTAAAATAGAAATTAATTTCTAATCCTACTACATCCTTAAAGTTTCTGCAGTCAGAAACCCAAAATGTCTTACATTTTTTTTACAAGATATTTTGTATGTTTTAAAAAATGAAGGTAGGAGTGTTTTAGATGCTTTAAGGTACTTTTTTTCTTAATTTCCTCATCACCATTCTTCCATATTTTTCTTTTATCAAAAACTCCATCATAATATTTTTTTAAATAAATTTGAGGAATTTTGTATTATTTCTATGAGGCTTGATTAATAAATTAAAAATGGAATTTCACTTGTGTTTTGTTAGCTTCAAGTGTGTTCCAGAGTTCTTAGAGGATTATGCACTTTGAAGATAGTTGTACTGGCTTCCAAAATTAGGGTCATACTGTGCTTGGTGGCAGTTTTAATCCTTGTGCCTGTAAGCTTGTAGAATGGCTTGGGCTGAAAGCAGCCTTAAGACCACCTATTCCAACTCCCCTGTCAAGGATGGAGGCATTTTCCACTAGATCAGGTTGCTCAAAGCTCCATCCAGCCTGGCCTTAAACACTTCCAGGTATGAGGCGTCCACACCTTGTCCAGGAAACCTGTTCTAATGCCTCATCCCCCTCACAGTAAGGAATTTCTTCAAAATATCCTATCTAAACCCACTAAGTTATAATGCAAATGGTGTAAGACATCAGAGCAAGATCAAAATAAAGCAACTCTTATAAATGAGATTTATAAGGCTATAAGCCAGCCATAAACCAACTGTGTCAACCTCTATGTAATGGCACAAGGATGTTCCTATATCCAGAAAGCATACACAAATGCTGAATATGTATAATCCCTTCCTTTTCCCTAGTTTTTACAGAAATAAAATGACTTACTCACTTGAAGGTAGGAAAGATGGCTTTTTGTAAAGTCTAGCAGATTCCCAGATGGGAAAATATGGTAGCAGCATGCTATAAAATGCACTTTTAAAAGTATAAGTGTAATTTAGTAGAATAAGAAGGTGAAACTGGATACCACAACTGATTGCCAAGGCATTAAGTCCTCAAGGGGATGGCTCATCATCCGTTTTTATTTTAGCCTCTAAACAGGCTAAGTAAATGGTTTTGATCAGTCACAAATTATAATTTAATAGATACTAATTCTTATATTAATAAGTACTGGCCTCTGCAAGGCCCATTCAGCTCTTTCAGCAATCTTGCAAGGTAACATATTTTCCTGTTATAACCTATAACCATGCTCAAAAAATTAGTACTATTTTATCCCTCTGCAATGGCACCAAAAGTGCATTAATCAGTTTGAGAGCTCAGTCCAAGGCTTGGGATGTGTCAGGGTTGTAGGAACAAACATAGCACCAGGTTTTATGAGGTCTTATGTAAAATACATGTTATTTATACTTACTGACTTTCTTCCCACGGTTACTAGTTTGTACTTTCTCGGCACTGCAGCTGGAGTGATCACGTGCAAAGATTTGAGAGAAAAGAAAAGAGTAGTATTGCACACAGTGGATTTTCTTTGACTATGTTAGAAACAGGTTCTTAAAGACAAGAGTAAGCCTTACGAAGTTAGAATTTGTAAAAGATCTGAAGAGTGAAGACCTAAGGGATTTTTTGGGGGGGTAGGAAGTGGTATGGGTAAGTGAACTAGCATATCGTCTCAAAACTAACATGATATATTAAAAGCAAAAAAGAATAGAAATTCAATGTGTATACCACAGTGTTACTTATTTCCCAAGTACATTTGTTTTAGAAGATGATAAAGTTACAAACTAGGCACCAATCAGCAACTTCTGTGTGTAAGCTTCCAATATGGTGCAGCATAGAGGGAAAAAAATGTTGTGGAGAAAGTAAAATCAGAAAAGATTTTAGGGTAAGATAGGATGAATAGTAGGTGTTTAACTTGAGCTAGTGACTAACCCCCCACAGCTGCTCACTCATGCCCTTATTGTGGGACAGGAGAGAGAATCAGAAGGGTAAAAGTGAGAAAACTCATGTGCTGAGTTAAAGCCAGTTTAACAGGTAAAGAAAGGAATTCATTCACCCCTTTCCATGGGCAGACAGGTGTTCATCCATCCCCAGGGCAGCAGGGCTCTGGTGCATGGAATGGAGACTTGGGAAGTCAGCATCACTCCAAACGGCCCTTGTTCCTTCTTCTTCCCCCAGTATTATATGCTGAGCATGATACCATATGATCTGGGGTATCCCTTGGGTCAGTTGGGGTCTGCTGGCCTGGCTGTGTTCCCTCCCAACTCCTTGTGCACCCCCAAACTCCTCACTGGTGGAGTGGGGTGAGGAGCAGAAAAGGCCCTGTCTCTGTGTAAGTTCTGCTCAGCAATAATGAAAACATCCATGTGTTATCAATGCTGTTTTCAGCAAAAAAACCAAAACACAGCCCCATACCAGCTACTGGGAAGAAAATTAACTCAATTTCAGTCAAAAGCAGCACAGGAGGAAAATATTTTAAAATAACATAGGTTGTTATAAACCCACAAGGACCGGTTTTTGTCTTACAAATATTGGTAGCTCTTTGATAAAAGTGTTAATCCACCAGTTCTTGTTGGAGCATTCATGTAACCCACTTCATTTTCAAAGAGACAAATCTAGTAAAAACATTAAGATTATTAGTAGTAGTAGTAGTAGCTATTGTTATTATTATTGTTATTTTTATTATTTACTTTTAATCCCAGGATTTTTTCACCCTAAGTCTTATTCAACTGGAAAGTCTAGCCCTGGATAAGAAAAGCACAAATCCTTCAAAGTTTTGAATCTGCTCTTTCCTAGCTCGAAGTAGGTGATTAACATTGACACTTGACTCTTCCCATACCACCATTATATCTCGGAAAAAGGCAGAGGAGCTACACTTACGTTTGAAAGTAAATGAGAGAAGTTCCTCTCTGATCACTGGATTTGTAAAGCATACAAAGAATAAATAATATCAGAAAGATAAAGCAAAAGACTTAGTGTTTTAATAAATAGTGTGTATTATACTATGGATAGCTTTCTCCTAAACTTGCATATATTTTTCAGCTGTAAAGTTCTGTGGAGTGAGGCAGGTCATCCATCATTGAAATGCTCATTAGACGTGAAACAATTAGAGTGACTGTTGTCCTGAAATAATGAGGCACTGATTGTATGCTTCTGTAGCTGAATAATGGAATATAAGAAGTAGAAAATTGGAAAATAAAAATGAGAGAAGAAAATATTTCCTAGCACAACTCAGAGCTAGATTTTGGGTTATGAGCAGCTGCTGTGGGAAAGCAAAGAATGTCTTTGTAATCTTGCTTTCTTGACCTTAATGTAATAGGGAACCTGTTCCTCCAAAGCATTTCTTATTATTGCACTGCATGTGGAATACAAACTTGCAGTGATAGCTGTCTACAATTCAAACTTGAGTGTATAAACATAAAGAGTCCTGTAGTTTCACCCATAGTACAGCCAGAGTTCTAGAAAGAAGAGTTATACTCATCCCTTTTAAGGGATTTTATTTTTTTAACATAAGTATTCCAGTATCAGGTGGACCAAAGACTTGTAAATAAGGGTAAAGATAATTTTTTGTTTGACAATTTCTTTCTCCCTTCCGGAATTTAAATAGTTCAGAGACTTTAAATATTAATAAGATTATTTTAAAATAAGATTCTCTTAAAAATGTACATATCTGGTCAAACAACACCACTGATTATGCTAGATGTTATAAAGAAAATGACATAAAAATGAGGGTAAATATTTATTAGAGAAGGTGAATGTATAACAGGTAGTTTTAAGATTAAATAAGGATGACTGTTGCATGTTATGACTCAAAATTATTCACTAAAGAAAAAGACTTGAGTAAGCAGACTGGAAGCTCAGATTCATAGGATGAATGGTGCTAGTTGCACTGATTTAAATTTAAGGTCTTCTGACATAAGTACAAGCACATTGCATATTTCTGTATTCTCTGCACAGTGCTCATTATAACATGTTGAAGCTTAATTATTTATAAATAAAACTATAACAGTTTTCCTCCCATTTAAAATAAATCAGCTTAGAAGCAAATGTCCTTGTTTTTCTACCTTGTTGGTCACTGAATGATTGCTCCTTGACAGAAACAGGTTCTGACCACCCACCTGTGATTTCATTACAGGAAGAAACATTCTCTTATGTTATAATAAACAGATGAAACTAAACCTGTAGCATCAGGATCAGATGATTCAATATTTGATGTCTTATTAGGTTTTATGACATGATGTGTCCAATATACAACAGAACTTCTAGATATCAGTCGCTCCATTCTGCCTAAATTTTTGGGAATATATCAGTTTGCTAAAGAGTATTAAAAAAGGGGGAGTTTTTACTTTGAGGGAAAATTAAAAAAAAAAAAAAAGGAAAAAAGACAAGAGAGGTTACATTGTTGTGAATTGTGGATGATGAAGATACTTGTAAGGAATACACTTATTTCAAACATATGAAGTTTTTAATAAGAAACATAAATGCCTATCTTAAGGTTGTAGATGCAACTTGCAGGGTCTTGACTCTGACAATAGAAAAAGTCTCAGATTTTTTTTTGTTTCCCTTATTTTAAACTGTTACAGAAACACTTTTTTGTGGACTGTGGAAGTTTTACCCTCATCACATCTCCTGCCCCTTCTAAGAACCCTGTTGGTGTTGGAATTATTTGCTGCCTTAGCTCTCTGGTGGGTGGTTGCTAATGTGCATTAGTGTGTTATCTACATGAAATAAAAGTCCATGATTAAAGCAGTTTAGGGTTAAGCTATTGATGTCATTAACACTTCTCACTTGCATTGCACTTTTATATTGCATTAAGTCTTTGACAGTGTGCTGGTTGCCTTTTTCCTAAGAAAACTGATGGGTTTTTTGTCCATTAGCCAAAAGTTTGAACTAAAAGTGATGAGCACAGCTCTTGATGATCACCGTGAGAATATCCCCACAGATATATAACAACCCCCTAATGCGGCCAGCAATTGTGAATGCAGTGTGTGGCTTGTCTATTGACCAAATACATCACTTATTTGTACAGATTTTCCCTCTGCTATACAAAGATTTTTAACACTCTCAAATCTCAAAGAGGCAGTGATATGACAGGTCATTCATTCACATAAAGGAAAGTGATATAAATGCTGGTTTGATTATTCTTGTCCTAAAGTTCCATGGAAAAGAAAGAATGTTCTGTTTTCTAGGCTTCCTGGTCTCTGTTTCAAGAGCTTAAATAAATGACTTACAATTATAGTGTCCTGAAACGTGTTAAAAAGAGAATGAAGTGGGGCTTATTAAAGCATTAGCTTGCTTTTTATGTGCTTCATTTGGGAAAAGGTGCCCACTGTCTATCCCTGCCTGGAGTTTGTAGGTACCCTCCCACATCACCTGACGAGATAAGGTTTGTGCCATATCTCTGGATCTCAGTCTGCCAGGAAATGTGCCTGTCAGTTAAGAACTTCCACCACTGTGAAGTGATCAGGAACACTGCCAACTAGAGGAGCTTTTTTGTTGTTTGCTCTTGTCATGTTTTCTCTTTTGCTTTGTTTTTCCTCCTGCAAGTCTACATGAAAATATTTACTTAAAAAAATAAAAAAAGGTTTACGTAGCATGCTTAACTTATTTACACATCCAAAAAACAACTTAAAAATATTTATCTAAAAAGGTTCTTATTTCAAAGGGCTTTTGATAGTCCAGTTTCAGTTCCAAAACCAGTGAGAAATTGTAAGGTCCACACCCACCAACTTTTACTGAGCCAAAAAAACCCCAAAACAACAAAGTCCTTTTAGTTTTCATTTCCAAAGTCTCTCCCAAAGCAAGACATTTTGGTTCTCGTATTAGCATACATGCCTTTCCTGCTGTTAACATCCATATTTAGTTTCTGACATATGAAAATACTTCTTTGGTCTTCTTCTCAAAATTTCCTGTAGAACTGGCTCCCAAACTCTTCTAAGATCACAATGCTTCTATATATTGAGACAAAATGACAACCCATGGCTGGCTTGTTTCATTGGGAACATGTTAAGTGGCTTTTGAAGAAAAGTCATTTAGGGGTCATTTCTGGTTCAAGACAACTCTAAGCTGATAATTACTTGAACTGGGGATGATATGTCTGGTGAAAGCTTAGTGTGCTTATGACTTTCCTCAATGTCTGATACTGATAAATGGTGAAAGAAAAACATCTAACTTGGACTGACCAATAGTTTAAGTTCTTGATAATTTTTAATTTTTTGCTTTCAACATTTGAAATGGTGATATAATAAAAAATATAATTGCTTTTTAATTAATTCAAGTAGTAATTACTTCCCCCCGCTCCTGTCATATGTTTTGCAGCATCTTTCTTTCAATATCAGGGTTTAGTTAAAATTTTTAAAAGTATTTATCTCAATTCTGAATTGGAATTATTCAAAACTGCATTAGGAGAGGTTCAGACTAGTTATTAGGAAACAGTTCTTTATTGAGAGGTCAGGTAAAAAATTGGAACAGGCTTCCTAGAGAGGTGATTGATGCCCTTTGCATGTCACTGTTTAAGAGGCATTTGGACAATGTGCTTGACAACATGATGTTTGGTCAGCCCTGAATTGGTCAGTCATTCGGTCTAGAAGATTGTTTAAGGTTTCTATCCAATATTCTATTCTATTCTATTCTATTCTATTCTATTCTATTCTATTCTATTCTATTCTATTCTATTCGTTTTCCCCCTCCGGATTAAGTGTTGATACAGACTTTGTTAAATACAAAGGCAAAACATGTCAAGATAGTAATTCTGTACAGTATTAATTGCCATTTCAAGGTTTTTTTCAACCACTTTGAAAGAGAATATTCCATTTCTGAAATGGCATTTTCTCAGGTAAAATAACTTCTGTCTTTTTTTCAGTCTGAGTTTATGTGTTGATGACTAGAATGTTAATGCAATAACTTACAGTTGCATTATCTTTATGGCTGTACATTATAATAACTTAATGGAGCAGAAATTCATTGCAGATGGACAGATAAAGGCAGCCTGTGACAATTAGAGAGAGGGGAAGCAGAATGTCTTTGAGTAGAGAATGTACTGCACTAGAAAGTAGATTGGTCCTGAATATTAATATAAGTAGTGGGTGTTTTTAAGCATATTTCTTTCCATGTTTCACACATGACTTTGCACAGCCACATGTTAGGTAAAGAGAGTATGAGAGTATAAATACAATGGGTAGTTTTCACTTATTACTAGTTCACATACACAGAGTTATTGGTTCCCATTTTTCTTACATTCAGGAAAACATCAAAATTTTTCCCTTTTTTATTTGCTTTTTTTGTGCCTTTTTTTTTTTTTTTTTTTGCTTTCTTTCATTCCCCAAAGTGTGTCACTGGCTCTTTAGCTTCTGCCAAGGCATTTACAAAACAGGTAGGTGCAACATCAATTTAACATCATATCTGCCAGGATGATGCCATAAAGACTGGAGAGGTATTTGTATCAGTTCTTGGAAGTGCCATGTCAGGAAGAAAAGGAAGGGAATATGACAAAACAAGGATTGTAAAAAGTTTGAATAGAATAAATTGTGGTAGAAGACGAAAATGAAAAAAAACAGTTGCCTCTGTTAGAGTGGACTGGACATGTTAGGTTCTGTACACAGAGATGTATCTGAAAATCTTTAGACTGGATGGTAGATCAAGAAAGGCCTAGAAGTTAAGGAATTTCCATGAAATGAAAAAATGTAATAGAAAAGACTTTTGATAGGGGAGATAGGACACATTTAATTTGGGATATAGAAATCAAATAGAAAAGAGAACTTAGGTTTCTGAATTTCTCTCTAGCATTCCCCTAATTCATATCTTCTTGCATTAATTAATTATTATGTATAAAACAGTCTCTATTTCAATCAAGTCATGATTTCCTAAGAATTCAAGGATTCAAGATTTTCTCAAAACTCTAAACATATTTCCTTATATTTATGCCAGCAGCAAAATCAAATATTTGTGTAATATATTCACCCTGAAATTTCTTTGTAATGGATATACCATAGGACATCTGTTACAGTTACCTTGAGAAGTTTACAAAATTCCCACTGACACTGTTTTTTGACATTAAATTATAGTTCTTAATCACCAGATATTGACTCTATCATCTCTTAGATTGTTCAGTCATTGAAGGATAAATTGTCATAGGAGAGGTATGAGGTGATTTGATTAACTTATGGGGGGGGATGGGTCATTCAAAAGACAAAAAAATCACATGATATGGTATTCTGGTATATGCCCAGTTTGAATAATTTATGATACTTCCTCTTACAGATCAGCAATACTGAACTGCATGCTGAGATTAGGAGAGGATTCACACAAAGGCTCCGAGTTTACTAAAGAACTCTTGTCCTATTTGTATGAACAAATATTTTAATAATTTGAGGAATAAAAAATGAAATTAATAAACATCAAGTTAATTCCACTTCAGGATTGATAACTCACAGAAAAAATAATAATTATAACAAAGAGTTGTCTCAGCAATTAGTTATATGCTTAAAGAAAATTCACATATGAATTCTGCATCTGAGAAACATGTTGTAGTCCAAGAAACGTGAAGATCTGGCCATCAGGGATTTCGAATGAAGTACTCTCTGAATTACCTTATAACGAGTGAATGTGACAAAGTCGTGTTCTTTCTAACAGTGGGACACATTAAGATTTAGCCAGTAGGTACAGAGATAAAATCAGATCTCAGACTTTATTCCTGACATTTACTGCACAAGCCAGAGTGCAAACATCATCAACAAGATGGATAAGAAATGGCTAATTAGTTTCCTGGAACACCAAAAGCCTAAGAAAGATGAGAAATCAAAAGGTGTTATGTGAGATTTTGAAATTAAGCAAAAAGTGAGAAAAAAATCCTTCTGGGACTTGAAGGTCTAGGTTATATCTTCTGTAGAAAGCCTTTTCCCTGCTATTGATACTGAGAAAAAAAGAAACTTATTACAAAGAGGACAAAAAAACCTCCTAGGAACCAGATTTATTTTTGGTGTAAATTTTCTAATCCAGAAAATTATACCATAACAGGGACAACTTTCACCTTCTTGCCAAAAGGAAGGGAGATTCTTATAAATATAAGAAGACCCCTACATATATAGGGAAGCTTATTTAGGTTTAGAATTGGTCTTGTAGTAGTTTCTGGACTCTGTATATTTGGATGATGCAATTTATTAGCAGAAAAAACATTTGATTAAATATATAGTGACAAAGCTATTTATAAATAGCAATATATCTTTCCTGTCACCGAAAGCACATAATATTCTCTCTTTCTCAGCAGACGTTCAAGAAACCGGAGGAACTGAACCAAATTTAGAAAAGAAAACTATAAAATTAAAGAGTGGCTGTCACAGAGGTCTTCTATAACCTCATCTTGAGAGGGCTTCTCTGGCACATGAAGGCAGTTTTTGTAGACACAGTTTTTTTCAGAGGAACTGCAGTTTAACGAGAGCAATGTTTGGGGGAATGTTAGGGGATGCTGCACGTGCTCATGCTAGTACGTGTCCACTCAGACACTCTCCTTAGAAAAAATACTTAGGAAATTGAAATTCAATGGAGAAAAGTAAAATGCATCTGTGTTTTATAAACAGCCACAATTACTAAATAGAAACATTGGTTTACTGGTGGTAGCTGATAAACGAACTGACTTTCTTGCTTCTAGTGCTGAAAGGAAGGATGCAAAGGGACACTTGAGACCTGAAGTGAGTGGTTCTGCTCACTTGCAGTTTTCTGATGACAACAGAAAATTGTTGTTGATTTCCTTCATAGGTATTAAAAAATTGAACCATCCATTTCAATATGTTGTTAATTGAATTCTATATGTATTCCTAAAGGGGTTTTAGTGGTTTTTTTCTTGTTGTTTTGTAGTTATTTTTTTTTTTTGTTTTTTTTTTTTTTTTTTGTGACTGTTTGTTTGTTTGGATTTTTTTACCCTGTTCACTTAGAGTGTCAATGCTAAAGCTTTACACATTTTCTATTTTAGTAAGTCATAAAAACAGAGTACAAAAAAATGAAGTGAAGAATGAGAATTAGATTAATGCTAATTGGAATCGGTTATTAGAATTTTTTAATATACTTTGTATGATACTAAGACCCAACTTGTCTTGAGACTCAACTATGCAAAGTACTTGAAATCCACGGCAAGAAACTATTCATTTCTGCTGCTAAACAAAACTATTGAAAATATCACTCTGTGGTGGCTGACTGGAACAGGGAATTTAGGCATGGGTTCCATTTTATCTGTTTGTTACATATAAAATATAACTATCTACAGCTGAGCTGACTGTTCAGGCTGCCACTATGGTCAGTGTAGCCTAATCAATACAGTCAATAGAGTTTAATGTGATTAATTTGGACAAATGTGTTTATTTTAGGATGAGAGAAACTTCTCAGAGCTCAGTTCTGTTGAGTTTATTGACTAGTTCCCTACCAACCTGAAAAAGAAACTCAGAGTAATTTGGTCAGGCATTTCAACACTGAAGAAATCCATGGGTAGTTAAATGAACCCCGGAGTTTGTGATGCTCATAATCACAGAGCACATAATCTTTATCTGGCAGGTCTTCTGAATTACAAAGTAAAGATTTCTCCTTTTGAATTATGCTAGTTCTGGCATGATAAATAATTGGCAGGAGGCAAAAAGAGAAAAAATAGAAAAAGGAAAAGAAATTCTGTATCAACAAAACTGGGGTATTTGGGGGGAAAAAAAAGCAAAAGAAGTATCTTCATGACAAAACTTGAAGGTATAAACATCTTACCTTTTACAGAAATATACAGTGTCCATGAAGATTTCCTGAGAAGTAATTAACCATGACTTATGCATAAATTGAACACTTCTTGGAATACAGATTATGAAACATGTCACCATAGGCTTTTTCTAGCAGACATTGCTATTTCATATCAGTGAAAATAGAAATGACTGTGACCAGTCTGTGTTGAGCAGAAGATGGAAATAAGTTTTTTCCAGGGTTATATTGCCAAGATAAAATCTGCCCCTGGCCTCTGTAATTTCTTGGGAGAAAGGATGTCAAAATATAAGCCAGAAAAAATCCTTTTCCTGCTTATTTCATGTTATTTTTTTTAATCTCCCTCCATGCTCTCTGCCTGTTACAAGAAACACTTGCTCTTGCTGCATTTTCTTTATTTCTTTCATATTATTATATGTCAGTTATCTCTTCTTCCAGCCGAAGACTTCAGACTCTTCAACCCCTCCTGGCATTGAAATTATTCGTCAACTTTGAACATGTGTTGCCCTTATCTATATTTTTTTTTTTTACAGTTTCATTATATTCTTTGCAATAAAATAACTACTTCTGTCCTACAAGAGCTTTTCAAATACCCTAACTTTTACTAACTATCAGTAAACTGAAGGATAAGCATTTCTCTAGAAACTGATTCCACGGTTCCTAACTGAGAGTCCAGCTTGTGGCAAAGAGCAGTGACTTGGAGGTTCAGAGATTTCCCAGTTAGCTGGATCTGAGCAGGATCTGATCTCTTCCTTCTGAGGCTCAGGCTCCCAGAAACACACCTGAGCAGGGATTACTTTTGCCATTCCTCTTCACTGGGATTTAGCTGTCATACACCTGGACAACAGTGGAAAAGCTGCCCAAGCCCCTATCAGAGGATACTTTCAGATCAGCTTTCAAATAATGATTTACTTCCCCAGGTACAGGAAAGAGGAAAGAGAAGAATTGCAGGGTTTTCTTGATTTACCCTTACCACAGGAATTCCTGTTCCTCTTGAGTTTGTCAAACAAATGAGAAAAATCAATGCATTGGTCTCCTTTTCAGATCATCCCAGGATTTGTTCACTGTGGTTGGTCGAAAATGCATCCTTTGATGCATGCATTCCATTCTGGACAGCATTTTCTTTTCCAAAAAGTGTGCATTTTCTTTGGCTTAGGGCATTAAAAGTATTTTCATATGCCATTTGCTATCCCTCAGCTCCCTTTTGTACTTTTATATTTCTGATTTTTCTTAGAAAAGTTATTGAAAACAATAGCTGTTATAAACTTGCTATGTTTCTAACATAGCTGTTAGAAACTTTGCTGTCCCACTGATATAGAATGTGGCACAGATAGGCCCTGCTCCAGGATTTGTTGTCTATTTCTATTACAAAATGAAAGGTTCATCTCCTGCGTATAGCATTAACCATAACTGTCACCCTACCATATCAGCTGAAATGTTGATTCTGAATTTTATAAGACAAAATGTAAAGCAGACATAAAAAACTTGGCTTCTAAATTGCCAGTCTCCTGGTGTGATAGTCAAGAAATTTAGACTGACTTTATTGAAAGACCATCCATTCAAACAAAAAGAATTTTAAAGATGTGACCTTTTGCATGAAACAAGAGTGTAAAAAATTAGTAATTATTATATAATTAGAAAAAACTACTCTTTTTCTTCTCAAGATTGTTTTCAAGATTTACCTCAGTGTGAAAATTCCTCCTGAAGGTGTGTAACTCTCTGTTAATTCCATTAAGCTCGTTTCATAGATATGCCACCTCTAACACCTTAACATGTACACACATGATGATACCACAGTCCTTTGTAAGAAAATTCCACTCAGATAGGGCCACCCCACCAACGTTTCTTGGCTACTCATTTGTCTGTTTTCCTGCCTTCTTTTGTGACTCCTTCAGAAGGCCTCGGATGAGTTCTTCCAAACCTTCCCTTCAGTGGCTGCCTCTCTGGATGTGCTCTCAGGCACGAGATGTGAGTCTTGGCACTGTCCTGTGCAGGGCCAGGAGTTGGACTCGATGATCCTTGTGTGTCCCTTCCAACTCAGAATGTTCAATATTCTATGATTCTATGAAGTATCACGCAAGACTAACCTTGATGGAAACAGAGGCAATATGTTCCTATGAGAGAACATAATCATGCCGTTAAACTATTCAGAAGCCTTTTCTCCATACTTGGTTTGACACTGGGCCTATTCATTTGCCTCTCCTTTAGTATTCCTGGATTATAATTGCCATAGCTAACAATAAGCAATTGGTAGACAAAACCCTTCCTCTGACATTGAAATTCCAAAGCAGTGAGACAGCAGCAGTGAGCAGCAATTGTAAGCTTTCCCTTTTTACCCTGCATTTTATTTATGTTTCTACCTTGAAGTATCTTAATTGTCCATCTGCTAATTTCATAACAGCTGACATCTTCTGGTTAAGTGAGACACACTCTTGATCTTTTCTGGGAAGAGTGGTTAGAAGACACACCAAAAATAAAAAGAATCAGGGGATGGATTGCCATCCTAGCATACGTTTTCAGCTCTCATTTATGGCCCTTCTTGATCCAGCTTTGGTTTGGGGGAGGGAAATGGGTGTAGCACTGCTTTAAAAGCCATAACCTTTGGAATTAAAATGAATTCTCAGCACAAACTGAGCAATAAAAAAGCAATCATATCACCAGGCTGCTGGCCCTTATTATTTTAGCATCAGTGTGATGGGCTTTAAAAGCTTGAGACCTGCTGGGAAAGTTAAATACATGTGTTCCATTTAAAACTGACCAACATTTAAATACGCAGACACCTGCCACGACAAGCAGTCAAGAGATTGCTCTTTCATTTTATAAATGGAATAAAACTGCTCAATAGAATGGCATGACATCTGTGTGGATATTTGTTTAGTTGCTACTGGTGTACTTAAAGTGAGGGATTTAGAGTATTAGTCTCAGGCAGCATACTGCAAGCTCCACTTCCCCACAGCGACTTCTCTATTCAGTGCAAGATTTAAGTAGTTGAACAAAGTGATCCTTTTGTCTAGCATAAAATAAAGAAATGTGTAGGGGTGAGGTGGCTTGTCTTCTCATTTTCCCTTCCTGCAAGAAAACTGTTAGGTTTGCCAGCAGCAGGAGCTGTACAATGCATGCACTCTTGAGATGCTGGCACTAAGGTTGGTGAGAGGAAGAAGGAGATGGTTTTGTTCACTGGGCAAATGAAACAAAAATTTTGCTTATCTGAGGATTTGAACAGCAAAAACTTGTCTCCAATTAATTTTGGGGAGATTTAATCCTTTTTAAAATTCATATCCAAGTCAATTTTGAGGTGAAAAGAGGCATTGCATTGAAACAATTAAATACTTTGAAAATACCAGAACTAAATATTCAGGTATTTCCTTCCTTGAATACACACACTACTGCCATGTTCTCCCCACCCTGTTCCCTATGGCTTGAATTTCAGAATAGTTTCAGCTTTCCCAAGTGTGCTTAGGAATGAAGACCTGTTGAACGCTGAAAGTGCTTTGCTCATAGCAAACAGAAATAGAATAATATAGATTACAGCCACTTACAAGAATTATTATAAAAAACACATTCTGTCCTTTTCCATGTGTTTTTTTTTTTTTTTCCAGTACATTCTTTCCCCTCCACTAATGCAAAGCAATCACTCTTCTTATTTTTAGTACTGATACCTGGTGTTTTGTGTAACAATCTTCATTTCAGTATCTTGATGTTAGCCCTTCTTTCCCTTTCCTCTGTTATTGACAGTTATTTTTGTTGGAGAGGAAAAACTATGACAAAGATGGAAAAGAGTAATTTACACTGAAGGATTGAGATCTACTTTTAATTATCCTGCATGAAAAATTTGTCCATGTCTCATTTCAGACCCTCTGTAAAAGGTGTTGCCTTTATTGTTTTACAAAATAATAAAACCATTAAAGCCAGTTTGGGTGATTTTTTTCCCCATTTCTTGTCTTCCTTTTCCACTCTGATAAAAGAATCATCTGTAAAAAGACCATCTTCAAATTGCTGCCAAAATCCCAAGGTGAAAAACCCAGTCTTCCTTGTGTTGTGTTACTGTGAAGGTGGTTTAAAGAAGCACAAACCACGTTAATTAATCCTATATCTTTAAACACAATTTTATATCCTTGGAGTATTGTCTAGTAGAAACGTGGGGATAAGTGATTGTGCTTCATTTTGATGCTGCTTGACAACATTTTTCATATCATAAAAGCAAAACAGTGCTTCTTTATAACCCATGGATCCTTTTTGAGAGTGTAGCTCCATACACTGACTTTTATCTTCTAGAAAGGAATATGTAGAATGTATATTAAAAATTCCAAGACTGGCAAAGACAAAGAATCAAAACTGGGAGAAAGATTTAAGGAAAAAATCCATTATTACCTACATACTTGCCCATTACTTCACTAACTGATCATCCCTCAAGATTAATATTTTAATACTACTTGAAGGAATATTTAAGAGACAGGGAACTAAAAAAACCACAAAGGCTTGATTTCATTACAGAGTTAGTTAGGGAGAGCTGTGTCTGTGTAGAATACGTGGCACCACACTATCACCTAGAAACACTTCCAGGACTTTCTGACAGTTTTCCATTCTTCCCTGAGTCACCTGGGAGTTTGTCACAGAAATGTGAGATGAGATGGCATCAGTCTCACTTGGCTGCTGGTGGTGCTCTGGAGGACCATCCCCTTCTGAACATTTTTACCTGTTTCCTCAGTAAGAAAACTTGAATGGAAGCAAAAATCATTCTCTAGCTCATAACTGTGTCAGTGAATCCAGGTTACAAGAATCGCTGGAGCTATGGAAGCTACAGAAGAGCACCCAAATGTGCAGGTAAAGCCTGAAGTAGGCACTAGATGACTTTCTCAAGCAAAAAAAGTCAGTGGAAGAACAAAAGTGTCGACAGAGCAGAGCAGGAAAACACCTTACTCTTTATCCTTCCTGCCTGTATTCTCCATAGCCCTTCTCATTTCTGTTATGTTTGTTGTTTTTTTTTTCCCCCAAGGCTTATCCTTGTTTTGAAAACTGATACAAATCATGAAAAAATATAACAATGCTACTTTTCTTTGTCTGTTAGATTTTATTGAATACACAGCAAGTCATTTCGATATTTTTTTTTTCCTTCATCTGGGAGTAAGATAGTCTAGAAATACAGTGAAAAAGTTTTCTTAGGTTTTCTGGCTAGGATCTATTGATGGCAGAAATCTAAATAGAAGCTTCAAAACCCTTTTGAAGGTTTCTTTAGGAGTGAACTTGCAAATACTGTGAAAGTAACTTTTTTCTTTCACAGGAACTAGGAGAAAATGCTATCAATATGAGTAATAAGAACACATCTCATGTTTTCTGGGTCATGTTTGCATACAAACATGTTCATTGATACTGACTTAAAGTATACATCCATTCATGTTACAGTTGAAAAATGCTCTAATGCTTATTGATCAGTTACTGTATTGGGTCCAACTGGGATGCAGCTAACTTGTCCCATGGCTGCCTCACAGTGTGCTGTGCTGTGTATTCTTAGCTAGAAAGGTGTTGATAACACAGCAGTGTTTTGGCTACTGCTGAGCTGCACTGGAATACCATCAAGGCTCTCTCCAACCCCAAGCTACATCCAAAGACTTGTAGGCTGGGAGTGAGCTATAGCTTGGGAGGGCACATGGCCAGGTCAGCAAACCCAAACTAGGCAAAGAGATACCTAATACCATCTGTTGTTGTGCTCAGCAATAAAAGCTAAGATAAAGGAGGAGAATGAAGGGCAGCATTAATTACTAAGGTGCTTGTCTTCTGAAGTTACTGCTAAGTGTACTAAAGTTCTGCTTTGCACAAAGTAGCTGGGCACTGCCTACTGAGGGGAAGTAGTCATTTCCTACCCACCCCCCCCCCCTTTTCTTTTCATGCATGGCCTTTTCTTCATTAAATCCACAATTTTTTTACCTTACTTTATCCCCCTGTTCCACTGAGGAGAGGGAGTACCTAACGGGCAATCATGGTTAGCCCATCACAATCCCAGATAAAACAGGAACATAAAATTATCATTCTATATCTGCTTAGTTTTAGCCATTTAAGAAACTGAAATGAGAGAAGCGGAAAGAAATTCCTAGTGTGCTAATATTTCATCTGCAAAAGCCTCTTGAATTCTAGACAGGCAGCACAGAATTGCAAGTATAGTCTTGTCAGTTCCTGGTATCCCAAGACACACTATCATTAGCTGTTCAGGCAGACTGACTGTGATGCATCCCACTTACACTGCTGTAACGCCAGACAAACTGTTATGTGGTCTCTTTGAATCTTCTCTGGTCTGTACTGCCAAATGATGCCAGTTTATGACCCGCAGTTAAATGTCTCATGCCTGAACCCACAGATCGAGTTTACAAGAGACGGTGAAGGATCCAACATGTTCAACAAATTGGCTTTTTGAGCCCATGTTCACGTAGCCTCAATTCTCTATTTATTGTGTCTAGGACCTATTAAAGAGCCTCTTCAGAGTCTAGAGGAGCATGCATGTGGGTGTCACCATCTACATTTATAACAGCACACAAGATGACAAAAGCTGAACACAGACCATGATTGTCCATGTCATTAAGTATTCAAGAGTATGTATATAAGTGTGGTGAAAAATACAGTCAGGATCATAGGATAATCTATATTAATAAAGAGTTAAATCCAGGGTTCATAAGCTTCTGGATTTACAACAGCTGGGTGGTTCGCTCCCCCTTTCCCATACCCCCCAAGCCACGTAATCCCCAGACGTCTCAGCAAAGAGACACACGGAGGCCATGGGAGGGGGAAGCAGAGAGCATTTATTCACATGGCCAGGGCTATTTATTGGGCTTTAGGGGATGTTGGTCACAGACCTATAGGAGTCAAGGGTTAAGAACCAATGGGGAAAGGGTTAACAACAGACCAGTAAGAGGGGTTTTCACAGAGCCTGGCCAAGGTAAATTCTTGCACACTAATTAGAAAGATAAGGTTTTTTTCTCAAGGGGACTTGGGAAGGAGAAGTGTGGCTCAGGGAAAAAGAAGCAAAGACTCCATTTTACAATACAGTAAAAACCCTCAGGTTTTTAAGCCACTTTGGTTGGTTTCTTCATCTCCTTCACAGGCTCACTGTTACACTGGATCAAATTTTGTCTTGAAATATTTCTTCTGAATTTTCTTCCAAATATGCATGTTCCTGTCCAAGCATCATACTTTAAATATTTCTTTCCTGATCAGCTGGCAATGAAAACTCTTTTAATTGTGCTGTTGTTTTTCTGCTATACCATCCTTTAGAACATTTATTTGAACAAGACCTTATATCCTTTGGCTCTGCCTTCTCTGAAGGCATTCTGAATACATTGCCTTCTCCTCCTCTCTCTCTCTCCCCACTCCTTGTTTATAAACAAAAAGAAAGACTTTTCTGAGCATCTTTGCAG
This sequence comes from Dendrocincla fuliginosa, assembly GCA_035047845.1. Classification (NCBI taxonomy): domain Eukaryota; kingdom Metazoa; phylum Chordata; class Aves; order Passeriformes; family Dendrocolaptidae; genus Dendrocincla; species Dendrocincla fuliginosa. Next base: position 145,826,194 of record JAWWMO010000083.1, on the reverse strand, counting down.
TGCAGATTTTTTCTTACTGCTCATTTGCTTATCCAATGTACACTCTGTGGTCATACACAGACAGAATAAACTGTAATGTAATGCAGTGAGGACTAAGTAATTGCTTCTTTGTGGAGTGTTCAGGGATTTTTCAACATAATAGCCCACAACAGTGCAAGGTAAAGGTGCTCTTTTACTTCTGTGTGAATATATACCCTATGCTTAAACTTCATGAGCACAAAAACTGTTATCTGAGAACAGAAAGCATTAAAAAAAAAAAAAAAGGCATAAGCACAGTCTGCAGGACTGATGCAAAGCCACAGAGATTAATGAAAAGACTTCTGTGTGCATTGGATCAGGCTGTAACCTAGTGAATAGCTGTGAGGTATATTTAATGCTGCCAGCACAGCTGCAAGAACACACACAAAAAGTAAATAATGAGGAGAGTATTTTCAGCCTGGCATCTGGGTCTTTTGACTGCCATTTTGAACAGGAGATGGGAGGAGTCTTGCAAAATGTGATGATAATTGGCCTCTTCCTGCCTCATCGAAGGCCATCTCGAGGCTGTGAAAGTCAAATTTTGCTCCTTTTTTAAAATTATTCTTTAATTTTTATTTTTTTTATTTTCATTTCCAGCTAAATAAATGTAAATAGGATCCATAATAGAACTTGGGACCTCCAGCTCTAAACACAAGTTGTCTCCTGAAGAGCAAAGTAGCATCTTTTAGTGTAGCAAAAAAAAAAAAAAAAAAAAAGTAATGTGTTCATGAGCACAGCTTTTACATTCCATCATGAAGTCAAATTAATAAAGATCAATATCAAGCTGAATCCAACTCGCCTAGAGAAGCAAATTTTTCAGCTCAGATTCCATTATAAAAACTGAACTCAAATGTATTCACTCTCTAGTGAAACTAGAGCAGGAACTCAGCCAAAAAGGCACAACATTAATGTTTGCCCGCTAGTTGACAGTTTCCTCTAAGAGCCTTCATTTAAAGCAATATAAAAAAACTACCCATAAAAAAAGCTTACAATACAGTCCATACTTATACACCTGCTTTTCAGTTACATATGTCACAAAAAGCGACAATAGATTTAAGGAGTCTTCAAAAGTCTAAGATTGGATTGAATTCAAGATTTAAATTTAGATTGAAATGGGCAATGTTACTAATTGATTTTCAAAATTTAGAAGGAAATATCTCTCTGTCAAAGACACTATAGGCAGCAACTTCTCTATACATGCTTAGATTTTAATTGGTATAGTGCTGTTTTAATTTAAATTGGTTTTAGAAGTGAAGGTCTGCTTTGGAATCTATTTTGGTTTAATATTTTTCTACTTTCAAATGATTTCCTAAAGGGGACATATCATCATTACTATAATCATATTTTTAGTTGGCAGTGTTAAAGATTCAATGAAAATCTAAGCTCTTCAAGCAGGGAATTAACTCATGTTACAGACTTGTATTTGATCTCTATAGGACCCCCTTGGTGCTACAATGATTAAGAATGAAGACAAAAGGTTTGAAATACCACCAAAGTGGCATCCCAGCATCCTTGCCCTGCACAGGGTATCTCAGAAACAATGATTCATCATCCAGGACTAAAAGTTATCTCCACTCCTCTTTTCTGCATGGACTACAAATCACTCTGCCAACTGGGTTGTTAGAAACATTGAAAGCTAATACAAAAATCATGTTATTTTTAAAAATTTACTTAACATGAAATACAGAAGAGGAGATCAGAGACTTGTACAATACTCTTTCATTTCAAACCAACTTGATTAATAATGTCATTTAGCACATATTTTATAGAAAAAACAACACCAAATAAGCTGTTGTCTTTTGCCTGCTGGAAGAAACTGCTCAGCATAGGACTGCCTTGTTTCTAGATAGCATTATTAATTCTGTCTTTTTTCTTTTTTTCTTTTTTTCAAGACTGTACTAATTCATTGAATATAGTCATAAATCATCTTGAAATAGGTATTGTTTTGCAATGGAGGATTCCTGGGATTTTTTTTCTGCTTCAGTATGAAAACAACACTTGCATAACTTAAATCAAACACTCTGCTCCATCAGTCTGTACTTACTTCTGCTCTGTTATCATAGAATGGTTTGGGTTGGGAGGGATTCTCAAGATCCCTACCACACCTTGCTGTGTGCAGGGACACCTTTCATTAGACCAGATTCCTCAGAGCTCCATCCAACCTGGCCTTGAACATTTCTAGGGATGGGGCTTCCACAACTTCTCTGAGCAATCTGTTCCTGTGCCTCTATACTCTCACAGAAAATAATTTCTTCCTAATATCTAATTTAAACTTACCCTCTCAGTTCGAAGCTATTTTCCCTTTCTCTATCACTACCTGCACTTGTAAAAAGTCCCTCTCCATCTTCCTTGCTGGCTCTCTTCAGGTACTGGAAGGCAATAACCTGACCCTGAAGTCTTCTCTTTTCCAGGCTGAACAATTTCAATTCTCTCAGCCTTTCCTCACAACAAAGGTACTCCATCTCTCTAATCATCCTGGTGGCCTCCTCTGGACTCACTCCAACAGGGCCATGTCCAGCCTGTGCTGGGATTCAAAAAGGTCAACAAATTGGCACAAAACCCAACTAAAAACGAAACAAAAAACCCCTACACAGACAAACAAAACAAAACAAAACCCCCTCAAAGGACTGTTTTCCTGACCTGCATCTCTTCAAGTCATGGTGTGAGACTCTTTCCCCAGAGTGATCAGCTCCATGAGTAAGAACACCTCAGGGCTGCTGCCCTCCTAATGGAATATATTCCAATGTCTACAACATTCAAAAAGTGTTAATGGGTTTTCTCGTCCATCTGAGGGCATTTAATTGAGCTTGAATAGATATGCCTCTGCCAGGGAGCAGCAATCCAGCAATTTGGATTTGGGAGACTGGCTGTGCTGAAAATGACTGTTCTGGAATGTTTTCCTTTACATAGTTTTCAGAAAAAAAAAAAAAAAAATTGACATACCTGTGGAACAGAATCAGCGATTTACTTGCAAGAAGGTGGAAAAGCTCAACCAACATTCACTCACAGGAAGGGCTCTGAGCTATTTCTTTTCCATGGGATCTCCTTTGTTGCTTGCTTTGCATTTTCATTTAGGCCCTAATTCCAAAACCCTTATTCATGGGGGTATTCTTATTACATGAAGAGATTGGAAAAGCATAGGTTTCTTAGTCTAGTCAAACAAAGGCTGAGCAGAGATATGATTGCTGTCTATAAATACATCATAGGTCTAAACACAGGAGGAGAAGCACTATTTAAGTTAAAGGACAATGTTGTCATAAGAACAAATGGGAATTAACTGCCTATGAATAATTTTTGGCTGGAAATTAGAAGGATTCTAGTCATAAGATCAATGAAGAATTGGAACAGAATAGGTAAGAAGAGAAGGAGGAAGGAGAGAAATAATCTATTCTAAAGAAAAAGCTAATTCACGTTATGCTGAAATTTTTGATGGTAGTGTTGTGATAACAAACTTCATCCAGTAGGCTCTTCCAATCTTATACTCTTAGACTTTTTAATAATTAAAAAAAGTATTTTAAATTTTAATGCTTAATAATAGTCTAAGTTTAAACTGTAATAGTGGAACTGGTTCTAATACTTTCTGTGATATCCTCTGCAAAATAGGCCTTGTAAAACACTCAGGAGCAAAGTATTAATCTGGATTGTCTAGAGATCTAGAGAGACTTCATCTCAAAAGTGCTCAGAATAGAATTAAGTGATATCAGTACATCTTTTGAAAACTTCAGTGCAAAATAATATGGGTTAGGTGGCAAAACTTTCAAGAGAAGGAGAAAATGGAGGCACCAATAAAAAGCAAAAATTCAAAATTGCAAAAGGAGAGACATTAACAAATGGTAAAGCAATTCACTCTAATGAATTGCACTTCACAAACCACACATCTGTGGCCATCGCAGTGTTGCAACTCAGATGATATAATGTGGCTTGCTTTTGTTTTGTTTTGTTTGGGGTTTTTTTTAGTTTAGTTTTGGTGGTGGTTTTTTTTTTTTTTTTTTTTTTTAATTTTCAATACATGCTACCTCAGACACCTTTCTGTCCAAACAACAGTTTGGAGATCAAACAGAGGCATTTTTGTCTGTTTGCATGTGTCCTTGTTTGTGCACCCACTTTAAAAATATGTGGTGCAGTCTGGAGATAGAGAAGGTCTGTTAGAGTGTTCACCTTAGTTCATCTGCAAGCCTGGTAGTCAATCATATGCAACAGCAGTCTATCAGTCTCCTGAAAACGTATACTGAACATCCACCACATCAAATGGAAAGGTTTTCAAGTATCACAGAGCTGGTGAAGTCAGATATTTAATTCACTGAGGGTTTTTTGTGCTCTTACTGGTATGACTGGAGTCATACCTATAGATGTCAACATGACCCTCAACATGACCCTCACATCTTCACTGGCTGTCCTGTATGTAGCTCTGTGATGAATTAAATTACTAAAAACTCCAACATGAAGCTCCTGGTCTTATTCTGTTCTTCCACATTTTCCTGCAGTTTGAGGTGATGGTAGATGCTTGGACCTCCTGTGCATCAGCAAAACAAAAATATAGCTAATAACAGTTGGGGAGAATAGGACCCACAGAAAATATAAAAATAGGACCTTTTGCCCAGGCTCATGTATTTACTGCATGTGAGTGAGTAATTTGGTGTGAGTACAGGTGATGCTTTTGAGAGCAGACAGTGAATTAATATGGATCAAAAATCTCTCCTATCTCGGGAAAAAAAAAATCTACTCTCATTAAAATCTTCTTGCTCAGGAAAAAAACAAAAAAAAACCCAAAAAAAACCAACAACAACCAAAAAGAACCCAAATATAAATTGAACTTTGTTTATATATTATTTGAGATATTTGCCAAAATACTTAAATCTTAAAACAAATCTTTGTAATCAGACTTTAAGAAGATTACTTTAGCAAAGTCTTTGAGCTATTTAGGAAAGGAGTAAAAATATATGCTTTATCTCAATGTGATTTATTTATTCACCAAACCAACACATGAAGATGGTCTGAAATCTGACATCACTTACATAACTGACACATTTAAGGATAGTATTTTTAGTTTTATTTCCAAATCATATGGTATAAATTATACATTTTTACAAATGCTACACTTCAAAAGGCAAATAGTGTGACTGACATCAACACTGAAAATAACAGTGCAAGTGAAAGAAAACGTTCACAATGTTTTCTGTCCATTTAAGAAAAAAATATTTTAAAGTCTATATTGGTGCTCATAGTAACATGAAAAGAAAACATAAAAATACATTTAAACAGAACACAGATTAAAGCCATGATAAGAATTAAAATACTTTTATATACGAGGCGGGTTTGGGGGTTCAAACTCTAAAAACTCCTCATTAGAATTCCTCTTGGATTTATTAGATCTCAGTCTTACACGCTCCCTCAATGAATATATTCACATCATACCTGTTCTACAGTGAGGGTGATTAACTACTGGTTAAATACAGAGGGAAATGGTAGATGCTCCTGCAGTAAAAATCAAGATTGTATGCTTTTCTGGAATGTATCACACATCTTTTGTGATGAATATGGCATAAATAGCTGACATTTAATCGTCCAGCATAGACATGAGAGCATTTCAGAAGATCTATACATTTAAAAAATACCATAGCATTAAAAAACTACCAACCTCCAGTGAAAAACAGTTATGTAAGAGAGGGAAACTAGATAAGAGCAAAATAAATTATTCATACTTTATATGCTGGTGCAGTCACAAATTTACATTCCTATAGCTGGTATAGTAGATATCATTTTTAAAAAGGGAGTTCATTGGTCTAAGTAATTTCTTACAGGAGAAAAGATTTTAGGTAGTGATTTGTCTATTAAAACTAAGTTTTCCTAATTGTACAGATAAGCCCTTGCAACTGTTTACCCTCTTTTGTCTGGATATTTTCAAGGCATTTATCCGTCTGTAGGTGAATGAGTTGTACAGTAAATGTATCTCTTGATGTAATTGCAGTAACAAATACTTGCAAATGAGACTGTTACTTACAAATAAAAGGCGAAAGGGAACCTTAAATTGTGCTGTTGATTTGTAGCCATCTCCAAAATGCAAAATCACAGCTTTTTAATATCACATAAAGATGATGCAATAAAAGGTTCATAAAACATGAAGAAAAAAAAAAAATCCCTTCTTCAATAGAAACCAGCAGACAAATTCTAAATTTCTGTGATTTTTTTTGGTGGTTGTTGTTGTTTTTTCCATAAGATCATTTTACGACAAAATCTCCTTTTTGTTTTCTGGAAGATTTTTGTCTGGCTTTAATTCTAATTTCCAGAAGTAGTCTTTCTGAGGTCCTGTCTCAGATAAATTCATGGAGTGTGCTGAACCATCATCACTGAAGGGCAGAGCTCTGGGGAGTTTTGGCTCCTTTTTCATTCCAAACAGAAAGTGGACAACAAAACAGATCATTGTTCCAGGGAGGGTCTGAAAGGATGTGGAAGCTGAAACTGAGACACCGCTGAAGCTTGACCCAGACAGTAGTATTATTACCAAAAGAGGCCAAGTAACAGGAAAAAAACAGAGAGAGAGAGAGAGAGAGAGATAAGCCCCCAGGTACAAGCACCCAAATTGCCCAGATGTTTTCCATGGAGTTGTCTTACCGACCCCTGGAATGCCCGAACCCCCAGAGCAGTGGCTGCATCCTCAAGGGTCAGCAGGCTCACAGGTGATGGTGGCCATCCCCACCAAAAGGCAACGTTGTCCTCTCATGTGAAGCAAGTGAGCCCCTGGCATGAGCCACCTGCCCTTTTTCTAAGTTGCTGAAGTGACCTCAGCTGAGCAGGTGTGGCCAGGACCGCCCAACGAGGGATCCTCAGCACCTCCTCCCAGTTATGTAAGTAGGACCCTCTTGTGCATGTCTGGGGGTATTGGTGTCTGTGTGATGTGCTCCAGGGGGGGTTTATTAAATGGGTCTGGGGGGCTTACTTTATCCTCCTCTCTTTCTTCTTCAAGTGCCCTTGAAGGGCTATTAGCCAATCGTGAGAGTCCAATTAATTTTTTTACAAAGAAATATCTCCTTCAAGGCCAGAGACTGTCTTTATTGACCTGTTTTCCCATAACTTGGCAGGAGAAGCACAACTCCTCACTGGTGGCTGGGCCAAACACAGACCAAAAAAATATCAGCATCTAATTCCACCCAAATACAGTGATCTTTCAAGATCTGCCATGTATTCTTTGAGGACATGGTTTAGTTGTGAACATGGTGTGGTGCTGGGTTGATGGTTGAACTTTGTGATCTTAGTGGTCTTTTCCAACCTTAACAATCCTATGACTCCTACAGGCAAAGTTCTGTCTTGCCCACACTTACACATATCTCTACACCTGTTAGTATTGTTATAGAGTTTTCAAATTGAAGACACAATTAATATTGTTTGAGGCTGCAAGTAACAATAGTGAACACACTTCCATTCCAAAAGAATCTTTCTAATGATGATCTCTTGTTTAGAGTTAAAGCACCATAAAGTGTAGATAAGTTTTGCTCTTCAAATACTTTTTTTTTTAAGAATACATATTTGTTTTTTCTTTTATGTTTTGCAGAATATTGCTTCAAATTTAGTATAGGGGTCTATGGACTGTGTGTTTAGTAAACCAGACAAACAGGAAAATGCTTATTTGAACTCAGCCTAACCTTTCACCTCCCACTACTGCAGTGGCCTCACTCATACTCCTTGTAAAATGGCTCTAAAAAGATAGAAATGACATAACAGGCATTTTGAGGAGTTCGAGTCAATAATGAAAGTCAAAAGATCACATCCAAGTGCACTAGCTGAGCTTTCTCATGAAACCTGTGTAATGCCTATTTACTCTCTTTTCTGCTTCTGTCAAAGGCATTAATCTCACATTTCCTGAGTGCTACATTTGATCAAAATCCATTTCATTTAAAAAGTAGAGGTTAAAAATCATAATGAATCATACTGAAATCATGCTATTGTAAAGAATTGTGCTGAGTAGGGCAACAAATCCTCGATTTCCACTTCTCACTCCCCTCAGCTGGAGTTGTTTGGTTTTGTTTTTTTCAATAAATTTAACACTAAGATGTATAGCCTATTCACTTACATCCCCCTTAAATATATATTTAATCTATTCAAAATATATATATTATAATGCAGAACAATATTTGAAACTTGACTGGAAGGTTTGACTCTGTTTATCTTCCAGATAGTTTCTTAAGTCTTCAGCTCTTAAAACAAATAAACAAACAAAACCCAAAAGAAAAAAAAAATCTTTGTTATAATTTTGCAGAGGACAAAAATATCCTAGACTGTTCAACCACAGACTCTGGACAGAATTACAGGCTATGATAAGCTTTTCCACCATTTGACCCAGTCTAATAATCTTAAACATAAATATTTTAAAAAGCCAGACTGAAGAGGAGAATCTTTTTTATTTTGGAGAAAGACCCCACAGTAACATTTTAAGGATATACAAAAAGTCACTGATTGAGTCAGGACTTACATATGCATGTATTCAACTTCTAAATGATCAGATGGTTTGGGTTGGAAGGGACGTAAAAGATCACCTGGTTCTGACCCCCTGCCATGGGCAGGGACACCTTCTGCTAGAAAGCCACTGAATGAGCCAGTAGTAGCAATGCAGTGGTTGTGGCTTACTGGTTGATCTTGGACAGTGTTCCTTACGGTTAAGCCCAGACCAGTAACCTAAACTTCAGACTTATAAAGCACCAGCTTTTAAGACCCTCTTTAAATAAGACTATGTCAACTAACTGAAATCTATTTTATCTGAAGGTTTGGTATAAATTACACTTCATTGATAGCAATTCAATACAGAATTAGGAGACTTACTAATGTGCTTAAATCTTCATCTGTTTTCTCACTATGTCTCAATACAACTTTTTTGATCCACAGTATTTTTAATAAAAACAATAAAAACTGTTTTTAATGAGAATAATGTGCTCTTATATTAATAACTGAAATAAGAAAAATATGTTAACTCTTTATTAAAAGATTGATATTGATGAATATTATATTCCCCCCCTGTTAAACTGGGTATGGGTGTAAATGATTACTTTGTCACAACTTTCCATCACAGTCTTGTTATACAATACTACATTATGGAAAGCTCAACTCTGCATTTAATGTCCTGACTTGTGAATGTTTTCCCTACTTAACTTCTTTCTTTAACACGGCAATAAGTCATTTAAATAGAAAATTTCATTAAGTTCCCTAAATTATTGGGATTTATCATTCCTAAAAATACATCCCTAGAAGTCTCTTTCCATTAGAAATCCCATTGCAGTGGGATTAGTGCAAACAGAGAATATAAGACAGTCTTTGTCCCCCAGGTTCTCATTCAGACTTTCATAACTAGAAAACATTTTGTAAAACTCATGATAAATTAAATTATGTAAAAACATGAGTATGTATGAACTGCAAACTGTCACTGCAGAGAGTGGTAGCCAGACACTTCAAATGCTTGACAAGCAGGATAGAGGAATTAAGTGACTTTATGCACATTATACAACCATCCTTTGCCAGAACTAGGAAAGAATTTCATATATTCCAATCTTTAATACAATATGTTTACCATAAGATTCTTATCTTTCAAATACTGAAAAAAAAAAAAAAATGCCCTGGAAGAAATATTAGAAACCAATTTAGGAATATATTAATCTGGAAAAGAACTGTTAATGACTATCAAAACAGGAGTATACAGGGTTGTTATGCATTATTTCTGTTAGTTCATATTGGTTTTTGTTTGTTGGTTGGTTTGTTGTTTTTGTTTTGTTTTTGTTTTTTTTTTTTTTTTTAATTTGGTTGATTTTTACTAAATTAAGAACTTGATCTCTAGAATAACTAGAAGATTAATAGATTTTCTGTTTTAGAAATTACACTGATGGATGTGTGGGACTTACAGATTTTTATTTGCCCTGTACTGGATAGTCCTTGCAGCAGGTCTGATTTGGAAAGAAAAATTGTGGGGTTTTTTGCAAAATAGGGTAAAAAATAAATTTATATCACATATTCCAGATGAATATTGCATGAATGCATCTGTGGCAAACTGAATTTGCATAAAGTGGAGAGGAAAAGAGAAACAGATTTAGGGGAGATAAAATCACAAATTATATCTCAAATTATTAAAGGTCAATCACACAATTTCCTCTCCACACCATGTAGTCATTAAAGTGAGATGGAGAAGGAGATTAAACTCTGCATTTTTCCTCAAGAATCTAAAATATTAATGCAATTTTTTGGAAAGTAATGCCTAGAAATAGGTGCTGTAGAGAGATGTTTTCTTCCAGAGAGGAACATTTGCGATGCTGAGTCCCAGCAAAAATCTCAGCCCTCTACAATCCATAGGGCTCCTTCAGGATGTAAGAACAACAGAGAAAAGTTGGGATAGTGGTATTTGGCCTTACACAGTGGTCATTTCTTAGTGAACCCTGTCCAGTTACAGGTTCTGAATATCAGAAGTCAGGGCTCTGGGCCGCAAGCTTGGCACCGATTTTTGGCTGGTCATAATCTAGACAATCCCAGTTTGGGTGTAGAAACTGAGACATTTATTGATCACTTGTGCTACAATATATAGAACCGAGGAGCAGGGTATGTTAATGAGGAGGTAGGACATGTTAATGAGGGGGACACGCTATGTTAACTAGGGCTTAGGAAATCCAGTCACTGTATTTCATCATACAGTAAGCATTTCTCCACTCCAGGACCACCTGGGGGGAGCAAAGGGTTTTTGCATGTTTTGCAACATCTTGTAACGTTGTTCCATATCTTGCAAGGGGAGACAGGGCTAATATATATAGATAGCTGAAAACAGTCCAGGTCCCCAGGGTGTCCTCTCGTGGCAGGCTCCTGTCTTATCGAAGGGAGGAACCCCTTTCCATATCCTCTGTGCAGGGCTTGCTGAACAATCCCTTCAGGTCTCCTTCTGTTAATAATTGTTTTTCTTCCCCAACAAGAATGAACTTGCATTTTTTAAAAACTATGAATAATTTCATAAGGTTGTTACCACAGTGGCATGCAGTAAATGAAATCTAAAAGTAGAGAAGCAGTTCACAATTGCTGAAAGATTTTATCTTTACTGTTCTTAATTTTCCTGTCATTTTGTTTCAATTCATATGCTTGGGAGGGGCAGAATATACTTTATTTTTATCTTAAATATATTCCTACAGTCACTTCGTGGGTTTCCTTCTATTGTTTATGAGCATCAGTCATTCACAGATCGCTGTTTGAAATAAAGTGCAGGAGAAAATCAGTGTGATTAACACAGCAGTGAGGTTGACTGTTCTAGCTCTGAAGGAGTCATTCTAAGGTCAAACAGGAATCCTATTGGCATTTTGTGTGAATTTTACGTAAAGCCTGCAGTTTGTTTCAAATAAGTGTTATGCATATGTCTGATAATTCATTTACCTATGAATTTCTTTTCCTGTAATATTATTAGCTCGTAAATAGCAATAACAGCAAAGTTTCCAATTCTATGAAAACAGAGAGGAAGTTTGTCAACCTTTCTGTGCAGAGCACTGAGAATGTCAATGTATTTAAATTGTAGACACTTCAGGTTCATCTATTTATGGTGTACAGCATCCAAATCCTCTCTGAGGATAATGTAATATAGTATTATATATAAAATAATGTCACACTGTCTGGAAAACACCCAGATAGGATCAGGATCCATATATCAAAAAGATTAGAGCTATAGCCACCATGGACATCAGGCATCAGTCAGTTCTCTAAATACATTAAAAATACTGGGAAGTAATCTTATTTGTTATCCTTTACACAACTGCAAGTGCTACAAATCATTGTGTTCACAACAACCTTTTGTCCAGTTCTGTTCTTACAGATAATTGTGTGTGCCTGCAGCAACACAAATCAGCTTTGCTTCTACACTGTAAGACTTGTGCCCCCTCAGAGCTTCCCCTCACTTCTGTCTTCTAGTTTGCTTTGAGAGAACTTCAGCTCATTCCATGTTGATCAGGTTTTCAACAGCTTAATAAATAAACATTTGATTATGTTGAGATGTGGGACAATTTTTCTTTGTTGATATTCTTTGTGGCATACTTAAATATTATTTAGATGAAGCCACTTTCCAAGGAAATTACTCTCCACAGGAGCCTGAAAGTGGCAATTTTCTTTTTTTTTTTTTTTTTTAAATATATAAATTGGAAGCTGTGCTGTGTTTCACGCATGTGAATAGCTGGAAGCAGTTGGTTACGGAATTTTAATGGCTAGATTATAACTTCAATTTCTATAAAGAGGCACAGTTATTACAGTTTGAAGTATGTTGTAATTTTTAAAAAGTAATTGTACATGGATTCTCCTAAACCGATAATACATCTCAGACTGATTTCCTACATTTAATATACATTATGACACAAAGAGTGGTAATGTGAGTCTTCAGCAAGAGTGTTCAGAGCTAGGGAAGAAAATTGCAGTTAAATTGTGTTTATTCAGAAGACCTTTTTTCCTTCTGTAAATCTTAAATCTAGATTTTAATCTCCACTCCTTACTATGATTAAGAGTCAAATTGAAAAGGGGGAAAAAATAAAATTAAGAGGACCAGCTACCCAAGAATGAAGGTAGTAGCTGCAGGAATATAGGTGCTATTCTCAGTCAGCCCTGCACTAGGTCTGGGATGTGGACAAATTGCATGTCTTCGTTGGGTTTTGTTTGTTTGTTTGTTTGTTTTTTTTATATCATAACCACATCACTCTAAGGACATCCTTTTCTCTGTCAGGTTTCATCAGGATGGGATACTGAAACTTCCAACTTTAGTGTGATATATAATCTATACCTATATACTGATATACCTGTATACCTCTACCTACAATGGTGTCTATATCCATCTATATCTATATCATCTATACATATACCTGTATATATCGATATCTATTAATTTCAGTCCTCATGCTATTTTTAGTCACCATCCCTGAAACAGCTGTGATTTCTGTAACTGCTGGGGTAAAGGACTAAGGATCTTGGAATTGTGCAGTAAACGGTCACAGATGGCCTGTGTCCTTGCTAGCATGAATGAGGAGAAGTCATGTATTTTTTGTGTGCATCTGGGACCAGCCTGAACAGACTCTCTTGCTCCCAAAAAAGGGCCTGTCAGATGAAGAGCCAATAAGTAACTGGGATAGAACACCCCTCCATAGCAACTCCAGATCCTACCTTTGCTCAGCAACCATCAAGGAAAACATCATATACATTAAATGAAAAGTAGCTCATCTGACTGATCAGCTTCTCTTTTCCCCAGGAGACAACTGATTTTGGTTGAAAGATGCTCTTAAAAGTTCTCTGTCTCCTGTTCAGGGACATAGAAAACTTGAAAGATCAACATGTTCTCTCCTGATAATGAGGATCTCTGTTTGTAAAGACAATGAAAAGTCCACTATCTACAACTTATCCTGTGTTCAATGCAGAATTTTGGATGAGAAAAATCATGCTTTTCTTGCTTGTTTGATTTCAATTTTTAATCTCTATTGTTTCCAGACAGATAATGACAAGTTAACATCATCTATGTGTAGATGTGTGTGAAAAGGGCAGTGCTTACTCGACTGAAGGAAGGGGAGAAGCTCTCCCTGGGACAGCTTCTTGTGCTGGGCTTTGACACCAGCCATGCAGTGGTATGTTTGATCCAGCCAGCCATGTTCCCTGTGTGAAAGATTCAGGGAATCTTGGTCTTTCTTTCAAACTATTCAGGATTTCAAGCAATTCACCTATCCTTTCCAGAAATGGATACTACTCCTTTTGAATGTATATGACTGCTTAACAGTCACTAAATTCAGTGGTAGTCAATTACCTTACTACATTTGACAGAGGATTAATATAAAGCATTTTTTATTCCTTCCCTCCTATTACAAGTTTTGTTTCAGTACCTCAGCACTCAAATAACCAGAAATTCACATTACATTTATTCTTAGCTGAGGTTATTTTCTACTTCTTATGCCAGCCTTTATCATAGTTCAGTTTTTCTTCCTTGCCAGTGATTCCTGTCCAATCCCAAAGTGTACACTGTTTGGATAAAAATGTACTTTCTTTTTTAAATTTTATTGAAGTTTTTAATTTCTTTGGTTACGCAGAAGGCCTATCTTTATTTATTCCATCTCAAGATCACATTCCACCATTCTTGTTAAGGTTTCAATGGAGTTGGTTAATAAATATAATGACTTCCCATCTCCTCTAGCACTGCTTTTTCTGAGCCAACCTCAGATCCCATTAGCCTTTTTCATGGTGTTGTTGCCCTGCTGACTCACAATCATCCTGGGATTTACAAGTACATCCAGCATCCAAGTCCTTATCACCTTATCTGTAGACTGAGTTCCCAGCTCCTATCAGAAGTTCTTATTAGTTCCTAGTAGCACAACCTTATATTTTGTACTATTTAATTTTTCACTTCAGTTCAGACATAGTAGGCTACAAGGTCATCTTTTCCTTTCTGGATCTTCCTCTGAATTGACAATACCTACCAATGCTTTGTCACTGTGGTAACACCTTTTAAACAGAAGTTTAGAAGTGGTCAGAAGAAGTATTTTTGATTTTAAAAATTTTACTATTATGTCATTTATAATTCCTTGTTTTCCCCCTTCTTTATGGGGCAAATTTCTTAGAAAATATTTTTTTGTTCTCACTTACAGTTATGTATATTAATTTTAATCAGTATGTTTGAAGAAAAGTTTTATCTGAAGTCTAAAAGATAATAGAGGAGAAAATATGAAAGAAATGAGCAAGTCACCAGATGTGAGAAGATATTTAAGAATTAAAGAACAATAAGCAATTTACTGAGGTACCAGAAGTGGATCATTCCACTTTTCGCTTCCTGTTTTCCCTCTGCATCTTTGAAATATTGTACTTTTGGAGTGTTGTCAGTAACCACTGGCCTGCTGCATCCAGGTCTTTGATGAGAGACTGATGCCTTTCAGGGCTGCCTCTGCCGCCCCTTTTATCATGTCATGAGCTTTTCACTCGTCATCCCCTACACAGACTTCCTGGGGCCTGGCTAATTCAGTGCATGAAATACTCCAACAAGCGTTTTCTAATTCCTAAGGATTCCAAAAACTCCACAACCTAGTCAATTCACAAGGGCTTTCTGCTGTTCATCCTGTGCTCTTAGACCCCAGAACACATCTGTTTTGGGAAGAACCTGGCTCAAATGATAGCCCAGGTACTCGTCTTCATGAATGCAGATATTGAAATATTCTTTCTAGTTTCTCTGGTTGCCATAGCAATCCATGGCGAGAGGGAGAGTGGTTTAGGGCAAAGCAGTGCAGGAAAAAATGTATTAAATTGAGGGAGGTAAGTTTAGCTGGCATGAAGCAACAGTAACAGCTTGGGTTTATAGTTCTGGAGGTTTTTTGGTTTTGGTTTGTTTTTGTTTTTTTTGGGGGGTTTTGTTTGTTTGGTTTGGTTTTGGTTTGATTTGTTGTTTGTGTTTTGTTTTTTTTTTTTTTTTGTGTGTTTTTTTTTTTGTTGTTGTTGTTTTGGGTTTCTTTTTCATAGAGGTGGAATTTACAATGAGGAATATCAAAAAACTCTGCCAAAACCTCCTCCTGAACAGGTGAACTAGAAGTAGAATTGAAATGACACGTGGGGCTTTTTTTTTTCTGTATATATGGGTGACAGGTGATGGGTGACTGATTATAGTCCCGCATGGATTTTTGGAAACATGACTGTCTCACCTTGCCTTCTCAGGGTTATATTTTGTATGGGATGATACACAAGGTGCAGTGAAATTGTCTTCCTGAGTACTAATCTCTAGTGTAGGCACCCTCTTACCAATGACCAGAGAGGTGTGATGAGTTTATGTTCAAGTGCTGGGGCTGGATCCAGCATTAATGCCATGAATGCCAGCTTATCAGAATCAAACAGCATGGCTGCTCTCATCCATACTCAGATGTTAACAATGTCCAAAAGCTCCTATTGAGCTTAATAACTCCTGCAAGTACTAAAAGCTCCTAAAACTGTACGTTCTTTGTACTCTGTTCCTAAACTGGTACTGCCTCCAGAAAACTATGCTCATTCACTTAGCTCTACCTTAGTTTCCCTGTTTATAAAAGGAGGGGAAAAGAATCCTGAACTCTCCATAAAAAGTGGTTTTGAAAATTGCTAAGGAACGGTTCACACACAAGCAAATATATATATTTTATGTTTGATAATTTATTTAATCAAAATGTTTTATCTTTTCCTTTCAATATATTTGGTAAGAGAATGCAGTGCAGCACTCTCAGTCATGAACGGTCAAATAACTTTACCAGAGCAGTAAGGGAATAACAGAGAAGAAAATGTGGGATACAGAAATATACAGACTGAGATAAGCTTTTAAACTGAGGGCTTCAGCAAGAGGACAGCACATTAATTATGATGATTATTTATATTCCACATTTCTATTGGGCTATTCATTTGCAGCAAGCTTTCTAAACTATATATAGATACTGTAGAGAGGCTCCATAATGAGAACCTTTTCTGCAGCTTCTCTTCCTGGAGGATGGTATTCCATTGATACAGGATACTTACCTCAGAAGTTGGGCAAAACACTTTTATCTAAAGACTCCAGTCAATCCCAGCTTACAGAGAAAGAGAATTTACTTATTCCAAAGACACATGAAAGGCAGTCCTTTAGGAGTTTAAAAACAAATTAAAATCTTGTTTCCTTAGTGCAGTTTCTGAGTTTCTGGCAACTTGAGAGAGACTTTTCTGCCTGAATATTTGAGCTGCAGGCTTTGCATCAGACAAAGCTTAAAACATGAGCATGTTGCACTGAAATTTATAAAAGGTCATGTTTTTTGATATAAGAATAGCCTAAGATTGGCTGGATCAAAGGAGGTTAGAAATTTATCTGGGTGGAAATCACAGTCTGCTATTATGCAGATATCTTTTTACTTTTCTTTCACTATGAAGACACTCTTCAAATAAGATTAAATTACTTTTAGCAATAAAGGGGAAAAATATGACCTGTAATGGAAGTCAATGTTAAAATTCATGTTATATCCAATGAATCTGTACTTACCTATAATAGGGTTTTGTAGTGGCTTTATCCTTTCTACAGAGCAGCAAAGGGATCTTTTGCTCCTCTGGTTCATCTGTGATGAGTTACCAGTTGTAGCAATTGAGGAGGTGTTGGAGGTTTGTCTGTAAATAATATACAAGGCTCATTTGTGCAGCATTGTAAAGGATCTTTGCCAATGTTAACACACTTTTCTAAAGCTTTAACTTATGTCATGGCAAGACTGTACAAATTCTATAGCTACACATAATAACAGTAATAATAATAACAACAACTACTACTACTACTACAGTATATTTATAAGAACAACAGCAATTTCAAAATATGTTCACCCTCACTCTAAGCAATATACAGGTTAAATGGACAAAACCAACTTGTAACAGACATCAAATAAAATAGATTCTCCATTTGCAGCTGAGATTAGGACCTGGGGCAACTCCAGCTATAGTAGAAATGTTCTAACCGCTAAGCTCTTTCTGGTTTAAAAAAAAAAAAAACAAAACAGAGACGCCAAAGATTTGCAGAGCTCCAAGGTCTCCACTTTCTGCCCTCCCAACCTTCTGGAGTTAATGAAAAATATGAAGGTTTCAAAACTTAAAACTCAGTATCTTCTGGTTTAGGGATAAGTTATAACGAGGCTGACTGTCCCTCTGCCTTTTCAGAGAGACAGATTCACCCTGGCTCTCTGACTGGGCTCTGAGCAGGGATATAATGAATCCTGTCTCCTTTGGGCCATGTCTCCAGTTGCACAGATGTTCCCCTCATTAACAGAGGTGATGGGTGAGAGGGGAGCGAGCCAGCGATGACCGATGGCACCAGTCTGAATTAAAAGATAAACAGGAAAGAGCAGAACACTGGACAACTATTTCTCTGCCTTTCTCCAACAATAAATGGTTCTGTGTGTATCTATGACAACACTACAAGGATGGAGATGATTCCAGTGCTCACAGAATGTGTCTAAGTACAAACCTACAAGCAGAACAAGAGCAGCGGAAGCAAGAAAATTAATTAGCTGCAACTAAGAAAAGGAGGCCAGAAATATTCAGACAGAAGTAAAACTGCAAGCAACATAATTTGCAAGAATTCAGTGAGGAAGATAAAGGAACTGTATCATGTAAAGAACCCAGGATTCTCTTTAAAAAGAGCTCCATGAAAAGAAAGACTTTTTGATTTTATTATATTAGGTTTATATTAAACTAGTTATAACAGCAGGCACAGAGGTGTTTTTTTTTCTAAAATTTTACATTCTTTATTTATTTTCAACTAAAATGTAAATTTTTTTTACAAGCAGAAAACCTGCTTTAAATGCAGTGGGAAAAAAAAAGAGATGGACAATTAAAGGCATCTACAGATGCCAAATGCATCAAATGTAATATCAAGTAACTTGTGATGGGCTATCAATTATTTCAATAACAACTGGTTTCCTATTAATATCTGACTTGTGATTGACTGCTTTGCTGCTTTGGCACCTAATAAGCCTTTGTCGCACATAGGGAACCCAAAAGGAAATTTCTCTATGCAGAAATGGCCTGACAAATGAAGTCTTACATTCTCAATGAAATATTTTACCCACTCTGAGAAATATAAAAACTCTTACTAAGGCTACCTGGTTTCTTCAGACTTTGTAAGACTTTGGGTTTTTTTCTACATTGTAGAGCAGCTCTAATGTTGCAGTTGTCTAATTTTACAGTTGTCCAAACTGGCAGATTTCTCAGATTCTTAAACCCTGATTTAATTTTACTTACACATTTAAACTTTCAAATAGGAATTTTGAAAGAAGGCTAAATGTTTATGAGCTTGTGTACACCCACTTCTTGCCCCTAATAGTGTAGACACAATCATCAAGGTGTAGGTTTTGCTGCCAGTTTTCATAGAAATTAATTGACAGTATGAAAGGTCAGAGCATGAGGAGCAATACAGACATACAGGTACAAATAGACTAGGAATGCTTTTCTTTCAAGTGGGATTCAGCTCTACACGGTAAACCTTTGGATTTCATATATGTGCATATATGTGAGTGAAGTATCTAAGCTCCTATTTGCTAGGAAATAGCTAGGATTTGATTCTATTGCCTCTTCACAAGCAACCAGTGCTGAGATACCCTGTGGTGCCCAGGGTACCCATGAGTTCCTGGCAGGCATGACCAACAAATAGTAAGAGATCCATACTATTTTTGGTACAGGTCGGGATGCCATTGGCCTGTCCCAGCGACCAAAGAAGTCCCTCTGACTAAGAAGTCCCTCTGTACTGAGCACTGGTGAGTCCAAACCTCAAATCCTGGGCCCAGCTGAGGTGCTTAAGCTGTCTGCAGTATGGCAACAGCACTGAGGAAGTTCTTGGAAAGTGAGTCTTACGAGGAGCAGCTGAGGAACCTGAGGGTGTTTAATCTGGAGAAAAAGAAGCTCAGATGAGACCTTGAAGATCTTTACAACCACCTGAAGGGAGGTTGTAGCAAGGTGAGGCTTTCCCAGGCAAGTAATGACAGGACAAATAGAAATGGCCTCAAGCTGAGCTAGGGGAGTTCAGGCTGGAGATTAAGAAGAATTTCTTCACTGGAAGGGTTGTTAGGCATTGGAATGGGTTGCCCAGGGAGAGGGTGGAGTCACCATCCCTGGAGGTGTTCAAGCAATAACTGGACTCAGCACTTTGACAAGGTGGTGTTAGGTCAAAGATTGGACTTGAAGATCTTGGGGTTTTTTTCCAGCCTTAAGGATTCTGTGATCCGAGGATTCTATGAATTAGTAACCAAAAGCCAGCTGCGGTATCCTACGTTTCTCAGAAGGCACAGAGAGACTACTGGATAGCTGTATCGACTCCCTAATAAAAAATAAATTCTAAAGAGTGATTCATGCTAAAATGAAGTGTTATAGTAACTCAGGTGAGTACTTCTCCAGACTCTATGGAACAGGTTAACTAGATTTTTGCTAAATGTAGTGGAAGCTTAGAAACTGTTGTTATGTTTAGACATCAAAATATAGTTGATTACAGACTGGAGCCAAGTCTCACACAATGTTTCCATTGAAGCACAAGTAGATGTGACCAAAAGTAATGAAAAAGTGGGGAATAAAAGCCCTCTAAGACTTTGACATCATACTTAAATAAATAAATAAGTACCTTATTAACTTTAATAAGAATATTCACACATTTAAATTAGACCATGTGCTTAACTGTCTGGCAAAAGCAGGGTCATATTGTGAAAGAATAAAAATGGAAAAAAAGAAGCCAAAGTAATTTCCACAAAATGAATGCTTTAAAAACCAAAGACCTGAAGTACTTTTAATGTTTATTTTAGTCTCTGGGCAATTACATTCTCATAATCTTTCATCTTTTCTTCATTTTTTTTTTCCTTTTAACAATGTGTTCATTGTCTTTAATCATGCTTCTTTCAGAAATGGAAAACTTCCTAATTAATTAGCACTTCAGACAGAGGTATTTAAACGAAATTACATATTTGGAGCTTTGGAGTTTTAAAAGTCTCTTTAAAGTTAACATCCAAGTTGACTCTATTGAATTCATACAAGAAAAAAATGTATTTTAGGTTTTAGGTATTTTACAGGTGTCCCATGCATTTTCAAGATGCAGAATTCCAAATGTCTCTTAAAAGTCTAAATAGCTCACTTCAAAGAGAAGATCCCATTTATGGCTTATAAGAGATCAGCATTTGACAGAGATTTCAGCTATTATCCTGCAAAACACATGCTTCAGTCTAGCACAATGACTTCTGTTATTTGGACTAGTTATAGCTCAGTTAAACCAGTAACTAACTATTGTATGATGAGTGACAATTTGGAAGGGCTTGTAGATACAAATAATAGAGATTATGTTGCGAAACCATCCCTTTAAAATGCACTTTATCAAATGTACAGCCAGGTAAATGCTTTTGAAATAAAGTTAAGAATCTGTAAATAAAAAAAATGCATTAAACATCTTGGTGATTTTTGCCTTCTCACCCATTTGAATATAATTTTTGGTGTACAAACTTCCTCTGCTCTTGGAGAGTGGATTGAGGATCAAAATTGCCTTTATAGGCAATTGCCAGAGTTGCCTTTCTGTATTGCCTATCTAGGAACTTTTATAAATCCCAGGTTGCTGCATTGCATCTAGACCTTTGACATCAAATTCTCTGTTTTATAGCTCAGGAAGTTTGAATTGTGTCATCATGTTATTCGCCATATGAATTATTCAGTATTTCAAAAGCTACTGAGGCCTTGCTTATTCATAAAGTAAGCCATATTTACATCTTAGTGCATTATTGAAACCAATTATAATTGATCTCAACCTATTTCCATTATTTTAACAAATCTGGGTGGAGAATAATATCTTCTAGATCTGCACACCTTTAAAAGAATGATTCCAGTGTGAATGGGAACATCTTTCCACTCTTTCCTCTGCACGGAAAACACATGGGAACTTTGTAACAGCTCTATACTGGATATCTTATTATCATGCAATTTAGCTTGCTGTTGGTCCTCAGCATTTTCCAGAAAAAACAATTTATTTTTGACAAGAAGTGACAGGAGTTACATTTGCACTTATAAACTCCCATTTCACCTGTTCACTTCTTATCACTTTTCTCCAGTAACTGTCTTTGTCTTTATGCACGGCAATATAAATCTTTGAAAACGGTGCTATTCATTGGCATTTTTTCCAGATGCTGCACTACCTCCTTGTAGACCATCAAGGGCCACTGCAGCATTTCATGCCCTGTCTGTGATAAATTATCAGGGTGCAAATCTGCAGTTCCAAGTCAAAGCTATCATTTGAATCAATGTCTGTGTTAAAGCGCTATTGTCACCCCCTACTAACAGCTCTGTGCTTGGTGGTCACAGCTCCTGTTTCAATTTATTATTTTGGCAGCTCAAAACAGGTGATTTTTTTTCCCCCTGAAAGCTGTGGGACACTGTACTGAAACAATTCTCTAATATTGATTTAGAAAGAATACCTATTACCTTTTGTCTTCTGTCACTGTGTTGTCTCAACAATTGTAAAAATTGCTTCTAATAACAGTGTGTTTGATTCTTTTAAAAACAGGGGTTTGGATATAGGTTGGTCTTTTAATTTCAAAAGGTGTTTTCCTTGAAAATCCAGTAATGATGGAAATATGTACTTTTAAATGCATAATACTGTTGTTTACTTTACAGTAAAGTTCATAGACCTGAACAAAACCAAAAAACATAAAACCAACATAAAAACCCCACAAACAAACAACAAAACCAGAGAGCCCTTTTGTGCAGAATACAGGCTGCACACGAAGCCTTCTTGTCATATTAGGCCTCATTTTAGCTCATTTTCCTCTATTTTTAACATTAGATCTGATATATTTTTATTATTATTAATAGTAGGAATGTAAGTCCTGAAAGACTATTAGAAATAGAACATTTCTGAGAGGCAATTAGGAATTAATGTTGACAGGCCTCAAATTGAAGCATTATCAGCAGCTTTCAGGAAAATGATCTGAGGGGAAAAAACAATTGGTTATAATTTGGTTTCCTCCTCCCCCAAAAATATTAAAAATCAAAGTAGCAAAAATACATAAAAGGACTTTGTGTCTACAAGCTTGTAACAGTGTGGGTTTTTCATAAGCTGAAAGGGGATTTACTGGTCTGTGATGAGTAGTTAAAAAGATGTGTCATAGAATATATATTCAAGAATATAGGTTCTTTCATAACATAAGCCAATCCCTGTGTTGTCACTTAAATGCTAACCACTAACTGTAGCAGTTTAAATTGGCATTATTAACATTTATTTCCTAAGCTAGATGCTAAATGAACTTTGTTTTTGCTTCTACCTGTGGTTTCTAGACGTGGTTTGAATGATGGCAGAATAATTGGAATCAAAGGTGATATGAAAATGAAAAGTAAAGAGAAATCAAGTACTTATGCCCATCAATCAGTAACTGTGTATACTAGGGACAAATATAAATCTTCTCTTCCCACAGATGATAGTTTAACTCATCCTATTATGTATAATTCACATTTCAAAACTGAATAATATAAATTGGTTTTTATATTCAAAATACAAATTGGCCATTGCTCATTTTCTTAGCTTTTTCTTCCTTGGAGTTGCATAAGGAATCTCAATAAGCTCTGTGTTTTAACAGTATAAGTCTGGAGAGATGGAGATGCCACAAATTTATGCATCTGAGATGTGTACTAAGAAAGGCTCTTTTCCCTCTATGTTGTTTTTCTAGTAGCATAGTGGTCTGAGACAGGAGGCAGTGAAATAACCAGTAGCATGAATACATGCCAGTGCAAGAATAAACCTTAAAAACATTCCAGAGATAAAGAAAATCAAAGGGAATACAGCTTTTGATGGGCTTTGGATTAAGGACTATCAACCACTGCTGACAAGATGGGACATAAACCTGCTGTCACTCCACTGGAAGACCTGGGACCCCTGGGTGGACAGGAAAAACAATGAAGTGAACAATGAAGTTCATTTTGCTTGTCTTGAGATGGCGTGCAAACCTAGCTTGGTGTTGCGGCAAACTACTTCAGGCCATTCCAAGAAGGATCTTCAACAGAAAGGACCATTATCTTTCTAAATACCAGGACTGAGAAAGCAAATAGGACAGTTGCAGCCTACATAGGTTATGAGGAACATCCGCATCTATGCACTTTGCAGATAAATCCCTCCAAGAAAACTGGCATCATAGATACTTTCCTAGCCAGTCCCATAAGGATCCCTCCATATATCCACTGGCTAGGTTTGCCTCATATCCATTTTGGATCCTTTCCTGAAAAGCACAATGTCCATGGAACTGATGTGAAGGTGTCCGTAGCAGGCACTGGTGTGTTATCTGACTCTTCTACACCTCTCACAGGAAATATTACCTTAGTAATGGTGATATCACCATCTGATGTGTTGTGTCATCCCTTCATCCCTTAATGGACAGTCAGTGGGATGTTCATTCAACAGCAGTGCTTTACTGGTTAGAGTGAGGGAGGCAGGGGAAGTCATGTTCTGCCTCTACTCTCCTTCTCAAAGCACTCTACAAAGCCTGAAGAACTGCAGCCAGCTCTATATAAATTGGGATCAGGGAAGCTGAGTTCTGTGTTTCCTTTTGTCTTGTTCTCCAGGAAATAGCTGCTAATATTTCTGGATTTTTTTTTTTGTGTCAAGCATAATAGAATAAATTTGTGATTTGTACTCTTACAGGTGAATAAAGCATGGAAAGAAGGCATGTATCTTCCAGGTTAAAAATACAGTTGCTTATACCACTACTAGAGCTATATAATTTTTTAATTTATTTTTATTTCAATGAAAGAAACATTTCTCACAGTATAAATAATGGAGATGGATCCTCTTGATGAAATTTGCATGGGTCAGAGGTTCTTTAGTGACTTCTGAGGAGAAAGATGGAAGAGTCTCTATCTGTTTTCATGGCATGTTTGTGGGTTATGAGAGATTGATGTTTGAATGTCTGAACTGCATGATGTGATTCAAGGACAAAACCTTGTTTCTCCAATATTTGACGTGTGTAACTTAAGCATGAAATCAATTTTCTATTTTTTTCTATGCATTTTTTAAAAATACATCAGATGAAAGGCAAAAGAAAACATGCTTTTGACATCCCCAAAATTTTCAACACTGTTTTTTATCATATCCAAAAGACACCCATCAGTACATTGTGTGCCTGAAATTTAATATTTTGTTCATTCTGTAAATGATCCAGAAAGTATATTTCTTTCAGAAAAATTATTTGAAAAATATTTAAGAGAAATGGAAAAATCTGTTTGCAGAGAAGTTTCACTAGGATTTATATAAATTAAATACTGACAAGTGTTTTATCTATTTCTACCTGCATTTGACATATGAACACATCTGTCTTGAAGCAGATATCTGCAAACTTCTTTATAGTAACTTTCATCTTGTTTTTTTGCTAATTGTATTTATCAAAACATGTACATAAAGAATGGTGCAGGGCCAGTGGCTGGACTTGAGGATCCTTGTGAGTCCCTTCCAACTTGGCATATTCTGTGATTCTGTGATTCCAAGTGGACAAATGTTTTGGGTGCTTTACATAGAGAAAACCAAGAGGCCCTTCCCAAATTTAAAGACGATTTTGAGGGTGTACCTTATGAAAGCTCAGTTCTTTTCTGTAGTAGTTTCTGACCCCAAAACTACCGAATATTCTTCAAATGGAAAAGTTTGGCATATGGATCATTGTTTTAGTTAATTTTGTGTAACTAATTTATGAAATTAAGAAGTTTCCAAGTCTGCCCTGAAAATTCACAGGAATACTCTACTGTTCACTTCTTCTGTCAAAGAAGTGTCTGGTGTCATGGTGACACCAGATCTACATACACACCCACTGTTAAAAGAAGGAAAGATAAAAATCTGGTTTGAATCATGAAGCACCTTTGGAAGGACTTTTCGGGTAAGTATGGAAAGGACACAAGCAGTGCCTATATCATTTTCTTCAGAACTCATGTGTTATGTAGGTATGTGGGCACCTGGGTAAGCACGTGTTTTGACCACAGTATATTCTGCCATTGCTATATCAAGTGTCTGCAACCTCTGCCAGCCCAATCTGTCTGAGATAAAACTATCACTAAAGTTGTCTGTACAGGCTTTGTTTGTGCTGACTGAATTGTGCTAAAACACAAAGCGAAGTGACAAACTGATCAAACGTCAGCTATTTGGTGTCGGTGCTCCTAACAGAACTTGTCTTTCGATTGCCTTGTTCTTCTGAGGCTCTGGATAATATCTGGTGGTTCGAAGATTTGTCTTCTGGTCCAGCCTAATAAGATTTTGACAATTTTAATTTCATCACTGTTTGAGTCACAGTGACAGTCTGTAATACATTTTTCAGCAGAGATAGTTAACCACCTATCTTGAAACTGTTTTGAAATTAATAGCCCTGTGAATGAAATCAACAAGTTTTGACAATATCACCTCTGTCCAAGATGCTACTTACCTCCAATGGCTCTGATACATGCATGTTGTTGAACAACAACAAGAAACCCCATTCATAAGCTCAAAGCTCCATCCTGAGTCAGGCAGTACATTAGCAAGCTTGAGAATGGCACATCAATTCTGGTGGCCAATAGCCCCCAAAGGAGCAATGTGACATTCTCTGACTGCTCAGCCTGACAGATAAGGTGTTCATTTATAGCTCAGTCAGTTGAGGTGGCAATTGATAGAACTCAACCTTTAGAAAGCTTAGAATTTCATATTTCAATTTCCATACAAAGACTCTTAGTTAGAACTTCAATACGTCTTATAGAGTACTTTTCATGGAATCACGTTAAAGTATTTCACATATACCATACTACTTGCCTGATCAAATAATCAAAATCTGTGATTTCCTACCTTTAGAGAAAGATATTATTTAAATATAGGCAGAATATTGAATGAAATTAAAAACAACTTCATCAGGCTGGTTGTCAATATATTTTTTCTCTAAAAGTGGCAAACAATTCTTTCTCTCAGAAACCTCCAGATCAAACCCAGGAACTAAATACTCAATAAACTGATAGAATAGCAGTATATCACTTTGGAATAAAAATTTTATACCCTTGCAAAAATTCATTTTGCATATCAATATTTTCAGAGCAATGAGAAAGAAGAATATGTGTTTTTGCTGCCTATAGCATAAATTGTTAAGATTTTTTCTTAGCAGATAAATAAATTTATAAATTGTTCTGTTAAGTTAGAAAGAAAGCTTTTACCACTTTTGACAGTATGTAATATTCTGTATTTTTTATGAGAACTTTCATTTTAAATGAAAAGGAGGATATCTGTAGCAGTAACCATGAATAAGTATTATTAATAATGGAGAAGCACATTTTATTTTGCGGAAGAAAACAGTGGAAGCTAAAGAGTAATAAGACTTGTTCAGTACAGATATAATTATGTCTTAGTAATTCCTGTGTAATACACCCCATATTTTGTTGTCTCAGTAGAAACAGTCATGTCATACTCTTCTTGCTCTCTCTAATTAATAAAAGCTATCAAACAGAGCAAGGTAGAAAACTGAAATTATGTTTTCTTTGAAGGGAAAAACCACATGCTGGTTAAGCAGTGCATTGCTGAAGTGAATGAGTCAAGACCAGTTTACTGAAGTGTCCTCACTCCTAACATGACCATGTGGATTGAAAGCCAGAGCTGGTCTCTTCACATGGCCTATGAACAACAACCTGTGTGACCACACACCTGGATATGTCACAGATGCCCTGGCACCCCTTTGTAGCCCTCAAAGTTGACTTTGATAGATTAAAAAAGCAATCATGACACAATTCATAAAATAACTTGCAGCCCAGACTTTCAAATGGAACAAATTGCATCCTTGTCTCCCTTGACCAGTGATGCTTTAACCATATAGGTTGTTTAGACTGATTTCCTCATCTGTTTATATTTTCACTGCAGATGCCTCTGTTAAATCAGATGGATCATACCTTTTGGTAATTTTCTGGCCTCCTTTAAATCATTGCTTGGGATGAGAACCTTCTGACTTGGATTACAAGTTCTGTCATTTTTCAGGATCTTCTGTGAACCTTTTCCAACACAAACAGCAACTGTAAATGTCATGGGCATGATTCAACAGATATAATATAAATATTTGTAGCAAAAGAATGGGTAGTTGAGACTAAAAAAGACCCTACCACGATAGGCCAGAGAAATTCCACCCTTAGGAATGTTTTTTTTTTTTCTTGGCAAGAAACAGACTTGCAGGACACTATATGAGATAAATAAGATTTAAGACATTTTTGTTGCAGATATGTTAAAATAAGATTCAATTTTCCAAATGTGGATATTTGGTACAAGATCCATGGGGCATTTACTCCAACTATATTTTATTTTGCTAAAGGGTTTATGGCTCTCATAGGTCTCACATAGCTACCAATCCCAAAAAGATGCCCATGATATTCCAGAGCATCTCAAACAGCACTAGATGCCCATAATTAGGCCATTCAATCATAACCCTGAATACGTTCCTGATTGTTTTAAAGAATGTGTTTGGCAGTCACTTGCAAACCAAACCATCTTTCTAGTTTACCTTTGCATTCTTAAACACTGCAGTATGAGATATTAGGGCCATGTTTATCTTAGCCTTCTTTAAAAATTCACCCTCTGAATTTTTAAACTATCCTGTTCCTGCTACCAGATGTTTTGCTTAAAGGAACAGTCAGTAAATATCATCTGCTGCAGTTTATTACCTTTACCCTTTAGGTCAACTATATGAGGAAAAGAATCTTCCGGCTAAGAGGTTTAAGTTTTGCAAAACACTATTTATTTTTAGAAATAAAATTTCAGGTTAATTTTTTTCAGAATACATTTGATTGCACAAATGACACTTCATAACACATGGACATACCATATAACTGTTATTCTACATTCAAAAGAGAAATATCTGCTTTATCAAAAGTAGATATTCTGTGCTTTGGGCTTTTAAATGCAGTGCTGACAATGACAACTGATCAGTTAATTATGATAGGAAAATTATATCTTATCTCTACTGATTTGTGAGAGTTTGAGGCTGGTTAATTCTTGGCCTGTGTCATTAATCACCTGGATAGAGATGAAGCTGAACTGCTTTCTTCTAATATCATGGCTCTTGTCCCACCAATTTTTGCTAATTCTTATTTTATTGAATTAAAATTGTTATTCCTAGTACAATCGTTCACAAAAGGTGACCTAGAAATTGATTGTCTCCACTGCAGGGATCTATATATCTTTGTAACAACACCCTTGCCCCAAAGTCTTACAGTCTCCACAGCTAGAGAACAAAAGCTCAGATAAATTAAAATATCCATAAGGTTAGTTAAAGTGCATGTAGACAGCTCCCAAATTAACTCAGTGCCTTTTAATTTAGATTCGACTTCTAAAGGTCTTCTTGTTGGACTCACTTTAGAGCTGTCCAAAGTTGCTTGAATTACTTCGACTCTCACTGGAAGAGAATATTTCTTTTCTAGTGTAAGCTGGATAGTTCATTAAATTTAACATGCTTAGAGTTCATGTTCATCCAAGCCAGATTTGACCCCCAAATATCTGACCATTGTGAAAGCCACCTCTTTAAAACCAGGAAACGTATCATGCAAGGTGTTTTTCTGACAGCAAAATTTCTGTTCTAGTTTCCTGCTGGGAATTGCTGGTCAGACCAAGTAGGAGAAATACTCAGAAAAACTTATTCTCTGGGTGAAGAGAACACAGCTGAGGGGAAATCTCCCACTCTGCCAATGTGAGGCAGTGACAGGAGGTGGAAGGTGTAGTGAATTAAAGTGGCAAGATGAAGTTTAAACTCAACCATGATGACTAAATTAAAGAGATTAATGAAGAATCCAGAGGTTATCAGCAATATCATTCTTGATTTGACTCACATGTCCCATTTATGCATGGAACTGTTTGTGTATGTAGCTGCAACAGAGAGATATACACAGCCTGAGGAATATAGCCCAAGAGTTTTTAAGATACTTTAAAAATCAATAAAATACTATCATTAATAATTATAATAATAACAATAATAATAATAACAGCAAACTTAGAAATAAATTCTAAATGTGGAAAAAAAAAAAAGATCAAACCAGAAATTAAAAACTTCCCTTCATAAACTGCCCTTTTAGTAAATAAGTATTTCAATCTAACCAGCATATTGGCACTTCTGCTCTTGTAGCCGCAAATACAAGTTTCAGGTTAGCTGCATTAATCAGCAGAAATATCAACTGGATATCTTATAAAAATAGTCATTTTCCTTGTATTTCACTAGGACAAGCTACCCTGCATCACAGGAATGCTCTTCGTGCATCCTTGCAGCTTTTGGGGATTACCAAATATATTAATTCCTCAGCTAGGACTTCTTTGTCTAATAGATGTAATAGGTAGAATTGTAAAGTTTTGCCCTTTAGTTTTCTAGTATAATCTGAGAAGCTAATACTGTTACACTCATGTGCATGTAAGTATGTACGCATGCCCACAGTTATAAGCAACCGCATTGGTCAGCACATGATAAAATAGAAACTAGAAGTAAAAAGTAACTATTTACCAATAACTTTGTGAATTTATTTAAATGTGTATTCATATATTAACACAGATATAAGCATACAAAAATACACATGTGTAGATATGGACCCTTTGTTTTGACCCAGACGAGTTTTTCCGTCTACCTACAGAATTAAAAATTGTGAGAAAAGGACATTTGTAGGATCTACATAAAGGCTATGTCTTACATAACATTTATAAGAGCTTTTAAGTTCTATACAACAAATATTTATTAGGAATTAATTTCCCCCAGTTTTGGTTTTGCCCTACAAAATTGTCTGGCTTGTGTGATTGATAGCTCTTGGTCTTTAAATCACACAATACAAGGGAAATAATCGTATAAAATATCAACATGTTTGTTTATTTCTTAGCTTTTTACTGCTATTAGTTTTGCCATTTCAGATGGCATAAATCTGACAATTAGGCACACTGACTTTTCCATCAATGCCAAGTTCAGTGACAGGCAGTTCAATCAGGATAGGATTATAAGCATTCTGATGCTTTTATTAGGATATAGGTGTACTTTATTATCAGCTTTGAACTGCCTTGAAAGAAAGTAAGAAAAGAAAAGAAAAGAAAAGAAAAGAAAAGAAAAGAAAAGAAAAGAAAAGAAAAGAAAAGAAAAGAAAAGAAAAGAAAAGGAAAAAAAAAAACAAAAACCTAAACGACCAGAGGAAGAGCAGTCTTTCTTATTTATTTCACTTCACTCCCATTTTGTTCAGGAACATTATGTTAACCCTTCTTTGATTCAAGTGCCCTAATGCACTTGGTAAAGCTTTGTTGTGACAATTTGTAGTAAAATTATCTTCATCAATTAATGTTATAAATGTCCACACACATCTACCTCCCAGTTTGAGACAAGATGGCATCATCTACACCTGCTAGATCACCTTGACCATCACTCTTATTCATCAGATGCATTTCTGCCACTTGGCTGTTTTTTTCACAAGCCTCTCTTTTTGATGAATGAAATCAATCGATTGTGGAATATTTTACAGGTGGACACAAGGGCTTGCCTGTGTAGTATTAAGCACAATGTTGGTACCACACCTCTGATACACAGAGATGAGTTCTTCCACCTATGTAAAAGACATAATGCAGAATCTCTGCTAGAACTTCCCCAGATTATAAGATAAAAAAGAGTTCAAAAGTTAAACCAGCTTCTTCTAACCTAAAATTAATTAATATTAAATATACCCTATTATAATTGTTGAACAATTGTAAAAAAAGGAGCATTGTAAGAAAAATGTAAATTGTAAAGAAAAACCTCAATGTCACTTATACTGCAGGGGCCCCAGTACATTCCATCATGGACTGAGACATCACTGTGCCAAGTACTTTAACAGGCAAGAAACATATGATGAAGACTTTTTTTTTTTTTTTTTCACTACAAATTGCCAGTTTGTCTAAATCAAGCAATTATTTTGCTTTTGCTAATCACAGGCTTTGAAAATGTTGGCCTTGCTTTGTATAATGGCAATTTGGGATTGTAAACAAGAAATTAATCACAGTAAAAACAGGCTAAAAGAAATGCTTCAGCTACTACAAATCATAGGCTTAAACATTTTTAGTATGTGCATGTATCTGAAAGTTGTTTTTTTTTTTTTTTCACATATCTCTCTTATGTTTTATGTTTCTTTTCATATTCAGCCTGGTTTCTATAACTAGTCATATTGGAATTTTTTTACATGTTTTCATTTTTGCAGATATTATTTTTCTCTATGTGCTTATATAAATCATGTGCATGTATATACATATGTGTTGATTCTAAATTTGTTGCAGAGCCTTAAATTCTTTGGTAATACATGCATGTGAGGAGAAAATCTTGAGCAAAGATAACAGAAACTCACAGTTATGTGGGAACAATTGCAACAGAACACTGGCATAAAATTTTATTAAAATACAGAAACAAATTACATAATAATTTCCTAATCTTATTTTTTAATTCTTTTTTCTCTGCACCTTGCTAAGATTTTTTAGACTTTCACATAGATTCAAATACATGCAGCTCAATTACTTTAGAAGTACCAAGCAATTAGATAAGAATTTGATAAATATCAGCTAAACATAATTGGAGTTTTTTGTTTATTTTTTAATCTAGCCAAAATAAATTGTTGGTTCTCCTTTGAGCTATTTTGAAAAAACAATGATTTCATTGATTGATTGCATTTATTTTTTCTTAAAATTTAATCTTTGTAATTCTGATCTCTGTCTTCAGATTCATTTTTCTAATTAATATTCCTGTTGTTGAAGGGGTTTCAACTGTTACTAATTATTGAGTTTCTCTCTAAGTAAAGATAATGGTTAGTGTTAACTCCAAAAATATCCATGGGTTTAAAACAGAATATATCTGTAATCAGTCTAAATTCACTTGCCATGATAAAACTCCAGTGTAAAATGATATGCCCGGAGTCATATCACCTCAGGCTCTGACATCACTCACTCTCAGTAAAATGAATCATATCCTTTACACAAATGCAGGTCAAGCAGAAACTATGGAAAAAAGGCTGAAAGGGAATAGAAAATTATACTGTGTCATTGATACAACCCCCCACACACACACACGTTTATATAGCTGAATGCAAAACCCTGCATAATTTAATGTTCTATTTTGTAGATAAATTTGGTCTCTCTGTTGCTCTCTGAGTCATTAAAGATCTTATTTGTCTTAAGATAGTGTTATCAACATGACTGATGAAAACTTAATTAGTTTGAGATGCCAACTTGTATCCTAACAAAAATCAGAGTATTTAAGCTCATTATTCCCCGATATTACATTTTATATCACAAGTGGGATGTATTATGTACTGTATCATGAAACTACCACTTACATTGCTATGAGACGAGATCCAGGCATGCATGCACCACCCTTTACCTAGTTATTGCTGCCTATATATAATATTTATCGATATTCAGGGGTTGTTATTAAGGTGGGTGTAAAAAATTGCTGAATATTATTGACAGAAAATTTTGTTTTGTAAACAAACAGAATTTTCAAAGAAGTTCTTTTAAATTTTCAGTACATTTTCTGTTTTTACCCAGACATGACATTCATGCTTGAATGAAGAACTCTATTCCACCTGCAGTCACCCACTTGACTGATCAGATTGCTCAAAGAAACAACAAGAGGTGATACAGATCTAGTACAGAAGTTAAATGACAGAAAAAACAAAGTTATAGCAACTCCCCTGGCTAAGTGATTTGAGAGGTCAAAGCTCCTTAGCTCTGTTTGCTAATAAATAATTTCATGTTATTTCTAGACTTTGTATAACTTTGTGGTATCCAAGATTTTCTTTCTACAGCTAATGGGTGACAAAGTGAAAAGCAAACCCTAAGAGTTAGTATTATTACAAAAATTATTACACCTCTGCTTGCAACCATTACATTAATTAGGTAACAATGTTGCTTTTGAAACACTATACTGGAACAAATAATTTTATGTGGGAGAGTAATATCCTTGCAACACAGATCTGAGAGACTTTATTGTGCTCTCCCTGAAAATGGAAGTCTTTTCTCAGTAATGCAAGTTCTAGTGTTTCATCCAAAATAATTCTTAAAGTTTTAAATGGCCGAGATGTCAAGACTCCCTTGTTGACTCCCTTCTCAAGCTGAAGAACAGGAAATTTCAGAATATTGGTATCTGAGCTCTTTATTATTAATAATAATAATAATAATTTCTGTATCTCATTGACTGTTAAAAATCACACCTTTTCATACAAAGAGAAGGATTTTCATGTCAGACATTCAGATTAGAAAAATAAAATTAAAAAATTACAAAATAAGTAGAAGTTATTAAACACTGAAGTCTATACCTAAATGGAGTGGAAGGTGGCCTCTGTAAAAGAATTGTTTAAACAGACCAAAATTAGGAGTCTGAAAACCAGGATGAATTTTTACCAACTCTGAGAAAGGCACAGAAACATTTTGAAAATATGTTAGTTAGCACAGGAAAAAATCACCTGAGGGACACTTCTAATTACAATATTGAGAGTTAAGATCCACTGCCTGGGAACAGTCCCAGGTACTGTTAAATTTATACAGAATCACAGAATATGCTGTGTTGGAAGGGACCCACAAGGATCATCAAGTCCAACTCTTGGCTCTGCACAGGACCATCCCCAAGAGGCACACCATGTGCCTGAGAGTATCAACCAAATGCTTCTTGAACTCTGCTGGGCTTGGTGCTGTGACCACTGTCCTGGGGAGCCTGTTCAGTGCCCAATTGGGGGAAGAATCTTTTTCCAATATCCTGCCTAAACCTCCCCAACACAACTTCAGGCCATTTTCTTGGATCCTGTCACGGGGCCCCACAGAGAAGATCGGTGCCTGCCCCTCCTGTTCCCCTCACGAGGAAGTTGTACCTGTAATGAGGTCTCCACTCAGTCTCCTCCAGGCTGAGCAGGCCAAGTGACCTCAGCTGCTCATCATACAGTTTCCTCTTGAGGCCGTTCACCATCTTTGTTGCCCTCCTTTGCACATTTTCTAATGGCTTAATATCTTTCTTATATTGTGGTGCCAAAAACAATATCCAAGGTGAGGCCGCCTCAGTTCAGAGCAGAGCAGGACAATCCCCTTCCTCGCCCAGTGATACTTTGTCTGATGTCCCCCAGGACAGGGTTACCCCCCTACCTACCAGGACATTGCTAACTCATGTCCAAATTGCCATTGACCAGGACCCCCAGGTCCCTTTCCTGGCACTCCTTTCCAGCATCTCATTCCCCAGTCTGTGAACATCCAGGGTTGCCCCATCCCAGGTGCAGAACCTGGCACTTTCCCTTGTTGAACTTCATATAATGAGGAATGTCATCACTACTGTTCTTTTTGGTGTTCTGCACTGTAGTAGAGGTCAGATTAGATGAGCTCATTCTTTTTCCCAAATCTTGGATTTGTGCTGTCCAATTCCTAATGGAGGTCACCATGGAGCTGTCTTTGAAAGTCTGATCCTGTCAAATGGCACTGTGAAGGGCTGAGAGCTTTACTCAGAGGAAAAGTAATATGGAACAGAATCTGAAAGAAGAGACTTCAGAGAAAGGCAATTTAGAAAATAAATATGGTCTATATAAATGGTAGATCTCAAAATGCTACAGCTGCTGGTTTATTGGAATTTTGTCCCATTTTAAGCTGCTTTATCAGCACTTCATTTCCTTCATGCACCATTTGGTCTACAAGGGCTTCATTTTTTTAATGTCAAAGTCACTGTTTCCCTTAAAATCAGAACAATTATTTACACAATCGTTCCTTATTCTCCACCCTGAGCCAGGAGGTGCTGTATATCTGAAATGTCAAGTAACCTAATGTAATGCAACGAGAATCAGTGAGAAGGAAAAACAGCAGCTGCAGCCAGAGTTCAGGGTTACACCATGTGGCAGCTTTGTAGAAGTACTCTGCCTGTGCATGACCAGAGAAAGGTTTGGGTTGAAGGGGACTCTAAAGATCATTTTGTTCCAACCCCCTGCCATGGGGAGGGATGCCTTTCACTACACCAGGCTGTTCAGAGCTCCATCCAACCTGGCCTTGAACACTTCCAGGGATGAGACATCACAGCTTTTCTGGGAAACCAGTTCCAGTGTCTCACCATCCACATAGTAACAAATTTTTTCACAAAATCTAATTGAAACCTTCTCACTTTCAAATTACAGTGTTGCAGGCTGAAACAATTCTTCTGTTTTCACATTACCCACCTTCCAGATTTAAAGTTCTACCAGGAATTTGGAAGTAATATGAATAAATAAATATTTAACATTTAAACTGCTTTTTAAATAAAGTTTGTCTCCATCTGTTCCCATACAGCTCATATAGTAAAACTCTAATAAGTTGCTTGATACACAAGTTTTGAATTTTAACAAAATCACCATTTAAATCATAGATTAAGTTTCAGATAAATTTTAACTGGGACAGAGAAAGACAAAGATTTTTAATGGCTATTCATGTTCTTGCAAGCACTATTGTACTTAATTTTAAGAATAATAGTAATCCCATTCAATTCCTGTGAACATACTATGCATGCAGGAAATAAGAGGCAAGCACAAAGCAATACAAGGTTTGGTAAGCAAAGATACAGGAAAAGAGAAATTCAGAATGGCCTCTTGTTTCTCAGAATCCTTTCAGGACATCCCACCTGCTAACCCTGCTGCAGGCACAGAAACTGAAAGAAAGAAAAACTGTGGAGGCTTCATTCATAAAATTCAATAAGCTTGGCTAAGCTGAAAGGAAGCTTTCACTGCTCCCTCTATTAATTTCCTGGCTTTTTTTATTTTTTTTTCCTTTGCATTATCTTTTTCTGTACACATCACAAAACAGAGTTTCAACAAAAAAATATTGTATCAAATAATAAATAATTCCAGATTTCACAATTATACATTGTTGTACATTCCCATTTTACCTGAGAAAAAGAACTTGCTCTTCTGGGTCTGAGCATGGGGGCACCATCTATTCACAAATTTCACCAGACTGTTGGAAGGACAGTAACAGCACCTCTATGGTGCATTTACTCATTCCTAAGTGATGAGTGAAAATTAATTTATACCTAAAACTCTAATTTTGTTTCCTCAGGAAATAATGTACCACTCTGATCTATTTCAATTTCTATGTTATTATATCAATATAACTTGTTTTCTATGTAAATCTATTATTTTTACCTTTTTTTAACACTGAGATGGTGTAAGAAATATTAGACTAATGAGATAGTGTAAAAATATTAGACTAATGCTTCATTGTACAAACTATAAGGGCAAGGCAGCATTCTCAAAGGTAAAGGCTTTTCCATCTGCAATTACAAGACCAGAGATGGAGATAGAAAAACAAAACAAAGAAAAAAAGGATGTAACTTAAAGAAAAGGACACCATTTAGGAGTAATAGTCTTGCAGCTTCTCCATTCATGTACCTTAATTATTTTTGTAGACATCACAGAATAACTACGGTTTTCAAACTTATCCTTACATTTCTACTCTTAAGGGAGTTTCTGTTAGTAAAGGAGCAAGTATGAGGGAAAATAAGAAAACACTCATTTAGAATTCTCTCCACTGAATGGCAGGCTTTGTCTACAGGGCTATATTGGAGCAGGATGTTGTCTTTTATTTGCCAAGAGAAGAGATGATGAGAGATGAAGAGACTTAAAAATTGAAGCATCCAACGTTGACTTGATGCAAAAGAGAAGGGTAAGTCAAGAATAAGGAGCACGCTGTAGGAAAGTGGGATGAAAAGATGATGAAAAAGGTCCTTCCAGGAATCATTTGGATGAACGACATAATACTGTAAACAGCAGTATTTTATAACAGTGTTATGGCATGGGCAAACAGGGTTTAAGTATGTTTAAAATCAGTATGTGAGCAAGGTCAACAATAAGGGGCAGGCAGAGGTTTGTTTAGTTGCACTTAAGAGAGATGGGGAAACGTCAACAGAGATCACATGCAGCAGTATATTTCCAGCACGATCCCTTTAGCAACTACACATACCCAGTTGCCATGTAAGAATGAGACCTTTATTAAGTTTGATAACACATATTTATACCCTCTAAGCTTTAACAATGGTTGTTCTATTCTGTATTGGTGATTTTGTATATTTGCTACATTATTTTACATTGCTAGACAAAAATGTGTATTACTAAGCAAAAACACAGCAGACCTTATTCACCTGCTGTGCAAGCCATAACTTGTTACTTCTGTAATATTTCCCAAGGCTTCTTTCCCATAAGAAAGACAATGCTTCTTGTTTCAGTAGCAGGATTCCTTGCCTCATCTATAGGGGTTTTTGTAGGGGAATCTATGGTTTGAACCCCAACAATCACACAAGGATCAGAATCTGCAAGACAAAGAAAAAAATAAGCACAAAAGACAACAAATAGGAAGGACACCTGGCCCATTAAACAAAAAACATGACTAGTAAAACCCAAAATAAGAACATGAGCCTTGGGAGCAGATGAAATCCGCTATCTGCCCTTTCTGGGAAGGGGAAGAGCAATATAAAACCACATGAACATGCAACCAAAATTTAGGAAGATACCTGGTTTTGTTTTGACCTAATGCAAAAGCTCTCACCCTGCACCTGGGAGACCAAGAACCATCAAGGGCTGTAGCCACCAGCACTACACAGCATCATTTCTGTGGTAATGTGTAATTAGCTAAGTAGCAGATTAAGTGTTAAAGACTAACAGTTTTAGTGAGAAGTACAGATAGTCATTAACCAGTAGAAAAAGTGTGTTCTAATGAACAAAACCTGTGAAATTATCTTTCAAATTTGAAGCTGATCTGATTTATTAGTCTAATAAAAACTAGCGTAAACTCCAGTTTCCTACTTGATAGATACTTAACACATATATACAAAAATATATTCAGTTTCAACACTGCAGACTGATGCATATTGAAGACTGGAGAATTAAATGTGAATTTTGGCTTTGCATGGATGATAAAGAGAAGTTCTGGAAATACTAAGTGCTTATTCGTGATACTTTGGCCTTGTTCAAATTCCCCTGTGACTTTATGCTCTGCTACATTTATGAATCCATTTTTCAAGACTGGGAGTTCTATAGAACTTGCTGTAGGTCCTTTGCAAACAGGTTTTCCTTTACAATGAATGTGATAGACACAGAGTTTTCACTTTGACATAAGGCAATCAGTTGATGAGTTCAGATACAGCAACTCAGAACTTGGTGGCTTCAGCTTTGACATCAGCACAAGGAGCATAAAGTAGTGAAAGGAGTTTAAGTGTGAGGATCAATACAGGAGCATGTGCAGGAAAGGGGAAAGGGGAAGGAGATAACCCCATAGACTGTAAGATTTTCTGTAATTATAATATTAATTATAATATTCTGAATTTTTACAGACACAAGTTTAGAGTGGGGGAAAAAAAACCCACAAGAATTTTCAAACATGGACCAGTGTTGCTATTAAGATTAACAAACCACTGCATTGCAAAGTAGGAATCTAAATAAATATGCAGTATGCTCTGAGTGTCAAAAAAGAAACAAAGATAGTTCAGTGATATTAATAAGATTTCTGAAATATGAACTAATTTTAAATCTATTCCTCCTGAGTTTGGTTCAAAGCTTCTATTGATACCATTGAATTCTGGACTTTGGTTTAAAGTAGCAAAAAATTTTGCCATTTTTCTCGATAAAGGACAAAAAGATGTGATCATCTTAGAAGCAGAAGCATGTTATAAAATATGAAGTGAAGAGAGTTCACATCTTTCAGACTTGATTAGTCAAATCTGGTTATATAGAAGACATTTTAATCATAGATCTTAATTTATTTAACTAGACAGAAATACCTCTGCCCACATTAGAAGTAATAATTGAAGACTATGCTACTTTTCCACCAAACAAGCATGGCCAGCTATTTATTAAGGTGTTAAAATAGCACAGCAGTGAGTATGGCTTAGAAACAAAGAAATTTTCAGAGCAGTAATACTGAATAAATTGTGGCATATAATTCTGCATGACTTGTAACTTATTAGATACTTCAGAAAGCAGGTTTGGTTTATTGATTACTTGTTGGTTTCCTTTTTCAACAGATGAGAAAGCACTATAATAGGATGAAGGAAGTAAGACATATCTTCTTCGACTGCTTTGTTATACTTGGAAAATTATGTTGCTTTTCCATGTTACTATATCTCTCATCATTGTCTCCTGGCTTGTCCAATTACTCTGTAAATGCTTATGGTAAGAATTATAACTTATTATCTTATTTTCTTTTTTTACTTTTATTTTTAGTTTTCCTTAAGAATCTAAAACTTTGAGGAATTGATCCCAATACTAGCCTGTGGGAAATACTGATTTATGCAATAATTTTTTCATAGGCATTTCTGTGATCAGTTCATGATAAAACAATTTCATGATAAATTGTAATTGAGATTTTAAAAAAATAAACACTGATAATAATGAGTGCTGCACAAAGACAGATTTGCATGCACAAAACCCTACCCATAGGGTGCATAACTTATGAGATATACATATTTTAAAAGTAAAAAAAAGAGGGAAGGGAAGGGAAGGAAAAAGAGAATAGCTGTGGTGTCCTCAGGGAAGTGTCCTCCTCTCAATGTTTTTTTCCAGTGCATTGAAAGCTAACAATTAAGATGTCTTTATGACATTGCTTGTTCTGTTTTATGGTGCTGTTTGGGCTGAATGAATTTGCATCATTGGTGCAGGTGTCTCCTCCTCTGGCAGTCATGTCCCATAAGAGCTCACCACTGTAATGGTATCTAGACTTGCAGGTGCAAAGCAATGAACAGAAGAGTATGACAACAGCATGAAACCACAAGGAAAGACACTGCCCAAGAACCACTGAGTCACTGCCTCAGTAATTAAGGAAATGATTCAAGAGTTTCCAGTGCAGAATTGCAGGCGGAAGGCCTTTAGCAACACAAAGATTAAGACATTTTGATCACTGTGCAGCAAGATAAGGCTAGGATTTCACTATAGAGAACTGAGGGACCTCAAGAACTAAAAGTATTGCATTTTTCAGTTATTCAATGATAGAGAATTCAATAATATACTTAGGAGATAACATATGACTAATTAGTTATCTTGGTTGCATTTACACTCAAAAGAAAGGAATATGTATTTCTGCAATGCATTCATCTCATTCTAAAGGAGACATTGAAATAGATGAGATGTGTTCTATCCTGAATACTTTTTTTTTTTTTCATAGGGAAGCTCTGTTCTGATGAAGTCATCTCTACTAAGGTTTATAGAGAATATTCCCACCTTTGGAGAATAATAACAAAACTTTCCCTGGGAGATGGAATTTCCTCCATGAAAAGTAGCAGGTCTGGTACAGGCACACTCCAGGGCAGAGTGCTTTAGAGCGGTGCACAGGGGTGTTTCCTGAACCAGGGGAACGCTGCCAGGAGTGTGGACAGCCCTTCCAGGAGCATGCAGCTCACATAAGAACAGCTGAGGAGATCTGGGGGAGGCTAAAGAAATAGTGGTCAAGCCTCCACACATATGAAAGAAATCCCTTGGTAGTGCTGGTGGCGAGGGTGGGCAAACAGGGCAGCCTGCACAAGGGCATTGTGACAGCACTGTAACTCTGCTGTCTTGTGCAGGAAGCAATGGTGTGTATCCAGCAAAAGGCTGTGGCCTCTCTAACCTCTACACCCACCGCGACTGAGGCAGCTGCCCAGGCAGAGCACTGGTGGGAACACACTTCTTCCCCAGTGCCAGCTGCAGGCTGAGCCCTGCTCTTGTGTCAGTACAGCCCCAGCAGTGGGCACAGCTCACACAAGGGAGTGAGCCCAGGGAAGGAACTCCTCTGGTCCATGACAGAGCTCCAGAGGAGGGGAGTAGGTTGAGGAGTAGCAGTGGTTTTAGAGAGAGAGAGACAGAATACCATCCCTGGGACAGACCTGTCAGGCAGGTAAGACACATGATACCCATGTCTTTTCCCCGCCTTTCATCCCATTAGGGGATGGGGAAAATTGTGACGAGTTCCTGTCGTGTGCAGCAGGCACATCTCCAAGATTCCCTTACCTTCTGAGGTGTCCTGGTGTAATAAGTCCAAGACTCTGCAAGCTGAATCAAACAAAGATGAGGAAGATGGTTCCTCTGGGTTGGAAGGTGCCCCCAAGGTCAAGTTGGCATGTGCCTATGCCCTACATTCAAAACACTTCCATAAAGAAAAAAAGATGGGCCATTGTCTAAGGAGACTCCGTTCTGAGGAGAACAGAAGGCCCAATATGCTGACTGAACCCACTTCTTGAAGTCTGCTGCAACAAAACTTCCTCCTTGGCCTGGCCCTTGGATTCTTATCCATTACGACTTTTCATGTAGACAGTAGTGAAGTTGCAATAAGAAGTCCCAGGACAGTCAAGATAGTCTTCATGACCATTTAGACAACTAGTTAAGGAATCAAGAGCACAAATAGTGTTCTCCTCCATCCTTTAAGTTGCAGTGAACAATAAGGGTAGAAACAAGAAGACCCAGCTGATCAACACTTGGCTTTCTGACTGGTGTCACTGGCAGAACTTTGGGTTCTTTTGAATACAGATCGGTCTACCCAACAACCATGGGAATGGCAATACTGCATTAAAGGGGAGGCTACAGTGCAACAAATACGATAACAGCCATGAACAATCTAAACATAATGTAGCATTAGAAATATGTACTGGGGAAGTAAAAATCTGTTAATATCAGGATGAACGCTCAGACAAGAAAATTCTTGAAAATGTGTGCAAATTCTTTTCAACATGTTTAATAAATATTAATTGAAATGCAGAAAAAATTCCTTAGGTAATCAAGCAAATGAAGAGCCTATGTTCCATGAGTAAAAGAGAAGATTTTGGCTTGATTACTCTAGTGAAACAAAAGCTAAGGGTTGTGATTGCTGTCTATAAATACAGGTTAAAGAGAAGGATGTGTGGGAGTGCATGTAGTGAAGGAAGGCAGAAAAGAGAGAGCTAACAATGAAGCACAGCCTTGGCACAGTGGCAAACAGAAACAATGTATTTGAAAATCAGAACAAAATGCCAAATCTCGGAGCACTTGCACTTGGGAACAGCCTTTCAGGAAGGATTACAGGGACAAGAAAATTCATTTTCTGAAATGCTGTTATATACTGATACTTCATGGAGCTCTGCACTGGCCTCAGTGCTGCAGACAAACCCTTCCAGTCCACAACTCCTCGATTCCTATGACAGAGAAAAGAATGATTTTTAATGTGTTGGCTAATGAAATTTCACAGAAATTAGTAATGAATGAAGGGTTGAGCAATGGATCCCTGTAGCAGCAGGACAGTTCTTAGGAAAGATTTATCTGGTGGGAGCTAATGAACTAATTTCTGATGTTATCCTTTGAATTACTTAGGGACATAATACTTTTAAACTATTGTAAGGGAAGATATTTCATTAGTTTTCGTTTGGATTGTTTGCTTTTATTTATACCTGGAATGAGAATGGATTGTTTTTTATTTATTTAATCAGATTTTGATGAAAGGGATGAAAAAATATAATGATTTTGTTTGAGTAGTTTTTTAGTCTTTAAGATTTCAGTAGTTAAAAGATTTGTATTTGAATATTATATTGTTTTGTCTCTGCATAACTTGCTGATGCATCATGATAGCATTTTAATGAGTCTATTCTATTTTATTCTGGCATTTGACTTATTGAGAAGATCTATTTGCTACTACCAAATTACATAGCTTATCTTCTGTTCTTTTTAGGTCACTGTGGTTCTTGACATTGGCAGGAAATAAAGGAAATTGGAATTTCAAGTCTGGCTAAACACTTAGGTCATAAGTTATGTCCCTGTGCAATAATATCTCAAGTTTTCCAGTAAAACCACAATTCAGAGTAATAAATAAATAGAATCTCAAATATAAGGCTTGTGAGAGAAGAAGTGAGGTTCTAAGGTAAAGCTGTGTCTTGGTTTTGGCTGGGATAGAGTTAATTTACTTCTTAGTAGCTGCAAAAGTGCTGTGTTTTGGATTTAGGATAAGAATAATGTTGATAACACTGCTGCTTTGGGTTTTGTTGAACAGTGCTTACACTTAGTCAAGGACTTTTCATCT
Source organism: Dendrocincla fuliginosa (assembly GCA_035047845.1). Lineage (NCBI taxonomy): Eukaryota > Metazoa > Chordata > Aves > Passeriformes > Dendrocolaptidae > Dendrocincla > Dendrocincla fuliginosa. The sequence goes on along the minus strand of JAWWMO010000083.1, from coordinate 145,782,711 downwards.
TCTCATGCTGCCCCATTAG
>JAWWMO010000083.1:145762340-145782592 GCA_035047845.1 Dendrocincla fuliginosa | reverse complement strand
GGTGGTGAGCAATTGCAATGTGCATCACTCAGATCATACTAATACTTTATGGTATGCTTGGTTCTGGCACTGAATAGCAAACCCTATTTGAAGGGACAAAGTCCCTTATTAACAGTATGGGAAATAGTTTGGTGTAGGAAAGAAATGATTTTTCATTAAGTACACAGTTGCATCCACACAATGTGATTTCAGAAATAAAGCAGATCTAATATAAGCATGTTGTCTTGTCTGTAAAACAGCTGCTATAATAAAGTTAATAAAAAGTAAATATGAATTTTATATAGCATTTTAAGAGACATGTTAAAATTCCTTACTAAAATATAAATATAAAATATAAACATTCATAGATTTTTCTCTAAAGTCAAATATCCTGAAATTTTAGTTTTACTGGTAATTTTGGAAAGACTACACACTTCTTATTTTGAGGTGCAGCATCAAACTGCCATTTCCTCATTGACAAAAATTTTGAATTTATTTCAGTTCTGTTTACATACTTCTTAAAGAGTTTTTCTGAGTGACTTTTGCTGATGTGATTGTTTCTTCATATTTATTGGTAAAAAAGATCTGTATGTATAATAGATGTAAAATTATACAAGAACAAAAAAAATATCTCCCTTTTTCTGAAGCACAACTTGTTTAACCAAGGATTAGTTGTTGTTTGTAGTTTATCTTTCATATCACAGTATAATCCATGCTGGGTTAAATTTTCAGAGTGTGAACCCAATTTCTGTAAACTCAAATAGAAATTAAAATTGAAATTAAGTGTTAAGTATTCTCACCACCCTGTACTAATTATGAAAGGAATGCAAAGAATAAAATATGATCATATTTCTTCTTGCTTTTGTCTTCTATTTTCTGTGTCAGAATAGATATAAGTATGTAATGAATAACACAAGCCTGTTGGTTCATCAGTATATATAGATATGCATGTAGTATATATCAGTATATATAGGTAAAGCCTTTCCAGTCAAGCAGATCCTGAAACTGGTAGCTGGGTTATCATAGCCGAGATGAGGAATGAATCAAGTTCCTCAGTGATAATGTCTCAAATGTTTTATAATGTCTTTAATTCTAGTTGATGTAGTTTCTCTTCCTAACTCTGAGAATTTCAAAATTTGATGAAACCCCTTTCCTTTTTTTCAGCTCAGTTTTGCTGTATTTCTTCAGTGCAAGACCACAGCCTGCCCTCTGGAAGTCCAAAGCAGCAGTTTTGATTCAACAACTCCATCATTTCACGATTGCTGTGCCCGAGACAGGCTCTGACCATCACCATTCCTTCTCTCTTCAGACTCCCTGATTTTTTTTCTCCCTGATTTCTTTTTGTCTTTCCAACCTTAGTGATTCTATGATTTTGTGATATTCCTCAGCCTATTTACTTCTTCCCAGAGCTCTGTCATGGGGCAGAGGAGTTTCCCTCCCTGGGTGCAGTCCCCCAGCTGTGCTCACTGCTATACAGGTACAGTTCTCATCAGGGCTCTGTCTGGGCAGAGCGCTGAGGCATGGTGGGAACAGAGATTAGAGAGGTCATTACCTTCTAGTGGGTAGATATAATTGTCTTCTGGTTACACCATCAGGCTCACACTGCTGTCCCAGTGCCCTTTCTGTGCAGGCTGTTATGCCCTGTTTGCCCACCTGGCCACCAGCTCATGGTCACTAGGTGTGGGAGCTCGTCTGCCTTTGCTCCTGGCTCTGCCAAGGTCTCCCGAGCTGCTGCCACACAAACTGCCAGCTTCTGGTAGGTATTTCCATTCCCCTAAGTTTCCCCTGAGTCTGGGACCCACCCTGTGTCCCACATTGATGTGCTCCACTGCCCATGGTGTTGGCACCCAAACTGCTCACATTGACAAGTCTTCAGTGAAGGACCTCTGAGGTGCTTTCTTACCTAAGAAGTAACTTCATTCTGTCCCTTTTAAATAATCCATCTTTTACTTTTCTTTTTTTCTTTTTTTTTTTTTTTTTTTTCCACTAGCTTTTATGGCTACTTTTACATCTTGGATAAATTAGAGTATTTTTAACATGCTTCCTTTGCTCTTAGGTGGTCTTTGTGCCCAAAATCATTGACAGAACCCTCTCAAGCTTGTTCAAGGTTAGATTTCCTGCCAGAATAAAAAACGGGAACCTCAAACATCTCTCTTTCTACCTTCTTTTGTTTCTTCCATCAGAAGCTAAATTGAATTGCAGCCAAAAAACTTCATTGTAACATTTTCCAAAGTACAAACCTGAAGATCATTTTGTCATCACACGTGTCTTTGCAATTTGTTTATTTTTCTTACAAGGAAGCATAACTGGTAACAGAAGCATTTTTATTCCTTTATAGCAATTTTCCACTTGCCTGTATTACCAAAAAAAAAGAAAAAATAATTACGGAACATATTTTGCAGTCTTATAATTAGAATTGTGATACCTGTTTCTGTAGAGACTGTTCATGACATGTTAATGGCACAAATTTCTACTTGGGCTCCCCATGTCCCTATTCAGTTTGGGTGGCTGTTATGGCTGTGCTGTTATCTCTGTACTGCCATAGCTACACAGCTGGAACCAAACAAAGCAGTTACCTCAACACCATGTCTGAAATACAGTATAGTGCCCATGAGAGTGGCAAAACCATATTTTTTGGTAACTAGGTGGTTAAAAGCCTGGAGTAATGCCACAGAAGAGAATGAACAGATGTGCAGTTTCCCTTGACTTTGAGGGGTTTTAGTGATTTGGCCATGATCAAAGCAAAGCATTGCCAGTGGTGAGCATAAAACATGAAATCTGAGTTCAGATAATTTTGGAGATGAGAAGAAGCTTTTGTGGCAGCATAGGTATAACAGGTGATGCCAGGGAATGCTGGCCCTTGAAAGGGAGCTCTGCCTGGTGGGATTTGTATCAGAAACAAGTGAAGGAGCAACTGCAAAGACAAAACCCAGAGAGGAGCAGCAGCCAGGAACGTGCTTATGAGCTAGATACTGATTTGAACTGAAATCAGGAACTCTGCAAGGGGTATGTTGGGTCAAATGCTGCCTTAAATTTTATTGGGATAAGTGTAATCGCTCTGAACAGACATTACATTTAGATGGATGTAAGATCACAGTACAGTCAGGAAATAGCTTGTTATTTTTCAAGCTTCTTCATCTGAAGCCTTTTTTAGGTGAAAGCTGCATCCCTACTAAGGCATGGATTCTAATTTTCACAAAAGTTACTGAGACGGGTGAACCTGGGGTTTTTTTTTCACCTCATTCCAAATTTTCCTTTTTCATTCACCTACTCCTAAGCAATGCAACTATATCAAGATAGTTTTAATTGTTGTCTTGTTTTTTTTTTTTCCTCTTGTGTTTAATGTACATATTTTTATTTAACTGCTATTAGGCTTAAAAAAAAAGAAGAATTTTGGATAAGATGTTCATTTTCAACAACTCATATCATCACTGACTAAATTATTCCAAAACTGAAACTGAAGAGAATCCAAGTGGAGCCACTTTTATTCTCCTAACAACATCTTTGCAGTAAAAAGCCCCAGTATGATAAGTGACGCAAGGGCTGACAGTTCACACATACAAATACCTGAATCTCTTTGACCAGAACATGTGTATAAGAAAGCTATTTGCAAATGATAGATGAGATGAATGTCCCTGACCCCAAGAAATTGAGGGATGAAAATCAGATGGTTATGATTAATGTTATGCAAACTATTTTACAAGTAAACTTCAAGCAGTGGAAATTGCTTTCCTTGCAGACAGGCTGGGAGGATTTGTGAAAAATCATTTTCCTTTTTACCTTTCTGTGAAGTTTTGCATATTTCTTTATCAGAATGAAAAATAAACAAGCAAAAACCCAAAGAAGACTCAACTCTGTTGTCTCTTCCTAACCCCTGCCCTCAATTTTTTTTTCTTTTTGCATAAGCAAAATTATGTGACTCATCACAGAGGGAAAGAGATTAATTACACTTTCTCCACTCTAATGGTAGAAGAAAATAATCAGAAAGGGGCTCTAAAAGTAGGAAATAAATAACTATATGTGAATATGTTTGAAGTCTTCATGTACTCATTTTCTTAAAAATGGTACTTTTCCATTGCTAGACAGAGCTCTTCAGAAGGGTGACTGAATGGGAGGCAGCATAAATGCCTTCCAAAATCTGAACCTCCAAACACTCGATTAGGGTTGATTCATGTCATCAGAAAGTGCTTCTTCAGGTACTACTGCTCGTATTGTGTTTGTGTGGCCAGACTTTGGTAACCATGGGGCTACCGGTGTGGGTTCTGTGAGAAGCTGCTGGAAGCTGCCCCCATGTCCATCAGAATGAATGCCAGCTGGCTCCAGGATGGACCTGCTGCTGGCCAAGGCTGGGCCAATCAAGAATGACAGTAATGCCTCTGGGATAACATATTTAAGAAGGGAAAAAAAAAGCTATTGCAATAGATGAAAATTGCAGCCAGAGAAGAGTGGAGTGAGAACATGTGAACAACAATGCAGACACACCAATGCCAGTGAAGGAGGGACAGGAGGTGCTCCATGTGCCAGAGCTGAGATTCCCCTTCAGCCCGTGGTGCAGACCATGGAGAGGCAGCTGTGCCCCTGAAGCCCATGGAGGTTCACAGTGGTTCAGAGATCCACCTGCAGCCCATGGAGGACCCCATGCCAGAGCAGGTGGATGCCTGAAAGAGGGCTACGACCCTGAAGGATGCCCATGCTGGAGAAAGGTCCTGGCAGGGACCTGCTGACCCATGGCAAGAGGGACACATGCTGGAGCAGACTTTCCTGGTAGAACTTTACAGCCTGGAGCGGGCTGTCCTTGAAGAACTGCACCCTGTGGAAAAGTGACTCACGTTGCAGCAGTTTGTGAAGAACTGTTGCCCGTGGAATGGACCCACTCTGGAGAAGTTCATGGAGAACTGTCTCCCATGGGAAGGAACACAGAAGGAGCAGAGAAAGGACTTCTCTCCCTGAGCAGTGGCAGAAACAATAACTGACCATAATCTCCATTCCCCATGTTCCTGAACTGCTGCGTGGGGGGAGAGGTAGAACTTTGGAAGGAAGGAGGGGTGGAAAGAAGGTGTTTTTATAATTTATTTTCCTGCTCATTATTCCTGCTCTGATTTTGTTAGTACTAAATTTAATTAATATCCTTACTTTGAGCCTGTTTTGTCAAATGATGGTGGTCAGTGAGTAATCTCTCCTGGTCCTCATGAACATTTTGTTACATTTTCTCTCCTCTACCTGCTTTTAGAGGGGGATGAGAGAGTGGCTATGATGGGTACCTGGTATCCAGCCAGAGTCAAACCACTACATTGCTATAAAAGAGGTCTCTAGCACCCAAATTTCTGGGGAAAAAAAAATGCCCTTCCATTTTAATTACATAGTTCTTACTTTAGGTAGAAAAGAGAGAGAATGAAGATTATATATAAACCAGAATAGAACACCTAGAATGATGCAAGGATGAGATAGTTTTCGAGTATTTTCTACAGATCTCCTAACAGATTTTTTTCTTCATAGAATATAAATATGTGGTAGAAATATTGCTTCTGTTAAAAGCAAATATTTGTGTCTGCCTCAAATTGTTATTCATTGAGAAATTATATACCTCCCTCATTGTCTGTGTTATGATTTTACAGCTGAAAAGAGCTGTGGGAAATGACTATTGATTTGTTGCACAATTTCTTCTTGCATTTCTACTTCATCACATTTATATACTACATAACCTGAGTGTGTATTCCTTCTTGGGACATTATAGGACTTCTATATCAGTTCTCTCAACCCAAGAGCAAAATCCATCAGAATGTTAAGTAAAAAACTCAGAGTTTCAAGTAGATTCACTTTCAAGAGGTATCTGTAGAGGATACCAACATAAAATATAAAGGTCAGGTGTTCAGGTAGTACAAATCACTGTGGGTCTACTTAATGTTGCAGCTGTATTAATTTGCAGTATCTGGGTATCTTAGAATCATAGAATCTTGCCTATAGACCATCAACAAAGTTGATTTGCACCAAATCAACCAAACCAAGCCATGGTTTTATGATCCCTCAGATGGTATGGGTATAGAATTCCACTTGTCCTTAGTGAAGCCTACAGGATTTTTCTTGCTCACACAATGGCAGAATTCAGATAAAGGTAAGGAAAGAAAAAGAAAAATTTTAATCAAAATATGTAATAAGAGTAAGAATCAAGAAAATGTTGGAAGTGATAGTCCTTCATATTTTCAATGTACTTCTAAGCACCAATTTTTTCTTTCTACCTAAGGAGTTGTAGAAAAACAAAGCAATAACTTTACTGGGTCAAATTCAAATTGAGGATTATATTTGCCTCTTCCACAGCTACAAGTGCATCAATTATCTAAAATGTTTAAATGGATTAGTAAAAACTGAACACTGTTCAATAAACCCAAAAGCCTTTTGCCTAGTTATTGTCTAGGCAGATATGTTAAGATACTGGAAAACAAGTGAGAGATGGAAAAAGACAGAGTTAAACATTTAACATCCTCAAACAATATGCTTATTTCTTATTAATTATAATGAAGTGGTATTACTGATTAGTTTATTAGGAAACATTATGAAATAAATTTTCATAAACAGAAGTCTTAGAGTAAATCCTTCAGCTACCTAGTTTTCTATACTTGAGAAAATAAAAAGATACTCTTCAAGAGCTGAAAACTACAGCAATCTTCTAGATAAAGGAGTACCTGAAGTCTGTTCTCTCTCTGCAATATCATTTCAATGTGTGTAGCTTCTCGTTCAGTGTGAGCTATGCTTCTGGATCATATACAAATTTCTAAAAGATTCTGAATTAAAATGATTGGGTTTTATTCAAGACAGAGTGGTTTCAGTGGTGGGGTTCCTTGACTCTATTTGATAGCAACTCAATTAATTGTTGCTATAAAGAGGCTTTGTCAGTTTCCTTACAGATTCAGTTATGAAATTAAGAATTTTTTTTCTTTTTGCCTTCTCCTTCACTCATACCTTTACCTCTGGGTATTTTTTTTTTGAAAAACAAATCTGACTTTTTATGTTTGATGTGTTCTGTCCTTATCTCTACAAGTTTTATGATACTGAAACACGTTTCAATGGAAAGGTAAAAAAAAAAAAACACCAAGAGTGGATAGAGAATAAAAGATAAAAGTTTTGATTTCCTGGACTACAGAAGAATTATATTAATGCATACATAAAAAAAAAAAAAATCTCGAGAAACAATTTCTCAACTGCCCTTATTATTGATGGATCATTCTGTTTATCAGTCATAATAAAACAGCATGAGCACTTCCACATTCAGGGGCCTTACAGTATTAACCTTCCCCAGGAGATCTGATCTATAAAGGAGACTTGAGAGAATATGACCTTTTGTTAAAGGGATAAGGAACTGATACTCTGACAGTAAATACAATATGAAGACATAAACAGAAAATGAATTTGAGATTAGCTAAAGTAAGCAAAAGATCAAATATTTAGATTAAATTAGAAACTGGCAAAGAGTTTCCAAATTCAACAGCTGAAAGTGATTAGAATTTGTTATTTAATTTTCTTTGCAGTAGAATACAATCAAACTCAAGATATTTTCATATTCATGGTATGATTTTGAAATAATCAATGTCATGTTTATGCAAATATTGCCTAATTAATATGATCTTTCCAGCTATTAATAAAGCTACTAATGAGATTTGCATCTCCTGTATTTAATTCCAACATTTATATAAACTTGAAACCCAGAAACAGGTTCCCAGTATTTAAGAGAAGAGATTAAGGAACCCTAGAATGAGCCATAAATTGGAGACTACGAGCAATAGATGGAATAGGAAGCACATGATGTGTCTGACATCCTAACCCTTTAGGGATTTCGACTTCAGGAGAGGTAGCTCCGTTCAGCCCTTTGAAAATAGTCTTCAAAGCAGGTGTCTACAACTATTCCCTGGGAGAAATGAACCATGTTAACTCCTGAAAATGCAAACACAGACAAAAGGGATGCTGATGCTCATAAAGAGCTAAACAGTGAGGAACTCAGATTCTCCCTTAACTGGGCACTGCTGTCAATAGCTGAATATTAAAATATTATTAGTAATAATATTAGTAATATTAGTAAAATATTAGTAATTGTATTTTATGTTGGGTATGAGAGGCATAAACCATTCTTAACTGCTGTTTGTTTTATTACTAGTTGGCTCATGGGATTAAGTCCCAAATGTGCTTGCACATCTGAAAATGGTCAGGACATTTTACACAGATGTTTTTGATAAATCCTTGAGCATTCTGCTTTATTTTGTTATTTAAAGGTAATAACCCTGTGGACACACAAAAACAATCTCTTTTGAATCATGAGACAAGTTTGTGTCTAACCGAAGGTTATCAAATACATATAGGAAGTGTTAGTCTGGCAGTGAAGATTTCTCCATGTAAAATGAGCTTTGGGGACAAGGTGCCTTCAAATGCACAAGCTTTATGCTGTCTTTTAAAATAGAAAGCTATCTATTTTAAAAGTTCATTAACAAACATATAATTTTTAGACTCTAAATTCATTTCTAGTTCTTCACTCAATATATTTTGCTAAACCTGTTCTAACAGAAAGAAAGCCTCTGTTTTGTTTTCCAAACAGTCCCAGTTCACTGGAATTTCTTCCATCAGTCTGGATCAACTGCACTATTTCAGTCCATCAAAACATGTTCAGTGGAAAACCCAAATGTGTTGTATTCATGGTCCTTTAAAAAACTTAAAACATTGCAGTCCAGGAGGAGTTATTAAAAAAACCCCACATTTTGTCTCTAAATTGTACCTTATCTCTGTTGCACACACATAAGGAAATAAATTTGCAACTTGCTATATTAAGGCATATTGCTAGAATTATATTTACTCAGGTTACTCTAAATTCAGTAGAAATAATTTTTGCATTTTATTGGAAAAAAAAAGAAAAAAAAAAGAAAGGACTTTATCATATGGAGGTGGGGTGAGAAAAGAACCTAAAACAACAGGTGCTAAGAATGAAGTTACTTTTTCCTATACTTACAGAAATTGTTGTGTGCCTACAACATTAAATTCTAATGAGCTATGGATAATTACTGCCTAGCAATTAGAACCATAGAATAGTTTGGGCTGGAAGGGACCTTAAAGATCACCTAGTTCCAATCCCCTTCCATGGGCAGAAATGCTGTTCACTAGGTCAGGTTTCCCAGGTTTTTGGATGCAGCCCAGGACACAGCTGGCTTTCTCCACGAGTTTCTCACAGCCCCACCTCTCAAGGCTGTCCAGGTCCCTCTGATGCCATCCCTTTCCTCCAGTGTGTGACTGCACCACACAGCTTGGTGTCATCAGCAAAGCTGCTGACGGTGCACTTGATGCCACTGCCCACGTCACCAACAAAGATGTTAAACAGTGATAGTTGTCCTTTAATATGCCAATCTCTTACCTGTGGCATTTAATTTAAATGGTTACCTCCATAGTCGTGCAACAGCCACACATATTGGATATATCATGCTTTGACAGAAAGAATAGTGGTGTAAGGCCATTTAGGTGCACAAATCCTCAGATCAAGAACTGAGAACTCAGTAGAACTCACTTAACTAAGTGACCCATGCAACTTGACCCAAAATTTAGGAAGTTACAGTGGAGTTTATAAAATATAGCTCTGATGTCTTCAATATCTATGCATTTCTCTTGAGCTCCTTGTGGTCAAATTAGGGAAACAAATTCATGAGGTGGTTATTACTACATTAAATATTTACTGGTGAATAAGGTAAATGAAGGCTGATGGAAATTTCTTGCTCTGGGTAAAGGTCTGAGGCCCAGAGGCAGGTTGTTTATCAGCAGATTCTGTCTAAGTGATCAATGTTGGATAGTTCTGTCTAACATGAATACAGAAAAGTGTTTTACTAGAGATACATGATGTTCTGTCACATAGGAGTAGGAAAAGATGAATTTCATACTTTTGAATCAAAGTACTTCAGTTTTTCTAATTTGTTTGGTAGACTTTGTTGCAAATGAATTCCCTAATGTAGCAACAGGAATTTCCACCTGAATGTTTTACTTATCATGTGAATCCTAAACCCAGGTTCAGTATTTTAATAATTGCAGGATTTTTCAGTACATTTTTATAGAACACTGTACACATTATGAAGATTCAAATAGGGATGGAGAATCTATTTAAACTTTATTTTATTTGCAATATCCATAGAGTTACCACAAATCCCAGATAATCTCTTTTGAGGGAATTCTGTGATTATCAACAGTATTGAATTACCTTTTTTTTTTGTTTATTTTCTTGTTTTAGACATTTATTTCTCTGCTGTCTCAGTTTTCCAGCATACACTATTTACAAAAGAAAGGTTTTTTGACTTTAAAATTTAGAATACTAAGCACAAAGAAAAGACCTGTCCAGCAACTCTGTATTCCTCTCTGCAATGTAATTCAACAGATGTTCTTTTTCTTAAATTGAATGATTCTTCAGAATAAGCATGAAAGGAACTGTCCTATTTAAGTCTTTTTATTTTGAAAATAAATTTTCTGCTGACTTTTTTTTTTTTTCTCTTAACAATACTTCAGAATCAGGGAGTGTTTCTAAAACAGACAGACAAACATGAATATCTGAGAACACATTTTGCACTTACAGGTCTGAAACTCCTCATTGTTTAATATAGGCATGATACTGTGACACAGGCTATCCAGTCCTGTGTTCAAGAGGGGATAACACACAATCCACTTGATAGGTATAATTAATGATGGGCCTTTTAGAAAACACCTGGACTGAAATGCCACAAGTTTCAGAGTTAGTGAAATACTATCCGCAAATTTCAGTCTTATTTTAAGCCAAGGTCAGGATCTCCTTTACAATTTGGATTTTTTCCCAAAACACTTGCACAGATCTATTATCACATCATCTTATAAGGCTGAAGTTACTAAAAGAGAACAGCTGAGTGTCCTTTGCATAACAGAGAATGTCCTTTCATTATTGCATTGCAGTAGGTTATTTTGTTGTGTTGTAAGGGATTAAGCACCAACAGGGACTTAAAAATTATCATAAATTTTATTAACTCTTATGGTCTTGCTCTCTTTGAGACGTGTTTTTGGGATGGGAATGAGTCTGAGGTGAAAATAGTCATATTAAAACAGAAATACTGATGCTGAATTTAATCAACTCTTTTCTTTTTTTTACATTTTTTATTGTAGAACATGACTTTTTCTCTGAAGTGGTAATATCAGAAAGTCACTGTCTGTGTGAATTTTTGTAAGTAGGCTCTGTTTATATAAATAGTTTTGGATGTAGGAATAGCTACTGGCAAACACCTAGCAGGGGAGGTACATGCCAAGGAGCTGGTGTTCGGAGGTTTCCCAAGGACTGGCAGTCCTTGTGACTAGGATTCCTGTTTAATGTACAAGAAGTGACAAAATCAGCACACCAAGAGCCTGATCAATCTGTACAAGGCCAGAGGCACCCGGTAGTGCCGCAGCTAGGTTATGGAACTTAGACTGCACCCAAGGGGAAGGCAGCTGTGGATGAAGACTATAGGGTTGCATAGATAAATCCAGAAACAAGGACCACTGTAGTACACTTTCTAGAAAATGAACTAGTAGCTGCTGGCAAGGCATCACAACCCTTCCTTTCTGAGGGTCCCTGTTGCTGTCAGGTTGTGGTCGAGATCCCAGAGACTGCACTTGGGCTGCCCTCCAACTATATAACAGTAAGTAAACGTATGTGTGCTTGTGTGATTGAGCACCAGGAACAAATAGGTGGATGTGTTGTGTGACTAGTTAGCCTCCATTAATAGCAGTTTACCTCTATTAATACTACTTTTCTGGTTAAAAAAGTTAGACTCCCAAGTGCGAGAAAGGGAATTTACAGCAATCTCCTCACCAAAGAGAGTCAAGAGTCAAGAGCAAGCAGGCAAGACACCAGGCAGGATAACAGGAAATTGGGTTCTACATGCATCTCCTTGTTATCCCTGTGTGCAAGTAGTTAATAGAAAGCTTCACAGCAGAAAAATCTATGCCTTAAAACATAAGTCACTTTTCAGGGTGATGTAGGTTGAAAAGCCTAATAAAAAAGCACAACCAAGCTTCTGATCTGCCGTTCGCTTGGATAAGGACAAACCAGGAGTGGCAGGCACAAGAAATTTATTTTTTTGCCTAGATCCAGAATGATATGCAGATTTGTGAATTCAGACTTAATCTGCAGCACCAAAAATATTCTCTGAATAAGTAGTTACATGTATACATGTGTTCTTTGATCACAATTTTGATTCAGGAACTTTCTTCCCTTCACAACTGTACATAGTTTCATTCTTTTTATGAATACAGTTGTGGGTGGTAAAAGAGATAACAGATTTAGGTTAATGAAAAAAAAAAAATCCAGGACTCCTCCCTCCACAAAAGTTTAATGCTCCCAATAACAAGATTAGAATTAAATCATAGAATTGTTAAAATTGGGAAAAAAACTCTAATCAATTCCAAGCATTACTTGAATCTTGACTGTGATGTATTACTGATGAATGTCAGCAATAAAACTTAACCATTTTCAAACTTTTTTTGTTGTCTCTTACCACTATTTTGCAGGTATTATTTATGTTAGAAAATATCAGTTGTTAAAAGACTACCCTGTTTTGGTTTTTTATTTAGTGACAAGCTGATCTGGTAGCAAACATCTGATGGAAAGCTTGTTCAAGGGTAGCATGAGATGATAAGCCAGAGCTTTTGACATTGCTCAGTGGAAACATAAGATACAATTCATAACTGGAGAAGCTGCTGTGCACAGTTTGATGCTTACATGACCCAACAATGACTCAGACTCAGTCAGTAATGAAGGCTGGCAGAGCTAAGATGGCAACAGGAATTCAGTGTAACAGAACGTGCTGATGGCAGCTTGCTACAAAATTAAATGCCCTGGTGCCTGCACTGATGTGATCCAAGAAGCACAGTTCAAAGACACAAACTGATCTCAACAATATCCAGGTCTGGACTGACATAGTCAATTTGTAGTGTCATTGGTATTTGGTTCAAGGCTGTTTGCTGTTTACTGGAAGGAATTCAGCTTCTGTTAGAATGATCTTGCATTTAACTAGTAGAGAAATGCCTCAGCTGGTAAAAGAATGAAACTTCTCAAAACATTCTATTATGAATCCGGATCATTTCAGCACTAGCTGGGCATTTAGAGTTCTCTGGTGTGTGCATTACTGGCATCATTATCCTGATTATCAGGATCTACTTGGCTCATTTGTCTGTGGATATAAATCCATGTGCTTGTGTTGAATACTCACTGAGCACACAGGAATATTTCAGTGTATAAAATTTGGCCAGTCACTTTATAAGGTTAAAAGACCATTTCAAAGTAGCTCACATCACCAAACCATCATAAAAGGAAAAAAAAAAAGAAAAATTGAAATTTCTTGTAATTTGAAATACCCACTGCTCAGAAGCTTCCCAAAGTATGAACTCCATGCTTTATCCAGATTTTTATACTTTGCCAACATATCTGAGGATTATCTATGATTTACAGGCAGGATGACTCATAGAGGTCTCACTACATGGTTTCTATCCCCAGATGCCTGTTCCACAACAGGAACAGCTCAGTTGCTCCTGTTACAGACACTGATTCACTGCACATTGCAATTGTTTCCTGTAGTAAGGAAAATAAATGCCATGCTGGCTTTTGCCAGTTTGTACAATACAGAAGTGGGGATTCACAGGCAGCTCTGTCACGAGCAGCTGAGAAGCTCCACAATGAAGCAGAAATCTGTGAGAACAGGTTTGGATGTCTGGTTAGGTGAGCCACGAGGCTTGTCTGTGGTCACCGTTTGTCAGTCAGGTGTATGCCGAATAGAATTTCCTACAATGACATGGTGTCTAGTATCCCAGGGCCAGGGTATCTCTTTTCATGCTCTTTACTAAGAAAAAAAAAAAACAACCTTAAAATCCAAACCCTGCCACCACCACCAATACGAAAAAGACCACCCCACACCCCTCTGCAATAATACTTTATCTGCTAATTTTGTCCATAGGAAGCTAATTCACAATTTCAGATTAATATCTTAGACTATACAGAGTTCTTGACAGTTAAGTTTCCGAGTTCTACTGAAGTTGTTGGTTTGTAGTCCTCTTGGTAAGAAGGAATGATAACAAGTTATTGAATGTCTCATGTAGTTATTATCCTAGGCCTTGGTCTCACTTTGTAGTTTTGGGTCAAAATGTCAGTAAAATGAATTCCTGCTGTGTTTCTTTGTCACTCTTGTTTGGAAGTCACCACGTTTTGGACAGCAGAAGTTTATTCATGCAAAGTCTCACATCTTCCCAGTCTTGGATGAATAGGTAACTGAACTCTTTCAGGCACAACACTGAAAGAATTTAGGAGGAGGAAAGCAAAAATAACAAGTTCTGAATAGGTAAAAACACACAGAGTATACTGCTATTGTGATCTGAAGGGTTGTCTGGTCTACGGGTGTGTAGAAATTGTGATGATGGATTTGTAGGATTCCATAATGCAACATATGTCCTCTAAATTTTGTTAGTTTATTACAGATTACCACAAATAGTGAAAAAAAAAATAAATCACCACTAGCAAGTATAACTATAATTACTAAACTGGATATATATCTCTTTCTCAAGCTGTCAGCAATAAATAATAGTATGGCAATAGTCAATTACAGAAACAATCAATATTTTTTCTAACTAGGTCACCTTTATGGCTGCTTACATCTACTGTTACATAAAAAGCAAAAGTAACAAGTAAGGGAACCTCCAGCATTTTTAATAAAATTTTATTTTTAAAATGGAGCAGGAAAAGAAAGGTTGAAGATGAAATTTTCTCTGAATGTAAGCATCCTTTATCTGCAGTTGACATAGTCTTTCAAGAAACATGTAAATTGTGGATGATGCAAATTAAGTGGGATTTTTTACTAAAATGCTGACCTGTCCAGCAAAAGGACATAAACTACAAGAGCAATATTTCTGAGCATGAGCTCTGAATTAGACAACAAGGAATACTGACAGCTCATGGGTCTTTTAACAGGATCACCCCAAAATTTTAACTGAATATTATGTGGAAAAGATTTCTTCACCCTCCTTGTTATTAATCTTAAATTTCTTTTGGCATTTTGCTGTTCATAACCCTGAGGAGAGCATATCAATGTTCAAATCACCAGCACTAATGCAACATCTTAAAACAGAGTCAAGTTTGGTGGGGAAAAAGACAAATAATTAAATTTACATAAGTATTCATCACACTATCAAGCATTAATAGTATTCATCTTTCTGATTTTTACAAGTGTTTTTGTGTGCAAAAGACATGTCATAGATTCTGAAAACTATCCAGTCTCCTACATTAGGAAAAATAATCATTCTGGACTATCTGCTCTTGTTGCCTTCTCGAAGCTAAATAAGAAAATGGAGGACCTGAGAATAATGTTACACCCAAAACTCTGCCCTCAGAGACTTTGTGGCAAAAGAAAAAAGACAGGGAGAGTGAGAGAAAGCAACTAAACTTTTTGATCCTTTGAAAACAAATGAAGTTTTATCATTCAACTGACTGCACCTAAATCCAGAAATTCAGTTTCTAAAATTCTATATTTCAATGAAAACACAAAACTAGAACTATTTATCTGTTTCTCTTACTACAGACAGGGAATTGGCAGTGCGTTCAGAATGAACACATCATTTTCCATCTGCTGTATCTCTTCTACTAAGCTTTTATTTTGGTATTCTTTATACATGAGATATCTGAACCTGAAAACCACAGAGAAAAATAAAAGTTAAAAAATGTAGACAAATAAAAAAATGAGACAGGAAAATAGAGGAGAAACTGATATACCAGTTCCTGATTGTGACTACAGGATTTCAGTAACAGATAACACAGTGACCTGCAGTGATGTAAGGTGTGACAGGCCAACGTGGTGTCCAGAGGATACACTGTCCAAGAGCATTAGAATACAAAGCACTGACCATCCCACGATATGTTTCTTCAAGGCCACTTGCACTACCCTTTGAGCTTCCTCTCATTAACTAGTTAAATATACTCATTTCACACATATTGTGCTCTCCCAGACAGAAGTGTGCCTGCCTGCAGTTATGTATTTATATACAACAAAATAACCTGAAAATATCTTTATTTCTGTGAAACAAAATAGTTAATCTAGATACTATCAAGAAGGGAGCTAAACTGTAATAAAAAGAAAGTTCAGGAGAGGTTAAAATGGTACTGTGATTTTGGTCAAGAAAAGCATTATTGGTATTATCTGATGAAAGGCTCTTCATTCAAAGAAAGGTCTTTTATACATGAAATTTTTAAAAGTAGCATCTAACTTAAACTCAAGCACCGGCCAGACAAATTTAAGGTGCTGTAAGTCTTACTCATTTCTTTTTTAGATAACATACCTGCCTTCTCTTAGACACCACATTTTCCTTACTAAAATAGATGTGGGTTTGTGTCTAGAAGTTGCCATTTCTTTTCTAAAGCTTCCTCTATCTCTGTAAAAACAAGATTTGGTCCTCTTTGGATCCATACTCTCAGTGCAGTTACATAATTTCCAAATTGACTGATAATCCTTTGTAACTCCTCAAGTCTGTATGACAGCAAAACTTTGTCCACAGAAACCTCGTAGTATTCCCACTGTACGTATTTGCCAACTGGATAAATCCCTGAGCAACTACATTGAATACCCTAGCTCAGCCTTCTTTGAACAGGAGATTGGGCTAGAAAATACCTGAGATCTTTCCAGCCAAGACTGCTTCATAGTCACAAGGGTTCCTGTGTCCATATTCAGACCGCTCTAAATGATTTAAAATAAAGTATCTGCAGGAGGAAGAAAAAAGTGTCCACAGATAACAGATTAAATATTTGTTTGTATTATGGAAACTCAGATTCAGATTGTGTAACTATTACAGGAGGGTGTGTATAATCATAACCTACTTGAAATAAAATCTGCCTGTGTTTACCTGGGACACACAACACAAAGACCTGTTCGGGGAACAGGAATTTACCCATTTTTTCAAGGAACAATAACTTATAATTGACAGCACCCATATTCTATATGAAAAACTTTCTGTACTTGCAATAGAAGTGGCATTTGCAACACAAATCAAAACTTTCTTCGTGAGTATAAGCCTCTTCTTAAACTCCATCCATAAAGGCAAAAGTCTTTCTGAATATGATGTGGTGATGCTTTTTTAGTCTGCTGCCTTCCCACTGTAGGCCTCCATAGGAAGTCTGTTTACTTATTCTACAATATTTGCATTGAAGAACAAGGGTATTACTTAGCTAACCTGTTTTTGAAGCAAACACATCTTTTCAGTCTCCTTTGCAGACACATCAAGTATTAATGTTTATTTTTAACATAACACAAACAGGGCTTGGTCTTTGTTGTATCCTTTTCTTAAACTGATATGACTGAAGAGGAAGAAAGTAAACCTGAACTTCCTGACAGACTTTCTCTCCCATAGACAGCTTTTTCTTCTAGTGTACTCTGTAACACAATGTCTGTTGAGACTAAATTCATTAAGTACTTTTCTTTCAAAAAATAACCAAAGGAAAAGATCAAAACCCCGAGATCATTATGCATCCTATGTTGCCTTGGTTCCATCCCAGAATGTCTGTAGGTAAAGGACATCAGAGTCCTTGAAAATGGTTATTTGCCATGAGTGATTGACAGTTTGACCTTTCACTTCAAAATTGCTTGTCACTTCTTGCCATACATCCATGAATGTCAAACCCTCTCACTTCAGTCTCTCATTATGACTGGTGGCTGGCATACCTGTTAACAGCTTTCTGTACTCTGGATTTCCATTTGATCACTCTGAGGAGTACAATATGTCTAATACATTTCTGAACCAATCGTGGAGTTAATGTGTTTTAAAAATAAATACTTTTAGTCTTTTCCTCCCTTAGAGTCTTATTTTAATCTGAGTTTTGATAGCTCAAACCCTTGGTTCAAAATATTTCAGAGAACTGTGACCTCTGCTCCTTAATTTAAACACAAACTTTCTTGGTAGTGATTGAAACTTGAATTGCTTTTTGTGAGAAAAGTCTTTCAAAGAAAAAAATTATAAAGAGATGTGAGCATTATTTCCCGTCATTTCACTGTGTTCTGAGGCATTTGGTGTAAAAGTCTTCTGTGCTTTCCTGGTGTAAATGAATCAAATTCTTGTCTATACACTGAAGCAAGAACAGAAATATTCAAATCTGACCACTAGGATTAAGAACCGTTTTGGTTCTCCTTTTGAATACTTTGTGTAACATAAAAAAATCAAGTGGTATCATGGCTTCATCCCACCACAGCAGTGACCAATTGGACAATGGATGGTGAATCTGATTACGAAATGTGGTTAAAAGCTTCAATTAGGGAAAGTAACCAGTAGATTGAAACTTTGGTACCGAGGATGTGCCCTTCCCTGATCCGTTGACTTTGGGCTGTTGAATGAAAGGAATATGCTGTTAGTGTCATTCTGGAGAGGTACAATATTTCACTCTTCTACTTTTTTGTTCCATGATATAAATTACACCTCAAATAATAATGATACATTATTATTATTATCATTATTATCATTATGATTATCTTTATTAAAAAATCCACTGGATAAAATAATTGGGAGGCAAAAACCCAACAAGACTAAGCAAAATCAAACTCAATAGAAGAGCATGTAGCATAACATAATGTAATTTGTTCCAAGCCCTAAGTAAGACCTAGCTGAACAGCACAGGACAGTCAGTGCATCGATCTTTCTGATTTCCATTAATATAGGGGGCAATATTCCAGAGTTATTGACTTTAAATTACTTGCAGCTGCACAGACTCTATGTTCCATTTGTGAACACTGAGGTTAACACATAAACAACAGTTTATATTCAAGGTGATGGTTTTTAAGAGTCATTTGGATTGTGCAGAATAACCTCATTTACACTGATATCCTTGAAAAAGTACTCACAAAATATTTGTTCAACCAAGTGACTTAACTCAGATGCATGGGTATTCCAGCTGTGATATCTGACTACCAAAGAAACAAGAAAAATAAAGATCAATGTGTTTAATAAAGATATCCCTGGAGGATAAAGTGTTCCATGAAACCACAATTTTTCAGATTTTTTTTTTTTTAATTCAAGCAGAAAACAGTGAATTTGCTGTAAAAAACAGAACTCCTTTTAACAAATGCATTAAACTACCCATGGGGAAAAAAATGCATTCAGTTTTCATTCATTTTTTTTTATATGGATAAATACAATAAGTTATTGGGAATTAAAGAGTTTTGGATGCATTCTACAATAGACATGTAATCAGTGGAGATTTTCTTGGGACCTGAATCTTTTCATGGAACCAGTGCTTCAAGTCTAATGTGATGAGCAGACTTAAAAGGGTTAGTTCTGTAATGAGTATATTTGGTACTTATTTTCTTGCTGGAAACATCAAAGATGTCCAAGTACTTTACTCAAGCATGAGGGAATGATTCAGAAATGAGCTTAAAATCATTTCAATATCTACTCACATCTACTTCCCCATGTAATAGCCTTATAATCATTAGAAAGATAACAGAATGTTTTAAATAATATTTTGTCACACAGTGTGGTGCTATAAGATTTTATAACACAGTATATGCCACATGATCATTTCTATTACATACATCATGAAGTACACAGCATGCTAAGGACGAAGCCACAATTTTGTAGTAAATCTTTTAAATGCTGCATTCAAAATGAGTTCATTTAAGGTTTTATCTTTAGTCAGGACAATTTTATATATATATATATAAATTTAATGAGGAACAAACATACAGTTTTGGATGTAAGAAATACCCCTGGAAAAGTAGGCAAGGGGAGAACATTTGTTGAGTAAAAGTAGCCATGTCCTCAGACCTGGTCTGTGATGGGAAGTGGTGTTTAGAAGAGAAAGAGGATGGTTTCCCTTTGAGGGCAATTTTTCTGAGGCACACAGGCAACAAGAGTGGTGTCCATGCTAGGACAGCTTCTGACAGAAGAGAACCATCTATTAATCTGTGTTCTGTTTTCTACAGTGGTCCAAGATCCAGCTGACACACATGAAATGGTAAATTCATGAAAAGAAGTAAAGGTCACAATTTATGGACTTGTGGTGGTTTGACCCTGGATAAATGTCTGATGTCCAGCAAACCCCCTTTCAAGGCCCTTCCTCCCCCCTCGCCTTCCAGAGGGAAGGAAAAAAAAACCAACCGCAGGAATTTACAGCTAAAGATAACAACTGAAAGAGGAGCTTTGATTAATACCACAGGCAAAGCAGAACTTAGAATAATGCTTAAATTTATTACTAACAAACTACAAACTAAAACTAAGAAATAAAAACAAGT
>JAWWMO010000083.1:145710197-145760616 GCA_035047845.1 Dendrocincla fuliginosa | reverse complement strand
GCACACAGGCAACAAGAGTGGTGTCCATGCTAGGACAGCTTCTGACAGAAGAGAACCATCTATTAATCTGTGTTCTGGTTTCTACAGTGGCCCAAGATCCAGCTGACACACATGAAATGGTAAATTCATGAAAAGAAGTAAAGGTCACAATTTATGGACTCCAAGAGGCCACACAGCTATGGCAAGGTTGATTCTGGATCAAAGTGCAGGCTGCTTTCTCTCAGTATGGAGAACAGGATCAAGATCAGGTCTCTGGCCCTGAGAGCCAATTGCAAAGCATAGGTCAAAGACAAGATAAATTCTGTTTTCCATCTGCCTGTTGGGAGCAGTTGCTCTCCAAGCTGCTTCCCAACTGTGCCCAGGCATCTTCTGGGAGAATACAAGAATGCAGCCTGGATGCCTGAGGGACTAAAAGCGCAAGGCTAATCAGAAAGCATCCCTTCCCATGGAGTCGTATCTGCTTTGTCTGCTCTGTGCTGTTGTTGGGGTACAAAGTAACCACACTGCCCATTTTTCCCATGAGGGTGAATTGCCCAGCTCCTCATTCCTAAAGGTAATGTAAATCTGACATGATATAACTACAGCCACCAATCTGGCAGCTGAGAAGAACTGAGCTCCTTATGCATGTGGAAATTGGTATTCCCAGAACAGGTCACAGCGACCTGCATTGCTTTGCAACTTCTTTGATGCTTTGCAGTTAAAAAAAACCAGAAAAGATAGGGAAGGACAGAAATATCTAGCTGTTTGCTGTGATTTGGTAGTGATACAGAAAGTCTTCTTTAATAACAGATCACATAACACATTGCAAGGGAAGTTACTCACTCATATATGTTGAAAGCATATTTTTTAGATCACATGACCTCAAAATATTACCTTATTATTCAGGACCTTCTCTTTGTTATATATTTTTTCATATAATTTTGCCTCTATTCTACTTCTTTTTACTTTTTCCTGTGTTCCAGAATAATTTTGTCTGCCTTTGTCCTCTCTCAGTTTCCAATCTCAGAGTCATGCATACATGGGTCACAAAACTCAGACACATAATCCTCTGCTATCTGAGCAAGGTCAAAATTAAGCAACATAAATTTCCTCTGATTAGAATTAGTTTCCTTTGCTTCCAACCAGACCTCTTGAGGGTAATCAAAACTGTTAACATGAATTGCTGAAAAATTAATATCACGGAAAAGGATTTTTTTAAAATCACCAAAGCCTTTATTTGAAACTCCCCACTGCCTTCTATCAACCTTTGCATCCTTCTCCTGAATTTGGAGCATCTGTAAAGAATCAGCTATGATTCTTTAATTCACTAATACACAGGGGGTTGACTTAGTTCTCATCATCTTAAATAGTTATTTTCTCTACCTAAGGAAATGAATGAGACTCATTTCACTCTTGGAGTGAAAATTGTGCACAAGGGTATCACAATGAGAACTCCCTAGAAGTGCTTAACCCTGGATTGTTCCCCTAAATCAAGAAGAACAACTTGAAAGCATTTCCCAATGCCTACCATTTTCCTGACACCAATCTTCTGATTCCTTTTGACCAAGTAACATGCAGAGCTCTAAACAAGCAGAAGGCTTGGCGGTAAGAGGGACACTGCTGTGAGGTGCTGTATCACCACTGTGTCTGCTGCTTTATTTCAGCCCCAGTATTTTCTCTTGTTGCTGTCTCCCACTGCGTCATATTTTGTCTTTAAATATTATTACACTAATCCTGTTATTTACATGCTGGTACAGGCATGTCGAGTCCTGCTGAATCCAGTGGGACCACATACCTCATGTTTACTAATGGGGATTTTGATTAAAAACTATATGAGACAACCACAAGGGAGTTATCCTGGTCCCACTAACAGTGAGCAAAAAAAGTGACTGCAATTTAACCACTGAATTTTGTGGAGCCTCAGTCTTTCTTACCAGTTAAACACATAGGATGTTCTCAGGACTGCATACAGACATGCATATGCACCAATATATACTAGAGGGAAAAGCTGATGGAAAAGCTTCTTGGTAGAAAAGGACCGGTGGGTTTTGGTATACACCAAGTTGAACATGAGCCAGCAATGTGCCCTTGCTGCAAAGGTGAATGAAATCCTCTGCTGCATCAAACAAAGTACTGTCAGCAGGCTGAAGAAGGTGATCTTTCCCCTTAATTCAGCACTGGTGAGGCCACACCTGGAGCACTCAGACCTGAGGCTTAAAAAGACCAGGTGCAAGGTGCTGCACCTGGGTCAGGACCCTGGTATCAATCCAAGGTTGTGGATAAACAGACCAAGAGCAGAGAAGGACTTGGTGGATGTGAGGCTGGACATGAGCTAGCAATGTGAATTGTAACCTAGAAAGCCAACTGAGTCCTGGGCTGCCTCCAAAGCAGTGTGGGCTCCCTGCTCCCTGCTGGTCGAGGGAGGTGATTCTGCCCCTCTACTCCACTCTGGTGAGACCCCACCTGCAGTGCTGCATCCAACCCTGGGGTTCCCAGCACAGGAAGGACATGGACCTGTTAGAACAAGTCCCAAGGAGGCCACCAAGATTATTAGAGAGATGGAGCACCTCTCTTATGAGGAAAGGTTAAGAAAACTGGGATTGTTCAGGGTGGAAAAGAGAAGACTTAGAGGTAACCTAATTGCAGCTTTGCAGTACCTGAAGGGAGCGTCCAAGAAAGATGGGAAGAGACTTTTGACAAGAACATGACAAGACCGTGACAAGACAAGACAAGGGGGAATGGTTTCAAACTGAGAGTAGGCTGGGATTAGATATTAGGAATAAATTATTGACTGTGAGGATGGTGAGGCACTGGAACGGATTGTCCAGAGAACTTTTGCAGCTAACCCAGTCCTTGGAAGTGTTCAAGGCCAGGCTGAATGGGGCTCTGAGCAACTTGATCTAGAGAAAATATTTCTGTCCATGGCAGGTGGGTTAGAACTAGATGATCTTGAAGGTCCCTTCCAACCCAAACCATTCTGTGATTCTATGATATAAATAACTGAAAAGAGGATGCCAAATGGATATAGGCAGTCTCTTTTTGGTGGTGCCCCCATGCCATGATCAGAGGCAATGGGCAGAAACCAAAGCGTAGGAGATTCTGTTTGAATATCAGGAAATACTTTTTTACTGTGAGGGTAACTGCATTGGCACAGATTTTCCAGAGAGATTATGGGTCTCTCATTTGATATATTTAAATGCCATCCAGATATGGTTCTGAGCAAGCAGCCTTGGGTGGCCCTTCTTGAGCAGGGCAGTCAGACAAGTGGGCCTTCAGAGGCCACTGCCAACTTTAACCATTCTGTGATTCTGTGAAATCTTGGCAGATCCTTACTGTGTAGAAGAGACTTGATGGATGGAAGTTGTTGAAAATATATTAGCCAGTAAGTGGCACACTACAGGGAAACAGGGCTGGCAGCCCAGTTTCTGACTGCAGGAAGACTGAACATAAAAGGATGCTTGTGAGATACACATCACAGAAATACCAGGACAGTTAAGGTTTTAAATTTTGCATTATTTGTTTAATTTCTGCTAAAAAATAAATTGTTCATCATTGTAATGTAAGAGCTTCTTCAGCACTGTCATTTGAGAGGTTTGTTAGTATTTCTGAGTTGTCTTCCACCCTGAATTCTACTGAAGGAAATTTGTTTTGATGTTCCCCTTATGGAAGGAAGGAAGGGAGGAAGGGAGCAAGGAAGGTAAATGCACAGACATATTCATTTCACCGCAGGATGAAAAACTAAAATGGAAAGACAAAATAAAATTGTTAAAAGTCTTGATGAAATGAAAATTCTTTCCTTGAAAATCCCTCATGTCTTTAGCCTCTCTAAACTCAGTAGTACATTTTATTTTACTCTTTCCTGTTAGATACGCCTTTGCAAATCCTTCAGGCTGGAAGCTGGAGTGGTCTAAAGCAAGTTCTGGATAAATTGCAGTTCCTTGGGCAGCAAGTTCCCTTCCTCACTGGAAATGCTATGACATAAAGGATTTGACTTTTGCTTCCAATTAGTCTGAAGGGAAATGTTTGATATATTTCACAAAATGTGGGAGTATTTTTAGATCAGAGACTTCCATCATGGCAGCTGCCACCACCTTTTTACAAAAAAAAAAAAATTGATAACATTTTGACATCTGACATCTAGACAGACAGAGAGGCAGCTGCAGTATCCAAACACAATTTTGAACTGATGTGACACTTGCAGATAAGGGCATCAACTAAGATTTGTGAGTTGATTCATATTCACTGGAACTATGAGTGTGGCAGAGGTCGGATGACACAAAGGGATCTTTTCCTCCAGTTTCAAAGCACTCTGTTTTCTTTCCAGATTTTGCCAGCTAAAAACAAAAGGTTAGTGCACTATCCTAAATTTCTTTAGACAGCAGGACCAGGACATTCAGTAGATATGTTTAATGCTAAAAGAGAATATATTCTGCCAGAGTGACAGCCAAAGAGAGGCAAGGCTGATGCAGCTCCATGTCCCCACATCCAGGCATCAGGAAGGCTGAGTGTGCATTCCCAAGGGCACAGGTACACAGAGCACACCCGCACTCCCCTCATGTACATGTGGACCTGACCAATACACACATCACAGACACACAAAGCACCCACATGAACACACACAGAACCCAACCCCTCATCCTGCTCTCCTCTCTGGATGAGCAGAATGAAGGTCCACTAAGGAGAATTAAGAGATCTACGTCTGTACAAGGTGGATCACTCCAGCAGTGGGCCCCAGACACTCAGCTTTCCCAGTAGCTGCCCTTGGGTCCCAATCTGTTGCTGGCACCCGGATGCAAAAAACCATCACGAAAAGGAGCTGAATGGGGCGTCCCCTCCTCTGAAGCCCTAAATTGTGTTCCCACCTGACATTGTGCTCCTGTGCTCCTCCAGGCTGGTGCAGATGGGACTCAGGAACTGATGGGTCTGTGATGGATCTGGAGGAAGAGAGGCCAAGGTCTGATTTGTAGCCCTGCTCCTGCCCTTGTGCCTCTGTGTTCCTTTGTGGGTGTGCACACAGGTTTTCATCACATGACCCCACACTTAACACATTCCAAATCATGAAATACAACTGTAAATTAGCACATGTGAGTATGGACTAATTCTTGTCAAATTACATTTCCAAGAAGGTTAATATTTTGCCACTTACAGAAATGTCATTGTACCAGACATTGGCAGTGGGGCTGCAGGGGAGGGGGCTCAGTGAGAAGCCATGCAATTGGAGAATATAATCAAGGCATCTTAAGGTATCATGATATCAAGTATTTTTGCCTAAACCCTTCCTCTTTTTTCGCCACCTCTTATCGTCCTTCCTTCCTAACAAGGTCATCTACAAAATTCTCATTTTATCAACTAAAGACAGATTTTTTTGTGTTTTCTTTATTTTTAAGATGAGAAGTATTCAAAAGCTGATAAAAATAAATCTTCTTGTGCAATATATGTGAAAATTTCAGAAGTTTTGCTATTAATAATATGTATATTTAGAAAAAAAGGAGCCCGAGGGGAGACCTTATTGCTCTCTACAATTGCTTGAGAGAAGGTTGTAGTCAGGTGGAGGTCACAGTTCTCCTAGCTAACAAGTGACTGAACAAGAGAAAATGTTTTCACGCGATGTCAGGGGAGGCTTAGATTAGATATTGGGATTTTTTTTCTCATGGAAAGGGTAGTAAAGCATTGGAACAGGCTACCCAGGGAAGTGATGGAGTCACCATCTATGGAAGTGTTCAAAATACCTGTGGATATGGCATTTGAGGACATGGTTTGATGGTGAACATGGTGATGATGCTGGGTTGATGATTAGACTTGATGATTTCAAAGGTCTTTTACAACCTTAATAATTCTATGATGTTATAATTCTGTGATATTGAGTCTGTGTTCTTCATATCCCGGATCTCGTCGAGGCTGAGGTGATCTTGTTATTTATACCATCATAAGACCATCATATGACCTATATGTATATCATATTTCATGCAGACATGATTTTTAGAGTGAGCATGAAGAGCATGCAGGAAGAGAGGTTTTTAAAGGACAGTGACATCTCAGTATTAAAGGGGTCACAGAAAGTTTCTTCTATAGCTGTAATTCAAGATTTTTTGGGGTCTTTTTTTCCCCCTTGCTATTTGTAGCATATTTTTTTTCTTTGCAAACAGACTTAGACAGGCTTTTCTTAGGGACATTTGACAGCTTAAGATATGCCAGAGGCAGGCATCACTATTAGAAAGAGCATCATCTTGGAAATTTGAATATATTAGACAAGCCAAAGTAGGCAAAAAAGCAAATATACAGATATGGAGTGAGGGGACAGGGTCAGGATGCAGCTTGGGAGATGGCCTTTGAAGCGTTAGGAAAAGGGAGGAGCAGGACACTCTCACAGCTGTGTGCTGGCTCACCCCTTCTTCCATTCGTCACTAACACTTTGACAAAAGTCTCACAATTAGACTACTGTTGTCTTTAAATCTCCTGCTGTCTCCGTCTTTCTATGACTACTCACCTCTTTTTCAGCTCACTTTCCTTCCAGCATGTTTTGTGAGTCACAGATCTGACTGCAATATGTAACTGCATATGAGTAGTGAGAGCTGGACAGAGGAGCTATAAAAATCATGTGTTCATCTCCAGAAACTAGTTTGACTCGAGATAATGAGGGCACAGAAGATGACTGTAAACAAAATGTAGGACTTGGCAGATGTCACATCTGCACTCATTCAGTTTGCTGCCTGTTGCATCAGAGGACAGCTCAGAAACAATAAGAAATTGTGATAGTCCAGTTCTCCTTAAGGAAGAGCACTCCTTCATTTACTGCATTTGCATCCCCACTTCATATGTCTGTATCTTTCAGCACACCCCATTCTCCCAACCCCAGTTTCTGATGTTACTCTTTTCCACAGCCGGCACTTGAGAAAGATACAGTAATATCATAATCTGTGGTTGAGGGTTTTTGAGGGGTTTTGGTTTGTTTGTTTTGATTTTTTTTCATCATCTTACTCCCTAAAACCCAGTTGTCTGTGTACATATAGAAATAAACTAAAATAAAAAGCAATATTCTTCAGAAAGTATTCTCCAAGAGAGCCAGATGATTTGTTTTGACTATGCTCTACATTCTTGATATAATATATATAAAAAGAAGGCACTAAAAATAAAGGGCATGAAGTAGTTAACCCTGTATCACTTTTCAATTTTCTAAGGCTAGTGAGATTAACTGTAACACAATAGCCTTTTAGGGATTTTTTGGGGGGAGGTGGTTTCAAATAGGTGTGGAAGATTCCCTGCCCATGGCAGAGAGGTTGGAACTAGTTGACCTTTAAGGTCCCTTCCAATGCACAACATTATATGATTCTATTATTCCTTGTATTTATGATGCCACCAAACACTGCCTTTCAGTATACAAATAACCACTGTGGGTATTTACTGCTGTTTTATGTTTGTGTATGTTCCAGATAAACTAAAAACTATTTTGGCAGGCACTTCATGTCTTCTAGCAGTCGTATACTCTTCATTAATCACATGTAATGGCCAAAGACGATGTCAGATGAAGTAATTCCATACCAATCACTACCCATTATTTAAGAACATTTTGACATGCTGCCTTATCTGTCCCATTAGAGAGTGCAGGGTGAGAGAAAGAGAGTTCATTCTGATATTTGTTGTGAGATCTGGTGGAAATCACTGACACATAGAACAGGACTATAGAAATACAACATTAGCAGAGAATCTTACATTTCCTCTTCATTACAAGTAATGGGGATCGATTAGGCTGCAGCAGCAAAAACATCTGTAGTTGAATTAACTATTATTTCTTCTTTCATGGCAGTGCAAAGGATTCCCCTTCTCTGACAACCAGATGCAGGGTTTAGGTTTATCTGTTGGTTTCACTGCTGGAAGGATGCTTAGCCTTAACACCTGAGGTCCTCTGCAATCTACACAAGGCTCTGATCTCCAGGCACAGCCCCACCATGGGCAGTCCCCACAATAACCTGTCCCACACTGTTGCCTCAGTATCACGCAAATGCAAAAACCTTGGGTTCTCATAATGACCCTCTCATCCAACAGGGAGGGATTTTTAAGCCTCCCAATCTTCAAACAGCTT
Organism: Dendrocincla fuliginosa; assembly: GCA_035047845.1. NCBI lineage: Eukaryota > Metazoa > Chordata > Aves > Passeriformes > Dendrocolaptidae > Dendrocincla > Dendrocincla fuliginosa. The sequence goes on along the minus strand of JAWWMO010000083.1, from coordinate 145,752,557 downwards.
TCCTTCCCTTCCTCTCTCACTATCTCAAAACCCTCCTCTTTGCTGGGCAAGTTAAATACTACTGGGTCAAATACTACAGCATCTCTCCATTCCACCCCCAAACTGATTATGGCTTCATTTCCTCATTGAGTAGGTCCTATTTCATGATGAAAAAAATACAGAGTCACCAAACTAGTTTGGTTGGAAAGGATCACAGTGGTGTCATCTAACTTCAGAATGCTTGGAACCGCACGTTTCATCAGGGAAGTGATCTGGTACAGAGGAAAAAAGAATAAGATGAAACAAGCACATGTGCAAAGGAGTGGTAACAGGGGAATGCAAGGGAAAAGAATGCAAGGAAAACGTGGTCATGTGGTTGGGCTGGCACTCAGAACAGCTCTCAGAATAATTTATGTGTGCCCATTTCCAGCCATTTGAGGCCTGGATGCTATTGACTAATCAATAAATGCTCACTGTCACTGAGGTGGTTCTTCAGAAAAAAGCTGACAGCACTCTGTGATGTGGGTGAGGTTTGATTTGTCAGCATGAGTTGGATTTGTAAAAGCTAACAAAGCAGGCACCATGTGTCCTGGCAGGACCAAAAGAGGTGGCCAGGTAGGAATTCATTCAACTTCCCATAAGGATAAGGAGAGATATAAGAAAGGCAGTGAATAATTGTTAGGTCTGATGTAACCAACTAATAATTTTTACTTGATATTAGGAATATAAATGTAACTGGGAAAGTATTGACTTCCTGTAGTGTCCCTTCCTTTGATCAGTGATGAAGACAGTGGTACCTTTCAGTTCTAAGAGATCAACCAATCCATCTGAATGGACAGCATTTGTATCTATATGCATTTAAGTATATATATATGTATATATATAATATATAGTATATCAGATATACATATATATATATACACATACAGATAGATTTTTTTTTCCTCTGTGCCTTTTGCAAGCGGCCTTGCCTATCTCACACTGGCCTTTTTATCCACCAGCGTGCTTGTAGCAGGTGTGGGTAGAGCCCTTGCAAATCTTCATTTGTGAAGCCTAACCATGATGATATACAATATATAGTATATCATATATCCATATATATACACATGAAGATAGATTTTTTTCAGTTGTAGTTGGAGAATGCAGGAATAATTTTCCCAGGAAGTATTTGTTGACTTGCTGTGTATATTGCATGAAATTAATTTGTTCACTCTGTGGGTGTGTCCCAAAGATTAAGCATGAGAATATATGTTTCTTATTTTCACCACTGCAAACTTTGAACAAAAGGTTTGCTTGATTGCTGGCTAGATTTTTGTGTCAAATCCTAAAGGAACTATTAACCTCTCAGCTTTTGCAGGAGTTGTTGGAATTTATGGGATCTGGTTTGCCACCCACAGATCATGAGTAATTTTTGTCAAAAAGGAGCATATTTAAGGAGAGCTTGAGTGGAACTAGCTGTGATGTGTCTGGCATTTTGTAATCCTGCCATTGGCTAAACCCTGTGACAATGTATCACAAGTTTAATCATATTAAAGCAGAAAATGTCAGGAAATACTGAGATGGCTTAGCTGATGAATGGCGGACTGATGGGGAAAAGGAGAGGGGATTTCACTTTCTAGTGGTTTTTCATGATTGTATGAACTAGAAATTGTCACAAAATGTGCCCTTATCACCTGAAATAAACCCAATATATTGTACGAGAGTACGAGTTCTGCGATAAAACAAATGTCAGAATGCAGAATCTTGTCATTCAGTTTCCTGCTTAGAACCATAAAATCACTTGGGTTGCAAGAAGCCTTAAAGATCATCTAGTTCCAAATCCCTGTGATGGGCAGGGACACCTTTTACTAGACCACGTTGCTCAGATCTCCTTCCAGCCTAGCCTGGAACATTTCCAAGCTTGGGGAATCCACAACTTCACTGGGCAGCCTATGCCATTGTCTCACCACTCTCATAGTCAAGAATTTCTTCCTAATATCTAAACTAAACCTACTCTCTTTCAGTTTGAAGCCATTTCCCCTTGTTCTGAGAGGATGTTTGGTCTTCCAAGGGTCTTTCATTTCTGCTAGGTAAAGGAACATCACTGATAATCCAATATGCAAATACTGGATGTTCCAGGACTGTGCCCTTGAGACAAGGTTTGCTGATGCAGTGACACAGGAACAAAAAACACTGTCAAGCCTGAAGTTCGAGCGCTGGCTCTTGGTATAGTGAGTCAACCACCAGTATATGCTTTTCTTCTTCATTTTGGAAGGAAAACTACTTCATCTGGTCAGGAATCAATACAGAATGACATGTTTCTGCCTTAATTTCTGGACCATTTTTTGCACCTCATGATGCAAAACAAGGAGGATCAGAAGGTAAAAGGTCTGTGGACACCATTGGTGTCACTGGTCCCCTGTACAGACACGTATTTGGTTTTTCTTCCGGAGTGGAAATCCAGGCACAGAGGATTTTGTGGATGTTGTGATTGGAAAAAAAGAAAAATTGTCTGGATCATTCACTCAGATCTGGGATTAGGATGCTCACATGGTCATGGGGACCAGATAGAGCATAAGGATAGCAATTAATAATTACCACAAATAAATTTACAACTCCTATAAAATGACTGTGCAAAACAGTTTTACTATGACTGTGGTGTGGGAAGCTCTGCAGTCTCATGTGACAGCATTCAAAAACACACTGAAAAGCTTTCCTTGCACCCATACTGCTGTTTCAAGCACAGTTTCCATGAGTGACAGAAATGAGAAATTGTTGGGAACCCCAGTTTCCAGAGGGTGAGTCAGTGTAAGTAGCTCACCAGTGAGCAGCAAAAGTCTGAGCCACTGACAGAATGAGTGAACAGAATTTCATCAGCTGGGCAAAGTTCAGCTCCTGACTGGTCTCTGTTTTCATACAGGTCTATATATTAAGAATGAACAGTTGTGACCCTCTATTTTCATCTTTCTATAACACAGATGTTAATGAAATAGCAATTTTTTTTCCACTGAGTCTATAATACCTAGTTAAAATAAAATAAGTATGTAAAATGGGAAAAAAAAACTAATTTTGATTTAAAGACTTCAAGTCAGGGAAATCCTCCTTGCCCTAACATGATCTTTTCCCTGTTAGCTCTTGTAATTTCAGCTTCCAGCTCACCCAGCCACCCACCCATTTATTTCACTTTGTAAATGTTCACTTAGTAGTAGACTGCTTATGGATGAAGTGTAGAGTTCAGGCTTTTGAAATATTTGCCTATAATTCAAGTTTCCTAAACATCAATGAAATTTCAGTTATTTTTAAGCCTTTTGTGATTTGCCATTTTTCTCATACATAGACACCAAATCAATTCCATAATGATCTCACTACTATTTCTCTACTCTTACTTGATGTTTTTCAGGTAATGTATTTTGGGTTCATGCCAGTTCCATTTGCTACCACAATAATTTGAAATCTTGATTCAGCTAACTATTTCCATAATTTATAAGTTGTTTCTAATACTTCATTCCAAGACCTTGTTCATCAGCTTACAAATTTGCAAGTGTTCTGCAACATATTGTTGCAGCTTCATTCTCACTCCAAGTGGTCCTTCTTGGTTTTACACATTTGTCAAATGTTGCATCATTGACATTTTTTACCTAAAATAATAGGATGTCACCACTAGGTCCCCATAGAGCTTCAACATTACTAATTATTCCCTGAAACTGCTATACCTTTTAAACAAGCGTAGCACTTCAAATACTATCATAGAATCACGGAATAGCATCCTCAACAAAAAAGCCCACTTAATATTTTCATATTGTTTGAATTAAGAAATTATAAATTCAGCTACAAACCTTCCTGAAATCACTAAAGGGATGCAGGGGGGCAGAAACTGAACAACACAAGAAGAGATCTCAAAAATTTGGCACAGAGATAAGGTATGCTGGGAATATTCAATGTCACAAAGTGTTAAAAGCACCATGAAAAGGTGTAGTTCATTACCTGACTGTTTCACAAATTCAGCCCCCTGAATAAGGTTTCATCTGGCAGCTGCTGCTCTCAGCAGAAGTAGGAATTAATATGGAAAGCACCTGTTACAACACTGTTGCCTTATGGAGCATCAATCGAGAATCTAAATCTAAAGACTTAAATCTCTCCACTCTAATTCAGGACCTAAATGTTTTACTTTTTCTTTAATGTGATTGCTGTTGTGTTTTGTTCTAGGGAAACACAGTGGAAAAAAGACGTTTATTAAATATGGCAAAATTCACCCTGTACAAATTAATAATAATAGAAATTTATAGGTGACAAAAGAAAAAGTGCTTTGTTTCATTTAAAGATATGAATGCAGTTATACGTCCAGAAGTAAATCTCTGTCTCCAAAGTCTTGGCCTCATGCTTCGACCATATGAATCTCTGAGGTGAAAGTCTAAAGCCAGGATGAATAATGTGAGGTTCATAAAAGTGTTCAAATAATGAAGCAATATGAACCACCCTGCAAATTTCCTTATGGAAAATGATCAGTAATGCGAGTTCCTTCTGAAAAGACACTTCATTATTAGGTAGAGAACAAGATACACCCAGGGATTTATGGAACTGTCACTCTTCATTTTCCATATGCTGCCCAAAAATTAGGATGATGAACATATTATAAAGGAAGATAAAAATATATACAGGAAAACAACGAACCACAGACTTATCAGGTTTCATGTTTAGTTTTGTTTTGTTTTGTTTTGTGTGTGTGTGTGTGTGTGTATCTGTATGTGTTTGTTTTTTTGGTTTTTGCTTGCTTGGTTAGTTGGTTTTGTTTGTTTGTTTTGGAGGGTTTTTTTTGCAATCTTCTCTTAAGGGATTCACAATATGTCCTGATTTTCATTTGGTTACATAGACATTGCATTTATTATCTCACCAATAAAATGTGAGATGATTCTTTATTACTAGCAATGAATATATTTATAATGGGGGTCGCATATTTTCTAACTATCACAGCTGTGAGGTCCTAAAAAGCTTTTCAGCAGGACAGGTGAGGATAAAAAGCTCTCTTGCATCTTAAAATGGATATTTATCAGTGCAATGAAGGGATTAGATATTGTGGCTTTCTGTGATAGCATTTAGATGGGTTTTGGTAATCCAGGAGGTTTCTTTTTTGTCTCTGTTCTGTTAGGGTCATCTAAAACATTTGTAAAACATATCTACAGGTCATAGAAACTATTTTCCTTACATACATTTTCAATTATAACTGACAAAATGAAAAAAAAAAGTCTTTATATTAAGTGGAACATTTATATTTTAATATTGTTATTTAATTAATTAATGCTATTTTTTAATCTTTTCCAAAAGCATTCAGTAACTAATTTAACCATATTTTCTTTATTTATGGAGATCATTTAGTTACTCTTCTTCCCTTGAATATGAGTTCTAGCAATTCTGGACTTATTTGTATCTCTATTTTACTATTCCTTCAGTACAGTTTACTGAGGAAGCAAAATGTGTTCCAATGAAGCCATAACAGTCCATAAAATCAAAAGTACAAATCTCCTATGAAAATATTTCTATATATTTTTCCTAGATTTATTTCCCTTTGGCCTGAATTACAAAGATGATTAGAATTTCTGTCTCTTGAACAAACATGAAGCAAAACTTCTTCAGGCTGTGTAGATTCTTTACAAGTGATTAAGATGTCATTGAACAGATATTTTTAAAGACCTTTTATTCCACTCTCTTACACGGTTAAAAATTGCTGAACTTGGTGAAATCTATTCAGTCATGCTCAGTACATTATTGTACTGGACTAGAATTAAGGATTTTTTCACCTCTATGTTCTGCATAGCAAATAAACTGTTTAAAGTGGTACTTAAACTATTTAAAGTGGTACTTAAACTCATTAAGAAATCACAGAAAATAGGCAGATTTTTGCTAAACTATAAAGAGACTTACTGTCCCTACAGTATTCTGTACGCAGTTATGTTCAGCTCTTAATTAAAAACTCCCAGCCACAGAAAAAACTCCCAACCATTATAGGCAATACTTTCCTGTGTTCCCACTGACAGAGTATCTTGATTAATGTCCACCATTAATGCCTATTCTGTATTTTAATCCATTGTTTCTTCTCCTGTCTGTGGTAGATACAAGAACTGACTTATTCTCCCTCTATTTTTCAGTGATGTTTTCAATCACTGAAAATTTTTCCCATTTACTTTGACTTATTTCTTTTCATTACAGTGGATTCTTCAAAATACCACGTTTGCTTATACACCTCAACATACTTTTGCTTTTCTCTTATGATAAAGTTCACCTCTTCTGTATTCAAGAATGCAGCAGTCACAACTAAATGTAGTCTTAACTATTTTAAAATAAAATAAGATAATCTGAATAAAAATAATATATCCAACAAATCACTACTTTAATATTTCACTGTATTGATATTTCAGACTGTAATTTCTTCAAAAGCAAACTTTTTTGGGGGAAATTGATTTTGAACCTATTCCTGAGTCCCAATTTTCATTCATTTTGCTATGTTCACATATGTTTGGATATGATGTTCAGAAAATAATTTGGGACTCTGATAGTTCAAACACATCTCTCAACATTTCAGACACTAGGAAGCAAACACCTTCCACCTTGTCAATCTGTGCAGTCACAAAGAGCTGAAAAAGCATTAAAAGGACCTAAAGATACGAAAACACATGCAACAAGTTTATTGTGAAGTTATGATGAGTACATTCATATATTCAACTGAATATTTTAGGGATATTTTTAGACTATGATTAGAGATCTATAATTCAGAGTCTGGCTCCTGTTTTGAGACAGAGTCCTGCCATTGTCACTGCCACCCAGATGTCCCTAATTGTTTTTGTATCAAATTGTCAGTTTTTCCCCAGGGTAACTACTGCACGACATGGCACTACAGGACACAGCAGCACAGCTTCAGTCAGACTCAGGAAATTATTGGCAGGAAAGAAAGCCACTTATAGTTCAAGAGGAAATAATTCCAGATTTTACATGTATGGCAGATATAACTTTTTATAACTAATCTGATATGTTCACCTGAAAATTTATATTAAATTATATTAAAATATTTCCTTTAAAAGAGTTTAAGAGTTTTTTCTCCTGACTCTGAGTAGGTGCTTAAGATGATACATTTAAATATGAATTTGAACTCTTTCACTGAGCAGCACCATTAAGCAATAGTGTTAAGATCTCATTCACTGGCCACTGATTTTCCCAGAAATAGGTCAAACATTTCAGCATACAACAAAATAGAATCAAAACCTTTACAGAGAAGACATTGATTTACACCCTTACCTCTCTCACTATATAAATACACATAGATCTTCTTATAGGTATATATTATATATTTAAATATTAAATATATTCTTTATTACGTGTGTAAATGATGTAATGAAAGTATTTACACTGAAAATATTTGTGGCAATGAGCTCTGGGACGGACATTGCATTCATATAACTTATTCAAATCATGAAAGATAATTTGAATTTTTTTTTTTTTTTTTAGGTTCCACAAGAAAATGTCAAAATTTGAACCCTCCTATTCCTTACTATTCCTCCTATTCCTACTCATCTCTCAAAATTTAAATCTTTAAACAAACAGTAGAGATTAAGAACTTATAATTTATCTATCAGTGTTGGTAATGATTTTAGAAATAGAGTCCAGCACTCATCAGCAGCTGGTTTGAAGAAATAACTAGATAAAATCTTTTATTGAATAAGTAAGACAGTAAAAAACTGTCTTGTTGATCATAAGCTGCACTGTGAAAAACAATTAACAAAATGAACTGGATGCATCTGGTCAAAGAAGCTTCTGAAGTCAGGAGTATGGTGATGCTCCCCTCCGCCATGGAAACACTTGACCTGATGGCGAACACGTTTGGCAGGTTAACACACTTGGATATGGCTCTGTCCGAAATGGGGGCAGCTCCTGGTCTCTTCTCACAGAAACCATCCTTTCAGCTGCTCCTCTAGCAAAATCTTGCCATGTAAACCCAATACACGGAAATGAAAAAGATTTGACCTTTGACAAACAGATTTCTAAGTCAGGTCTGAGAGAAGTATTATGACTGAGTGACACTGTATCTAAAGTAATGAGACCCAAGTAGTCATTTAAAGTCCTACTATCCCAAGTCAGCAAATAGCTCTGTCATGTTCTTCCGTCCACTGGAGACATCCCCATTAGAGGCCCTGGGTAGATGTCAGAGTGAAAAGGGTAACTATTTAGAGCATCTCTACCTAGGATAATGCTTTATTTACTAGAAATGGATAGTAAAAAGAAAATAGCTATGGATGAGAAACTGGGATGTAGCTCCCTGGTAGCGTGACTGGGCTATAGGAATAGTTTGAGTACCAGTGCACTAATGAGTTGTGCAGAGGGGCCTTCTGGGATATCCTTTGATTAGCAAAAGTAAATAGGACACAAAGTCACTTTTTCCCATCCTCCAGAACTACCTTCCATGAGCAAGGATCTTTATCAGTCCCACAGTGATGGCAGAGGTTTAGTGAGCCTTTGATGTCATAAGAAGGGTGAGCTGATACCTTCCCCATTCCTAATCCCTCTTAGTAAGATTATACAGCAAGAGGTCCTTTTACGGCAGGATCTTGTCTTCAAAAACAACTACAAGGAAAAATGCTAGGAAATACCAAAACCAAACAGGAAAAACATATATTGACTTGGCTGTCTTTACAAAGCAGTTTTATTTCCTCTCCTTGGGCATGATATACTGTCATTTGCTATTTTTGTTCACACTGTCTGCACCAAAAAGTAAGCAGGATCTGTAACGTATATGAACCTTTAATTTATTAAGCAACCTCACAAGTCAGCCTCTGATTATATTAGGGTTACTCTTTTCACATTCTAGGATTTATACTCTATTCAGTCTGCTGCAGAACATGGTCCTCAATTTGAATTTTTTTTAGTCTTTCAAATGCTTTGTCTTTCAACATTTATGATTCATTTATGCCTCTTTTTTTTACTCCACAGTTGATAAAAAAGAAACCCAGTGTCCACCATCAGGTATATGCATTCAATATTCCTTCATAATCATATGCATTTGAAATATGTATAGGTGTGTAAGGATAGTAACAAGTTTACCTGTCTGAGACACTGTACCAGAAGTTGATAAACAGAGCAAGAAAAATGTAATCCCTTAAATTTTTGTCATAAATCAAACCTTAGATGCAGGATTGCTTCCTCTGATTTCAATAATATGATTATGTTTTCAATCCTCACACATGGGCTCAAAGTGAAGAAAAATGATGCTTCATTTTACAAGATGTTTTGTTTACACCATGTAGACTCTTGTTCCCATATTTTCATGACTAGAATCTCCTTATCTCCCAACTCAGTATCACCAAGTGCCATAGTTCTCATATGAAGGATTGGAAACCAGGGCACATAAGACAACCAGTGAAATGGAAGATAACAAATGTGCTTTGCGTACATTAGAAAGAGCATTGCCACCAGGTTGAGGGAGGTGATCCTGCCCCTTTACTCTGCCTTAGTGAGGCACATCTGGAGTGCTGTGTTCAATCCTGGGCTCCTCTGTACAAGAGAGACATAGAGTGTGTCCAGCGGAGGCTACAGGGATGATTAAGGCACTGGAGCATCTGTCTTATGAGGAAAGGCTGAGGTACTTGGGCCTGTTCAGCCTCAAGAAAAGACTCATCCGTGTCTGTCAGCATCTGCAGTGAGATTGCCAAGGGGATGGGTCAGGTTCTGTTTGATGGTACTGAGCAAAAGGACAAGAGGCAATGAGCAGAAACTGAGCTACAGGAAGTTTCACCTGAATATAAGGAAGAACTTCTTTATGGGTGACCAAACACTAGAACAGGTTGCCCAGAGAGGGTGGGAAGTTTCCCCCATTGGTGATATTACAGAATCACCTGGACACAATCCTGTACAATGTGCTCTGGGATGACCCTGCCTGATCAGGGAGATTGGACCAGATAACCCTCTGTGGTCCTTTCCAACCTGACCCATTCTGTGATTCTGTGAAAAAGAAAGGGCTAAATTATCTCATGGAGTAATTACATGGCAGTCAATGAAACCACAAAAGAAGGAAAAAATCTTATCCTTATGGGGCAGAAGGGCCACAGCTTTTAAAGAATGTGTAAGCCAGGCTTATGAAACAATTGCATTGCTCAGTGGGTGAATTTCACCTAGAGAAAAAACTGCATTTAATTTACTATACATCCTGTGCATGACACTGCTTTGCATGTTTAATTTTTGCATTGTTAATTCTTTAAAATAACAAACTTTCTTAGATGCATATTATTGGTTAAAAAATCTACTTTGTGGATGGTTGAGCACAGAGAACAGATATGCTAACATCCTATTCCACTTAACATGGGAATGGTGTATGGTTGGGATTTATGTTACAAACATGACTTCTGCTGATTTTCTTCTTAGAGGGTAAATCTGGTCTAATAATGCCAAATGAAAGGTAATTCATGCAGAGAAAAATAGGAACACAAATATTGGGGAAGGGGAGGGGAATCTTCTGTTATATAAATGGAAAGTGGAAACTATCCAATAACTTTATAAGACTGCACACAACAGAGGACTTATCTATGTGAACTTTATCCATCTAAAAGTTCAGTGTCTGCTTGGAGAGAACTAAAGCCAGTTGAAGAGAGCTCTACAGAATGATAAGTCCCATGCTCAGATATATTTCTGATATGGATGGAATATAAATGATCACCTAGAAGTTCCTTTTATTTTGTTCATTACAGAAATATTGAAATGATCAGGTAAATAATATATAAAAACAATTTTTTTTTCTCTATATGTGTTGCTAAATAGGAATTATTCTCTGCCTTTGAGGCATATTTACTCTGACAAGCCATCTCAATACTGCTTAGCATTTGGCACCATGTTTCCTCTGGACCCCATGATTGTCTCTTTGGAGTAAAAAAGAAACATAATTCTTTTTCTGTCTTTCCTCCCCACACACACGGTTCAAAGTATCATAAATAATGTGATAGCTGTATAGCAACCCCTTGCAGTGGTGTTTTCACATGACAAAGCTGACAGTGTGTTACAGTCCCTTGGGCATAGCAGATGGTAGTGTTTGAGAGTGCACATCCTGGTGGAGCAGTCTCAGATGCTGTGTAGTATGTAAAGAGCCAAACCTGGTACATCACTGTCCCAGTGACCTTTTGGGACTTGTCTCTGTTCCTGATACACTCTAAACCAACTGAGCAGTCTTTGGGAAAGTATTAGCCGGCACATGATACTATTTCAGGATAAACACAACCCAGAGCCTAAGCCTACATCCTGGTCCTGTTTTACTTACCAATATACAGGCAGCCCCAGATGGCTGAAGTTAAGTAGAGCCATTCAGACTCATAACAACAACACTGAAGGCTGTAATTGCTCAGCAGACACACTCAAAAATGAAAAGCAAAGACTCATAGTTCTTCCCTTGTGTTTATTCCTGGAGAAATGCAGAAGAAAGTACACAAAAAGTGACTCTAGATTTTCAAATGTAATTTCCAATTTTAAAATCTTCTAAAACTGGTTATTTTAGTTCTAACTTTGGGTGTTTTCTTGTGTGGTTTTTTTTGTTGTTGTTTTTGGGTTGTTTTGTTTTTTTTTTTTTTTTTTTAAATGCAACAGGTCATGAGGGTTTTTTTTGTTGTTTCTTTTACGTCTTCAGACAAAACTATTCCTTACGGTTTAATCAAACTCAAACTCAAGTATTTGTATATGGTATTCTATTAGGCATTAGAAGTTTGATTCCATTGCCTGGGCATATGTCTCTTGTACCAGATCCACAGCTTTTCTGATGAAACATCCCCATCTACTTTAGGTGTCACGCCCTAAGCTGTGCTGACTTCATTGAACTAGCTCTCCAATGAGTGTGGTGGGATGCCAGGCAACCACTTCATCTATAGACATAAAGATTCCATTAGACAGTCAAGGTATGCTTTGCAATGTATATCTAATATCAGTATTCAATTTACAGAGTAGAATGGGAAAAAAAATGTAACAAATGTAACAAACACAGTATTTTTGATCAATGTTCTTTTTTACTTCTGAGGATGCTACTAGTTTTGTTCAGTTTCTGCAGGGCTAGGCTAAAACCTGTTCCTCCATGACAATAAAATCATCTCATTGGGAAAGGCACCTGGTGACTGACAGTGCTGTGGGAGAGGAAAGTCAATGCTGTACCTGAGTTATCCAGCTTATACTGATCAATGTGCCTTCATGCCAAATTTACAAAAGGGAATTGCACAGAGATGACCTGCATCCGATGGACACTTCCCCTGACTCCTTCTGGCCTTGTGAGACATACTTGACTGATAACTTCAAGCTTAGGGTGACAAACTCATTGCATTTATTTTATTGAGAAATATTGTGAAGGTATTTGCAAACAGTGTTTGATACCTGGGATCTCAGCTGCCAGAAGGCCTTAAAATTGATTCTGGCTTTATTCAGAGACTTTGCACCTAATCCCAACACTTGGGTAAGATAGACTTTGGAAGGTAATGACAAATCTCAGGAAAGTGATTCAGTGGCTGCTGATTGGGGTTTCTTGCCTTTAAAGTGTTTCTGGTTGGCTTGATTTTCAACAGGCCACTCAGGATCTCAAGTAATTAAGAAATACTCAGCCACTAATGTTTCAATTCTGTTGAGCTTCCTCAGAGCTGTGGTTTCCTGGCTCAGTAAGTAGCAACACTCTTAAACACAGGAAAATGTCAGTCTCAAAATATGTACTTACTGTTTTCCCATGGTTTTAACAGAAAAACATTTACAGTTTCAGATGACACTGATGCAGATGATTGAGTGGTTATCACTGCTTCTGTTTTCACAGCTCCATGTTTTTTAATAGCAGCAGTGGGTTTCTTTTCCCAAATTGCTCCAGCTCTGAGCAGCAATAAAAATGAGGTCTGTTTACTAACACAAAGCATTTCATTTCTTCACGGTGTCATGAATACAAACTAAACATAGAACATTACACAACTGGTGACACTTAAAAGCAAGTCAATTATGCAGGTTTAATGTATTATACACATAGCATCTGTACATGCAACAGCATGAGAGTGAAAAACACTTAAATAATTAAGTTAATGCAAAAGCACCGGGTAATCAAAGGGCACTGAGGAGAATAAATGGAATTTCTTTAGTGAGAGGGTTTATAGATTTGTGAAACGGGAGGATGGCATTTTGTAGCAAAGCTGTGGTCTACATCTCTGCTCACAAGTAGCCAGTTGATGAGAACTTTCTCATCCTGATCTTTCATTCTGGAATTGCTTTCAAGTCTTTTTCTGGACTTGATTGTGGTTTTCCACTACAGTAGAAATGTCCCTGGTTTTTTGAGAAAAGAGACATAGAACCAATTTGGGATGGAAGGAAAAATGGTCTAAAGTTCTTTACAGATTGGCAAGAATGTAAATGGAAAAGAAATGTTCTGGAAACTGGTAGTTCCCTGCTGCAGTTATAACCATAAAACTCTGAGTATTTATGTTTCTTCTAATATAACCATCAATAAAATAGTTGATAATGATGCTATAAAAATGTATGGATCTGCTTTGTAAAGTAAGTATAAGGACATGTGGTTTTTTGTAGTAGTAGACTGCTCCCTTCTGTGAAGGCAAAATCCTATTTGTTAATTGAGTGTTAAACATATCTGTACCTGGCATGTAGCACTCCACCCAACACTGCTTAATAAACATCAAGGCAAAATTTACATGTGCTCAGACAGCTGCTGTGAGTCCTATACACCATTTACATCCTGCTTATGTCTTCATGGCACTCGTCTGAGTGCAGTTTAAAATATTCTGTACAAAGACGTTATATGACCTGCTTATATTTTAGTCCAGAGAATGAACAGTGTGTTTAAGTTTGCCCAGGGGTTATTTTCATAAGTAAATGAAAGAGAAATAGTCCTCATTCCAAGATATTTCACAAAACTGGTGGAAAGCTGACAAGGAGAAAGAGAAGCTCACTTTATCTCCTCCTTTTTTTTTTTCTTTTTTTCTTCTCCCATAGTATATAATAAGAGAGATCTCTACATTAATAGAATTCTGTAATTTCTCCTTCTATCTTTCTAATAATCCTAGAATGGATTTCACTTGGTCTAAATTGAGTCCATTTAAGCACTTTACTACTTGCTCCATATTAATCTGATCTCCTGAGATACTCAAAAAGTGACTGTCTTCTGAGGACACTGTATCATTCTTTAATGAGAAAAGAAATTAAGTATATCACAGCTATGTCAGGAACCTTTGTTATTTGACTTACAACCTTTCTCCAATTTAGATTACTTTAGATAAAGAAACCTGCTTTCACAGTAACCACTGCCATAACCTTGCTCAAATACATGGTTACTTTTCCTTCTATGCTAACTCAAATTCAACTAAAATAAATATGCAATTTTTCCACTAGTCTAAAAAGAATTACTATCATTTATTTAACAGGATATAATAATATACATGCAAGACTGATCAAACACAGTATATGGTTTGAGATTATTTTTTTCTCCTTTGCTGAAATATCATCAGTTTTCATGAAACTCTGTGAAACAAAAGTATGTGCTAAAATATAAAGACACAATATGCTGTATAGTAACATTTAGATATAAAAAGTAATAAAGATAGGGGCAACTGCAGTTCATGTCCATTCACATTGACAGAAAGACTATGTTAATTTTTATCTTCCTTTACAAGACTCATTTGGTTCAACATTGCCTTCTTTGGCCACAAAAAGTGCAGAGAAAACTGATCAGAGAAGCAGAGATTGTTTAGAAGAAGATGCTACTAAAGTATCCAAAATTAGAAGTTATTAAGTGTTGAGCACTACGTTCAGCACTATGTTTTAACTGTGTCCCTCGTGAAATCAGGAGCAGCTTCAGTGGAATAATGTGGAAAATGTTAGAAACTGTTTTCCTTGCATGTTTATTGAAAGAAAAAAAAAGTGGAAAAAAAGGCAACAATAAAACAAAAAAACTAAAACCCCAAAACAAAGCCACAGAAAATATGATAAGGTATTATAATGATTTCATTTATCTGAATTCAAGTCACTCAGGAGAAGTTGTTGAAATCATTGCAGAGAGAACAAGAAAGGCTTTGTTTCAGACGACATAGTTGCCATTATATATATTGCAGAGCCTGCAGTGTTTTTCTTCATTCACAGCTTGTCTCCACATCCTCTGGAAACAGTGGAATGACTTTAAAGGACATTAGTAAATTAAACACTCTTAATTCATACTCTTATTTGGCAGCAGAGCCAACTGTCATGGACAACCTGTGTCCCTCCTGTTGTTAACACCTGTTAAACACTATTACTCTCTAGAATCACGTACTTTCATTTTATCGGGAACAGTTTCTAGACTGAGTGCTGGTTGGTATTTGATTGGGACACTTGTTATTGGAGAAAGTCAGGCTCTGAATAGGGCAACTCTATCAACACCCATGACTGTGTTTCAGTGCCAAGGAACATTTCCTTTGCTTGCCCTAAGCTCAGCTGTAGCCTTGTCTTTTATGTGTTAAGAAACTTGAACCTTCTTTGAGAGTGGGCTAGCAGTTGTACCTGAAATCAGAAGTAGCCTGATGAAAGGACTTCCTTCTGTAAACAATTTTGGATAACACACATACACAGTTATATTTATGAGTTGGGCATGACTACAGTTTCAGAAAAAAAAAAAAGAATTCAAGGCATTTTCTAATGGACAGGGAGCAGATCTTGTTTACTCTGTCAGTCTGTTTGAATGTCAGTAGAGTAAGGGCACTGAACAATATCATTTGAATATGAATCCTGCTTGTTACTGAGCTTCAGCTGTTCCTGAATATATGACAGATGGACATAGTGAGTGATTCATTCAACACCATTGTGTCCCTCAAAGTTACCCAGAAGAATAAGAATTGCTTTGTTCGCTCTCATGATACTCACCTGGGCAGTAATATCAAGAATTCAGAGAGTGAATCCATACTATTTATTATTCCTTTGATGGAGTCTGGAGAACAACAGACTCATTTGTAGTTAAGAGAAGATATCTTTCTTTCCTCTGACAGCACCAATGGATGACAACAACTTCAAAACCTTTTCTTTCATTTAATATATAAGAAGATCTTAAATTTTTAAATTCTTGTCCTTTGCTTTCCACTATTCCCTAAGTATTTCCTCAAATACTAGATCCCATGCTCCCAAGCATTCACTTTTCATCATGTTTTTCTCTTTCTCTTTGGAATGATGTGCATGGGGAAGTGCCCTTGATGACTTTAATGACAATACCATTAAAAATCTATCTCAAATACAAACTGAGCCCTGACAAATCAAATATACCTCAAATGAAGAAAAAACATAGGTTTTGAACAATATCCAATTCAGAATATGAAACCAAACCTGGATTCAAAAACATGTGAGAATCAAAAACAATTACTCATAACCTTCCATGAGTAGATCAAATCCCAGTCAATTCCTGAACAGAAGATGGTTAACTTCCCTAAACTGCCTTCTCTCCCTTTTTACTCACAAGCATCGTGTCAGGAGCTGAATTTTGATGATTCTTTTAGATCCCTTCTCACTTAAAATATTATATGATTCCAGGATCATAGAATCATAGCATGGCTTCAGTCAGAGAAGACCTTCAAGATCATCTAGTTCCAAGTCCCCTGCTATGGGCAGAAACACCTTCCTCTAAGCCACCTTGCTCAGAGACCCAAATAGCCTGGCCTCGAACACTTACAGGGATAGAGCATCCACATTTTCTCTGGGCAAGCTGTTCCAGTGCCTCACCACCCTCACAGTCAAAAATTTCTTCCTAATATCTAATCTAGACCTACCCTCTTTCCATTTGAAGCCATTCCCCCTTGTCCTATCACCACATGCCCTTTCAAAAAGTCTCTCTCCATCTTTCCTGTAGGCTTGCTTTAGGTGCTGTAAGGCCACAATTAGGTCACAGTGACCAGGCTGAACCAACCCTAATCTCCCAATCTTTCCTCATAAGAGAGGTGGTCAATCTCTTTAATCATCTTGGTGTCCTCCTCTGGACTGGTTCCAACAGGCCCATGTCCTTCCTGTGCTGGGGACTTTACAGCTGAATGCAGGTGGAGTCCCACCACAGCAGAGTAGAGGGGCAGAATCACCTCCCTTGACTTCTTTAGTTAGTTCAGGTTTTCTGCCTGGTTGTGTCCTCTCCCAGCCTCTTGTTTACTACCAGTCAATCCACTGGGGGCAAAGTGAGAAACAGAGAAGGCCTTACTTACCAGTTTTTTGGTCATGAGTGTAACACACAGCTCTGTACCAGCTGCTGCCTCAGCCAGACACAGGTCAAGGATGCCTGAAAGGCCAAGACATCATCTGAATAACTCATATTCAAAGATGCATCATGCAAAATTAAACACTATGAAATACAGTGAAATAAATGTTTCCCATTAAAATAAAGCTTTTTCTTGATCCCCTAGATCTTTCTTTTTATTTTTGAATGGACTAAGTATTCCTATCTGTAGGATAGAGTGAGCGAGAAAACTTGCACTGCAGCAGCACAGTTAGATTAGTGCGGAAGCAGTGTGCTAAGATGATAATTCAATCAGCAAAGAAGATTTAAGAAAAAAAGATATCAGCAACAAAAACTAAAATATCCATACCCTAAAAAGTATCTGCGTCTGCCAAATGCAATTTTTGCTGAAGTAGCTACAAATAAGATGGTCCTGCTTGGCGTGACACCATCTGTTGAATTTCCCTTGATTATGTATTAGTAAAGAGTAAGTGGCAACTTTACATAATTTAAAATGAAACACTCAAGTGGCAAAACAACTTCTCCATTACAGTCATGAAAATGATCAGGTGGGCTCTTACTCATTCTATGGACCATTGCCTAGCTGATTTCACATATGGGAAGAGATTTAATTAACCTTTGATATAGCCAGTGTTTACACAGGCTTTAACACATGAGGAAAACAGTTTTCCAATCACCTTTTCCTTAGCTGCTGGTTCGTGGAAGTACTGATTTTTTATGTCTGTTGGGGGTTCTGTTTGCCATGGAGGAAGGAAGAACAGTTAAGTGCAATTTCAAGAAATAACGTGTTTCACAGTATTTGGGAATTTTGGGATTTTCCTTACTTCTAGTGTTTTTTATGCCTAGAGGAGAAAAAAAAAACAACTCCTTGCTTCTCCTGCTACTCTGACTAATTTTTTTCTCCCAATTATTTATGAATTTCAAATGATGGGAATTCTCCTGGACCTACATTTTCAAAAGACTTAGCTGAAAGGTAATTTATGGAAGAAAGCACAATGTAAAGATTTCATGTTGGTTAGAAGAAGAAACAGGGAGAGACTGATGGACGGGGTCTGAAACATCTTTTCCAAGGAATATGATCCACATTCATGTTTGCTCAGGAAACTTAGAAATAGAGGATTTGGCTGCCAGAAAACAGGAGACTGGCGGGCATTGGATAGGGAACTCTGAAGATCCCTCAGTTATTTGCTTTGAGCTGAAATATTGACACTTCAAGAAGTAAGAGCGCAGGGCACTTCTGCTGATATATCTTTCAGCTTCAATAAGGATCAGGTCACGCATAAGTTATCACCTTTTCAAGGAAGGAGAAATTGTATTTGATGAAGCTTTCCCTGAGAACAACTCTCCGTCTGAGCTTGTTCCTCAGTGCAAAAAGCTCAGAACACACAATGAGTTTAACCCACAGAGCTGCAGTTGTGAGTACCACGACATAACCACATGGGTTACAAAGCAAATTTGCAGATAAGTAGTGCCATGTTGCAGATCCTGACACCGAACCAAAAGATTCACACCCAGTACCCTATAACATGAAACTAAATCATCAGGAATAAGCCTCCTCAAATCAGACAGTGTCTCTTCCAGGACTTCTTGAGCACCAGCTGCAGAAGAATATTTATCTCAATTAACACAAGTGCACCCTGAAGAAGCATCACGTGGCTGTGCCATCAGTCTAGCAAGAGGAATAGCAGTTTAATGCTCCAGCATGCAGTCATGAGGCAAGATAAACAGGAGGCTACCCCACACACTTCAGACTGCAGCTCTCCTGAATCCTTAAGTCCTTACAGCCCCTTCAGGACTCAAGAGCTGATTACAAAATTTATAAAAAAATTAAGGTATTGAAGCCAGAGATTCAGGCTGACATCATGCAGGAGCTGGTGCCTTCCCACAGAAATCAAGCTGAAGAAATGGTGTATCAAGCTCCAGTCCTGCTTCTGGGGGTCTCATTAGCAGACAGACATTTTCATGTTTATTATTTATTCTTTTTGAGCTACTAGTGGACTTACCACATGGGAGAAATCTGCTGGCATCAGAGAGTTAAATTTATTTTGAAAAACAGGTTTTTAAAAAACTATTTTAATGAGCACTCCCAAATACCCAGAGCTCCTGCCTGACTGTGGAGATTAGAACTTTCCCAAAGTATTCTAGCCATGGAAGTGTTGATTCCTGTCCCAAGAGAACAAGCATATTTTGAATGTCTGATTTCAAGACATATTCTCAGCAGTGATTTCCCTTCTGGGTCAAATTGGCTTATAGCAAGGAAAGTCAGGAGGATACATCCTTATTTTTATTATATAAATAAAATATACATACATGTATACCTGTATATGTATAGACACACACACTCTGCTTCTCTACTCCATGAGCACAGAATGTGCATCATCCAGCTCTGGGGTCTCCAGGAAATGCATATTGACCTGTTGGAACCAACTCGGAGGAGGCCACCAAGATGATGAGAGGGATTGAGCACACCTTTTATGAGGAAAGGCTGAGAGAACTGGTGACCTAGTTGCAGCCTTCCAGTACCTGAAGGGAGCCTACAAGAAAGGGAGAGGGACTTTAGACAAGAGCATCTAGTGACAGAACAAGGGGGAATGGTTTCAAATCAAAGGAAAGTAGGTTTAGATTAGATATTATGAAGAAATTTTTCACTGTGAGAGTGGTGAAACATTGGCACAGGTTGCCCAGAAAAGCTGTGGCTGCCCTATTACTGGAAGTGTTTAAGGCCAGGCTGGATGGGGCTCTGGGCAACTTATTCTGCTGGAAGGTCCTCCTGCCCATGGCAGGGGGCTGGAATGAGATAATATTGAAGATCTTTTCCAACCCAAAACATTCTGTGATTTTGTGTTTTAATGATTCTATGATACATACATCACATAACCATACATATATGTGTGTGTGTGTCCTTATTTTACTACAGATTATGTGTGCCAGGAGACATTAATGCTATTCATTTCTTATTCTAATGCAAATTAGGGTATCATGTTGTCACATAGAAATTATGGCACTAAGGTTCCTGTAACTCTGGGTTGACACTTTTCCCATTACCAACAGGAAGGATTGATTTCTGGGTTGTACCTTCCTCCAGTCATTTCCAGAGGGTTTATGTTATCAGACAAAAGAGTAGGAGCTGCAGGTCAATTATTGATAACCTTCTGGAGGAGCTTTGGCTCACTGGATCCAGCCCAAATCATAATTCAACCTTTGGGATAGAAAATACATTTTGAGAACACTTGTCAGAGGAAAGGGGTTTGAAAGTGGATACTCTTGAAAAGGAGCCTTGAACTATAGTTAAGCTAGTGTTACTTGGGAATTACCAAAGGCCCAAATGAGCTATGACTTTTATAACTGCAAAAATACAGTGAAAAGTGAATTTTTAAAGTTGCTGTTTAACTAAACCTAGAAATTCTTTTTTTCCCCATTTTGAAGTTTCTTTCAGTCTGTATAATTTCCCAGTACACATTGTGCATGGATATTAAAGAAAACCAAAGGATATTAAATATATAGTTGTCTGCCTGTATGAGACCTGATCTGCCTAATAAATGTAACTTTTAGAGACAATGACCGTGTACAAGGCATTGCTAGAATACATATATGGATTAAAAATAAACAGAGTGTCTGTCTATCTATTGCAAAAATGAATGACCAAGGGAAAAAACAAACCATAGAGTTAACAAGTGGTAATCAATTCCCTTAAGCATTTTGCTCAGCCACATGACATCATGGCTTGAATACAAAAATAACTTTTCTGGGAAGAACTGTCTCATCGCACGGTTGCTGAAATATTCTAATGGAGAAAGAATGCAAAAAGAATTAGAGAGGGATCTGCCTTGCACAGATTAAAGCCACAGCTTTGGAGAAGTTACCAAAAATCCTAATATTTCACTGACACCTTGTTTCACTTTTAGTATATCTTATTTTATCCTTTGTATTATGTCTCTCTCCTTCAGCTGCCCTTGAAACTTCCATTCAAAATGTGGCTTAACACTTATCTGCCCCTGTTGCTTTTAAAACATCATGTTCAAAATTACCTGTTGCACCTTGCAGTGACCTGCAGATTTCAGTCTTGGTATTGTGACAGTTTGCAGAGGTGGGCAGATGTCTGATCAGCTCAATATACCTTCTCTAAAGCTTGCCTCCAAAGACTAGTTTTCCCCTTTTGAACAAATAAAATTATCATTCCATCTTACCACTTTGTTTTCCCTCTGTGCATCAGAGAACAGGCAGATCCACTTCTTTGAGTTTAGTCTAACAGCCCTGGGGCCATTATTTCATCTCAGAGCTTCAATGCTCAGTATCTTTCCTACTACCCCTTGCAGTAGAAAAATTTAAAACCTGGTATCTACATAGAGAGACTCACAGAATGTCCTTTGATTTAAAAATTCATCCTTCTGTTTCTTATGCCAATGATAAAGAAGCAGAGAGCACTGACTTTTAAAAAAAATATTGCACGAGTCGAACTGAGCAGTTTCTACTTGTAAAAGTTTTACTTGCAGATTCCCTGACAAGCTGTGAGAAAAGAGATTACTATAACTCCTTGGGAAGAAACTGATTTTCTTCCGCTCAGTTTATTTCAGTAGTGTCCATCAGGGCAGTGGTCTCATAAGATAAAGAGCAGAATGTTTAAAGACTGATTAGATCTCTGGAGCCTCAATTTAGTTTTCCACATAAAGGTGTCTGGTTCTGGCTGAGACACTTAAGGCATCTGCCATATTCGTGTTGTCTGGGTGATACCACCAAGGACAAAAGATGAGTGGCGTTCCTCGGGGTTTGGTGTTGGGACTGGCACTGTTTTTCAGTTTGGCTGGAGACATGGACACATCACTGAGTGCACTCTCAGCAAGTTTGCTGATGGCACCAAACTTGTGTGGTGCAGTAAACACAGTGGAGAGAAAGGATGCCATTCAGAGGGACCTGGATGAGCGTTGATCTCCTTTGAACCTTATGAAGTTCAATAAAGCAAAGGACAAGGTCCTGCACTGGGTCTGAGGCGATCCCAGGCACAAGTACAGGCTAAGTCAGAATATGAATTGAGAACAGCCCTGACAAGCTGGACTCAGGGATGCTGGGGAATAAGAAGCTGCGCATGAGATAGGAATGTGTGCTTGCAGCCCAGAAAAACAACTGCATCCTGGCCTGCATCAAAATCTGCTTGGGCAGCAGTTCAAGGGAAGTGATTCTTCCCCTCTGCTCCTCTCTTGTGTGAACCCAATGTAAGAAGGATGTGGAACTGTTGGAGCAAGCCCAGAGGAGGCTACAAAGATGATCCAAGGGCTGGCGAACCTCCCCTATGCACAGAAGCTGAGAAAATTAGGGTTTTTCAGTCTGGAGAAGAGAAGGCTCTGGGGACACCTTATAGCATCTTCCAGTACCTAAAGGGGCTACAGGAGAGTTGGAGAGGGACTTTTGATAAGAACATGTAGTGAAAAGACAAAGGGAATGGATTTAAACTGAGAGAGAGTAGATTTAAATTAGTTATTAGGAAGAAATTCTTTCCTGTGAGGGTAGTGAGGCACTGAAACAAACTACCCAGAGAAGTTGTGGATGATCCATCCCTGGAAGCGTTTAAGGCCAGGTTGGATGGGGCTTTGAGCAAACTGGCCTAGTGGAAGGTGTGCCTGCAGGTGGGCTGGAACAAGGTGGTCTTTAAGGTTCCTTCCAACCCAAAACATTCTAGTATTCATAAATCTCAGAGAGCAGACGGGTAAATAATGTGTTGCAATTACTCTCATATTCTTGTGTAAAAGTCTGTATTTCTAAACTTTTACCAGTAACTCTTACATTTTACTCTGTGCTTCTTGGAAAGGATGCCTTCTTGTCTGTGTTTGTGCAGTACCTAGAACAACGAGAATACCTAGAACAATCTTGGCCCATTTCTGAAGCTGCTGGATACTTTTCCAGTGAAAACAACAGAAGTCAACTGTAATAATAAAATAATGAGGTCTCTAAGGTACACCAAAGTTCCCAGATTCATTAAACTCTCTCTCTGAAAAATGCATGGAAGCTTTCTAAAGCATTTTAAAAATAAACATAAAACCAGGTAAATAAGAAAGTGCTCTCTTGCATAAATCAAAAATTAGTTAAGTTTTGCAGAATAACTGCAATCTTAATAGGAAATATTTGATTGGAACTTAGTGGTTAAGGATGTTATTTTATCTTAGCAAAACCTTTAACCCAAAGAAAGTCCACAGGCTTTTGAGAAACTGAAGACCTAGCCACCTTTCACTTCTTTTCTCCTTCCCTCTTCTGTCTCCTTCTTCCCATCTGTCATTATCCATAGCAACACTTTAAAACAGTGTAAGTTGTTTTTCAGATGTTGAGACGTGAGAGCTTTTAACTGAATATTATGCTATATAGAGAAGTATGCCATTATTTTGCTGGTTGGAATATGCACTGCAATTGGTTTCACTGATCTACTTATCTCCAGCATCTGGAGATTTTAACTGAAGTGCAAATGACAGTATAACAGAAGCATATTAATTAAGTACTAACCACAGGCTTTGGCTCTGCTACAGCATACACTAAACAAAACACAAGGAATATAGGTCAAAAAAGCATGATATTAGATTACTTCTCAGTGCAAATATAATGCATTTGATTTTAGTAAGGTATTGCATATGCAACTCATTAAACTGTACTCTGAGATGTTTTGCTTCTAAACAGATAAGCAGTACTTGTCACTGCAAAGAACAAGTATGTAAAGAAAGAGCTACAGACTATGTTTAATGTGAAACATTTTGGATTTACCTACCTGATGAAGCAGTAAACATTTTTCTAACAATCTATGCATAAGCTGAAAACTTTGTGCTACAAAGTTCGAAATAGACAGTGCTGATATGCTGGTCGCCAATTAGATGTGGAGTTTACCTTTTCAACTCATGCTCATCTGTCTAATAAGCTGAATTCCTGGAAGGTTTAATGTGGTTCATTAAATGCTGCAGGAAACCCACAAACAAGAAATAAATATCTTAGTAACCTCCTCAATACCATTTTAGTGTGGTTGCAGGCAAAGTATCAACATAACTCAGTGAAGAGTGAAGCATTTTGTGGTTGAGACTGTAAATGCAGAAAAACATAGAATCACAGCAGGGTTTGGGTTGGAAGCAGCCACTAAAGATCATCCACTCGAACTCTCTTGCCATGGGCAGGGACACCTTTCACTAGATCAGCATGGACACTTGACACTGGGCAACCTCTCCTATAAAAAACTTATTTCTTATGTTCAGTCTAAATGTATCCTCTATTAGTTTAAAACCATTACCCCTGATTCTATCATTAGAGACCTTGGTAAAAAAAAAAAACAAACTTTCTCTTTCTATGCTCTCAATCCTTTTCAAAAATTGAAAAGCTGCAGAAACATCTCCCAGAAGCCTCTTGCTCTCCAGCATAACAACTCCAACTCTCTCAGCCTGTCTTCACAGGTGGATGTTTTGTGGTCATTCTCTGGACCTGCTCTAACAGGTCAATGTGATTCCCGTGCTGAGGACACCAGAACTGGATGAAGCACTGCAGGTGGGGTCTCACCAGAGCAGAGCAGAACAGAGGAGCAGAATCACCTCCCTCATCCAGCTGCCCACCCTGCTTCGTATACAGCCCAGGACATGTTTGGCTTTCTGGGCTGTGAGCCAAACATTGCTGGGTCATGTCCACTTTTTTATTCACTGGTATCTCCAAATCACTTGCATAGGGCTGCTCTAAATCCATTCCTTCTTCAGACTGTATTGATACCAGGAATTTCTGCAACACAGGTACAGGATCTTTGACTTGGCCCTGTTGAACTTGATGAAGTTGATGTAAAATAACACCTCCTGGAACACCAGTATCTATTTGAGAAGTCGGTTCTTGAAGGACCTGAACCAACAAGTTTCAGAGTTCCAAGACATCAGCTACAGTCTGGTTAGTGCCTGTGTCACTGTTATGTAGTACGATTATACAGTATAGAATAATGTCAGTTTTCAATGTAGTGATTAGGAAAGGTGGGAAGAAAACTTTTAAGGAGGATACAAATAACCTTCTCCAGTACGCACTTCTGAAAAGGAAGAATAGTGTTCTGTAGTGTGACTACAGTGTTGAAGATAAGTGAGAGGTTTCCATTTATAGCCAAATGCCTGCTAAAGATTATTCTTTCACAGTAAAATACTGTAGGAATTCATAGGAGTCTTAGTTCATGGAGAAATAGAAAAGCAGGGTCATCCAGAGGAAAGCAAGGGGGGAGAAAGAAGTGTCATCTATGTTCTGATGGATGATATGAAGTGAAGTGCTAAAAGGATGCAGTGAGAGATTCAGAGTGAGGAGAAAAATTGTTGAAGGTGTCTTAAAAGATGTAAGAAAAGTGCTGGTTCTGGAATTACATTACTGCATTCCTTTTCCTGTCAGTGCACTTCTTAGATTCCAGTGATAATTAATGTCACCTCCAGGTCGCAGAACTCTATGACCGATTTCCATTTCCAATCCCCAACAGGAAAGATCAGTGCTATTCATCTATTCGCTGTGAAAAACTGCAGAGAGATAGTAATAGAAAATACTGAAATACTCACAGGTGGGATTTTTGTCCAATTCTGGCATATCTTCACTAAGTGATTGTGTTATTTAATCTGAGATTAATATGCACTTATTGATTGAAAAGAAAAGCAATGTCTCTTTTCAATTTTAAAGAATATTTTGAGAGTGATAATCATTTTAGTTATCTGGAGATTATAGGAATAGGGTCATATAGGCCATTTTGTCCTCTGTCTGGCTATTTACCCTTCTACCTTTATTTCTGTAGTACTCACAACTGCAGTGCCTAAAAAAATTGACAGCCAGAAAACAGGTACTGCTACTTAGAATTCTCTAAACTATTCTCCATCAGAAATGCTGTAATGTAATAAGAAAAATCTGATGGGCCATATTAATATTTTGGTTTTTTTCTATTAACGTGAGCCAAACACCCCTTTCTTCCCCTAGCTCCTGGCTTTGAGCATCACAGCAGTATCTGGAGCGCTCAGACAGGATGGGGGCAGACTTTAATGTGCTGCATATTGTACAAACTAGTGGGGAAAGACAGACTGTATAAAATGTCTCAGTGTGCAAAGCTGAAAGAAAGGATGTCTTGTTTCTTCTTTACAGGTGGCTTTATGAAATGTTGAAAGTTTCTGCACTGATATCACACTTGAGAGAAAAGGCCTCTTTGTTCCAGTCAACACTTCAATAGAACTTCACCTCTTTCATCACTGGCTGTCTTGATGTCTTGCTTCACTCTAGATTTTTCCAGTATGACTTTTATCTTGAGATGGGCATTTGGAAAATACACACTCCTGCACAGTTACTAGCAAATTATTGTGTGCATCAGCCTCCAACAGAAAAAATGTAGAATTTTCCCACTGAGCTTGGCTCAAAATAATAAGTTTAGATGAAGGGAATATTTTGTCCTCATGCAACATAGACAGAGGCAATAACTTTGAGGTTAGTCCTCTGGTTTTACTGACCCTCATTTGTAGGATCACATGACATTTCAGCTTGGAAGAGACCCCAGGAAAATATCAAGTCCACCTCCTGCTCAAAGCATGGTCACCTATGAGGACAGACCAAGTTATCAGAACTTTGCCCACTCTAGTATTGAAAATCATCAAAGGTGGCCAACAACACAACTTGCCTGGGCACCCTTTTCTGATGTTTGGTGGTCCTTAGGATGAAAAGCCTTTTACTTATACCCTCTCTGAATCTTTTTTTTTTATTTTTTTTTTTTTTCATGTATCCTTCTGAGGACAGGATCTTTTGAGAGATTCCAAGTGTAAGGTGGCATGAAAACAGCCTTGTTGTTAGTGAATAACTTAATGAGTGTCAATCATTAGCTGTCATGAAGATGCTGAAAAAAGTTGAAAGACAAAGCACACATTTGGTGGCATCTAGACTCCAGTGTAGAAAATGAGAAGTAAGAGTGGAAAATGCTAAAGCATGTTCTTAGATGGCCAGAAGGTGAGGATAAAGTAGAAAAAAAAAATGCACATGCACAAGATATATTTAACAAAGGTTTATTAAAAAAATTTTTCTCTCTGCAAATAATGTACCAAGACCAATATTGTCAGAGAGAGCTCAGAGGATTTCTAGTTCTTTAAGCAAACTCAGGTAGGACTAACCCTGATATTTCTGTGAGACACTGTAAGACAGTATAAGTGGGTCAAATACTGCATCAGAGTCAGTATGTGTCAGCCTCTAAGGATGTGATTGTTGTAGTTTGCCCTTTAACAAAGAATAAATCATGTCTAATTGGGTGGAAGTGATTGGATGGTTTAGTTTACCACTGCACTGTTGGTGCTCTGCCCGAGATTTTAAAAGCCAGCTTGGGAACTCAGAGTGAAAGACAGAGACAATTAGCAGGAGGTTTGGACTAAAGAAGCAGCTACTTCTCTCTTCTTTTACCTTTCAGGGAACTTTTCTTTGTAAGTGTTTATTCCCAGGAGTTTAATTTTCCCTTGGCAATGAATGAGCCATTTATTTACAAGATAAAATTCGTCATAAACGTAAAAATTGTATTCTATTTCTGTATAATTTTTGAGGTTTTGTGTGTATGTGTTTGTGTGTGTGTGTGTGTGTAAGGTGAATAGATTATCAAATTCATATCGGATGGTCATAACATTGAGAAATCTTATTTCATTGTGATGCCTTAGGGTTTTCATGAATTTGTAGATTTTTATACTTCTAGGTAGTTTCTCACATATAGAGTAGCTTGCAACCTCTAACCCTGTGCTAGCTGTCTTAAGGGTCAGATAATAGCTGGAACACTGTGCAAGGAAAACATGTACCAGAGCTAAGGCAACTAGATACCATGTTAGTCAAAACAAGAAAGCAAAGCCCAGCAACCTTGGAGAAGCTCCAATAAGGGAAAGTGGCATGAAGTAAGGGGTCTTCAGACCTCCAACACAATTCTAGGAGAGGTGTGCCATGAGGTGGAACTGAGGGAAGTTCTGAGTATGGACATATCTTAGATTGGATACGGCCTTTAAATATGATAATTGAGTAGGGTTATAAAATTAGTATGCTGCCACTTAGATGAGGCTTTTCTGCTTTCTCCAACTCCTACACTTTGTTGACATTTTTTTCTCTCTCACACACACACACACACTCTGCTACCCAGTCTGGTGTGGTGCCCTGTGTTCCCCCCCCGAAAGGTGGGAGGGGAGACCTCAGAAGAGCTCTTGTTCTCTTGCTCTTCTGAGGTGGGGGGAGAAAATGTTTCCCCTTCTTTGTTCTCCCTGACTGGACCTCAAGGACCTCAAGTCCTGCTTTAAGGAAGACGAGACCAGTAATGGGAACTGGGTACGAGCATGAGCAGCTGGGGTAGCTGAGCTGCAGAGAAGCAGCTGCAAAAGGGAGTTTCTCCCTTCTTTATAGTGAGTTGGGAAGTGAGCTGACTTGGGCCCAGATGTTGCAAGAGTCAGTGTTCCCAGCCTGTGGGTGAAAGGGTTTTTCAACTGGGAGGGACAGGTTGTTATCCCTTGTCTGCTTCGGTAAGACATAGCAGAGTCTCTCAGGGGGTTTGGCTGGATATAGCTGGGAATTAAATGAAAGGGACGCCTTTCGGATTAATTTACTCTGCATGTTTTGAAGTGGTGGTGCTTGGAAAAGAGCTCTCATAGTATTCCTGAGGCTGTGAGTTCATCCTAGCACCGGTCTTTCCTATCTGTTACTTGTCAACACGTGTTGTGCTTTTTTATACTTTTTATACTTTATGTACTCTTTTATACTCCTTTATATTCTGTTCCGCAAAACCCTATAAGTAAAAGAACTCTTCTCTACTTTACCCACATAGAGTTGTCTTGGAAAGTTTTTTCTCCTTTCCTTAAGGCAAAAATTGTATAGCAGGCAAGTAAAAGATTCTTTCTGTTCTAAATCATTTTTCTAAGGACAAAAGATGAGACCAGTAGCTAAACTGCTAGTCAAGGATCCAGGAAACATTTTTTTTTTTATTTTGTTTTTGGTTTGCTTGGGTTTTTATGTTTGTTTTGTTGTTTTTTGTTTTTTTTTTTAAATTTCTAATCTTTTTTACTGTTTTTTTTTTTTTCCATGTAAACCTAGGTGAGTCACAAAGGGATGATTTTATTATTTTGTTTAAGTATGTGGGGCACATTTCAAATAGAGACAAAGCCATTGTCATATCTTAGATATTTTCATAAGGACATTCATATTAAAGGTTACATACTAAGCTCGTAAAAAAACCCAAAACTTTTCTTTAAAAATGCCTTGAATAAATAAAAAAACTAATGTTTTCGGCTGAAAAAGTCCACACATTTTAAAAAAAAAAAAAGTACAGTTATTTTCCTGTTGGACAAAAATTGTACTGTAATTTGGTTTTTCTCTAACTTCTAAAAAAGATCCCTCCATATTGAGAGAAATAAATACAGGGATATCACTTTGGTGCTGGCCAAATTTCTGGTCTTATTAGTCCAGTGTTTTCTGATGACACTGGATTGTTTACATTGCATTTTAACTTCCTCACATACAACTGGACAGTACTTGACTTTTTCCTCTTTGCTTCTTTTTTCTTTTTTTTTTCTTTTTTTTGTTTTCTTTTTCTTTCTTATATTGCTTGCAATTCATTATCAAGAAGAAGAAGGTTTGAGTTGAAGTTGACTTTGTGCTGTGTGGCATCAGTGATGATAATAATTGAAATATGTGTAGACAAATACGGATTGTTCAGGGTAAGATCCTTTGGAGGACTTTTGTGAGGGTTCAGACATTTTTTAACACTCTGCTATGGTATCATATAGCTAATTAAACACATTGTGATGAACATTTTAATACGAATCTGAAGAGAAGCAAGCTGGTTGGCACATGGCTAAACTCTGGAGAACAAGTGTCCTTGAAATGGTTGGCTTAAGATTGTATTTGTTTAAAGCCAGTTTCACAACACATAAAGAACATACCATCTGTCACGTAGACAGCTAAGGTATGGTGATGAGCAGGAATGAAAGCTGTCCAAACCCTAACATCAGCAAAAGAAGGTCCACAGGGGAGTAGTCACAGCTCCAAGCCTGCCAGACTTCAAGAAGTGTTTGGAAAATACCTTTGGGCACATGGTGGGATTCTTGGGATTGTCCTGTGCAGGGCCAGAAGTTGAACTCAGTGATCCTTGTGGTTCTTTTCCAACTCAGAATATCCTATGATTTCAGGAAAACCAGATACAGGACTCATGACTGAATGATGATTCAACACAGCAAAAAGAAAACAAAGCATCAGAGCATTTGTAAAATAGGGTTGTTGGCAGGATCAGCTGGACAGGTTATTAATGTCTTACAGAAGGAGCATGAAAAGACACTGATGAAATAGAACTCTGATAAAAGGCTAGACCTGATTGTGTGTTCACTGCACAAAAAGCTGGTATCTGTAAAGCAGTCATGCAAACAAGTCTTTAAGCCTCCTGTAACAAATTATTCTCTTCCTGAAATACTTTATGCATCTAACTAGACAACTTAAACCACAGACAAAATTATTTTTTAATTACTGCCTCCTTCACAGGAGAAACACTGCCAGCAGGAAACAGCAATGCTGTATTAAATAATGTTATGTTACAACGAAAGTGCAAAAGCTGAGATCACTGTGGTTATCTGAATTTAAAAGTGGCCTAGTTATTGACTAAGGATATATGAGATCATAGAGAATAGGGCTAATCAAGAATTGTTTAAATGAATGCTTCCAATTCAGAAAACTTTGATTCACTGTAATCAAAATCCTTCAACACAATATACATATGAAAATATTTCCCAAGAGTATCTCCCAGATGTTCTGTATAAAATATGTGAATATCAATTGCCACAAGTACTTGACATTTTATTACTATCCATAAATCTCCGTGTCACATGCAGACAATGTCCCAAGAAATGTGAGAAAATATGAGTTAACAAAATCACACCTCAAAACCATCCAGAGCTGATAAACAAGTTGTAAGGTTGTTAGTTTGCAACCTTCTAGCTGCAAAACACACACCAAAAAAACATATGCATCGACAGCTCACACAAACAGCTCACACAGCTATCTCAGGTTTACCAGGACTACTGCAAAATAAATTTTAAAAGCCTCTTTTTCTGTTTTCTATTAGTTGGGGCTGCTGTATGACTTGCCATATAGGTGATAGCTAAAAGTAGGTTTCCATATCAGGCATTTTAAATTAAAAACATTGTTTTGCCTCTTTCTTTTCAAAATGAAAGTCTGACAGGCCCAGAGAACATGTTGACTTTCCCTTCACAGCTGGTCAGGAGACTGGTATCTGCACAACCAGGGTTTTTTTGCATACATCAGTATTCCATAAAACACACCCTTTCTTCGTTCTTCTCCAAAACCTGCAAAATACTTTCCTTGAGCAACACTCTTTACCTTCTGCTTAATTGAAAAACAGGAAATATTTGCACGGTGTTTTCTCTTACACCTCCCCATGTGAATCCTGATGTTTCCTTGAAAATGTTCAAGGCCATGTTAGATGGGACCCTGGGAAACCTCTAGTGGAAGGTGTCCCTGCCTGTGAATGATCTTTAAGGTTCCAAACAAAAACTGTTCTATGATTCTGTGATGATCAACTGCAATGTCATTACACCCAAGTGGCCACTACCACATTGTCCCTTACAGATTTCAGTGTCTTTTTTCTTCCCATAGAAGGTTACATTGTTGCTTCGGAGAAAAAAGAAGTCTAACTCCCTTCTGTTTGTCACATCAAACTCTATTATTTTTGACTTTGATAACATGAAAGACCATGTCTTAGGCATTTTGTATATCTTCCTTTGTATCTGACCTATCTGATGTGTTCTATATCAACTGAATTTCAGCAATGTAGCAATTTGGGGTTTTTTGCTGTTCTAGTGGTTTCTTATTTATACTGATATCTTACACTGGTGTTTCTAGATCTGCTGTGATTAGTTCTAAAGTATGTTTTTAATTTTATTTTTTATTTGACACCTGGGAATCAATATAATATTTACAGCCAGTAATATAAACATCTTTCCATTTTATTATCTGGTTCAAATATAGTCAGTTTATCTATAGTCAATTCAATCAATCCAACCAATTTATCTAGTTCAATTTGTCTATTTTGATACAGTTGATTTTAATATCCTGGAAATCATCAGCCTGTATGTCTTTTTTTCCACAGCTTTCCTCTTCAGGCTTGGTACATTGAGAATATCTACTTAATTTTCTTCTATTATTCCAACATTTAAAACTATACTTTTTCTTCTGCTCTCATATCCTGCCTGGAACAGCTTTAGTTGAGTCCCTATTTCACTCTGTTCCACTTTATTGTGGAACCACCTGTTTGTCTGCCTCTTTGCTGGGTGATAGTTGACACAAATTGCACATCCTGTGGTCTCTATTTTAGGTCATCTAAGGCCTGTGCCAAGTTAAAAATTAATTAAAAAGAAAATTCATAGACACAGCAAAAGAACTAATGTAAATCTCTCAGAAATTTAATCCATACCCAATTAATGAGTTATGGTTGTGGTCTACCATGGGATTCTGGCAGTGTCTGAACTATCTTATCATATGGCTGGAAAGAATCCATGAGATCTGACTCCTCAGAATAAGTTCACAACCTGTTTAAGGTCAACATTTTTCTTTTTTTTTTTTTTTTTTTTTGGCTGTGTGACTTGAATGCAAAGATATGGGCATATGGGACAGGAAAGACCACACTTCCACAGGCTATTAATGTGTGAGCTACAGGTAAGGGTTGTGAAAAAAGCCAACTGGGTGCTTAGTGCGTGAGGTTTGACAGGTCTGAAGTGTGGGATCTGACACTGAGAAGTTCGTATATCCCACTGCACAGCTCAGGAGAAGGAAGGGGTTTGGTGCCACACAGAATCTCTTTGAGTGATGGAGAAAAGTACAAGGTTACTCACAACTGACAGTAGAGGTTTCCTCTGACACCTGAACACTCCTCAGAGGTCTGCTATCTAGGGAGGGACCTCCTATCAAGGCTCAGATCTCACAAGTTAAGGAGACAGAGGATTAAAAAGTGCCAGAAAACGTCAGAATCCTGGCAGAGTGTGAAGGACTCCTGTGGGGTTCTACAGTAATGTACAGTGGCACTGTAACTACCTTAATGGTTGAAACATAGCAACAGGCCACAGAATTGCAACAGATCAGACACGTAGAGGAATTTTATACCTTGGGAAAAACTCTACATTTCTTTCTCTTCCAATGTTTTCTTTTGCATTAGAGGGAGAAAACTCTAGAGGAACTAAAATAGATTAGCATAGACTATGTACAAAGATTCAAAATAGAACATGATCACAGTGCAAATGATCTACTCCAAAGGGGAGAGAATTAGAGTGATGAAATGTTATATGCATTTAATAATGATTTGGATGCAGTGACTAAATCCATCAAAATCCACTTTATTTCTTTACAATGACATGCAAGCTAAACTAAATATCCTAGAGTCAGGACATATCACTGCTCTGTATTTTTAAGCCTTTTGATGATTTTCACTCTGAATATGATCTGTTTGGCAATTAATGATCCTCATTTCCTTGTTTTATTTTGTGTGTTTCTTTTATTTGTTTTGGTTGTTGTTGTTGTTGTTGTTGTTCCCTGAGATACTTTTTTAATTCCTTTTAAGTGCACTTCTAACATGAATCATTCAATTATAGAATGGTTTGGATTGGAAGGGACCTTAAAGATCCTTTAGTTCCAACCCGGCTGTCATGGACAGTGACACCTTCCACTCGACCAGGTTGCTCAAAGCCCCATCCAGCCTGACCTTGAATTTTTATAGAGGTGGGGCTCTCACAATTTCTCTGGGCAACCTGTTCCAGTGTCTTATCACCCTCATTGGAAAGAATTTCTTTCTAATATCTAATGAACATGGATCTGATCTCTTTAAATACCGCTGCTCAGACTATTGATTATATTGTGTTACTTTCACTTGTAATATAAAATTAGACTTCCAGGTCTGATGTGGTCACAGTGCTCATTATAAGACAACTGAAAATAAGGAAATTGGATGTTTTTTGCTTCAAAAATATCAGTGGAAAATGACTGTTCATCATTGATTGCATGAAGATCTACATAGCTGGTAAGCAGTGTTGAGTATGTGCAGTTGGGAATGTAGCATTCTGCTGCCAATGCTGTAAACTCCTTTAAACTAAGTATGTGGTCAGTTGGATCATGCGCTAATATTGTAGAGCACTGATCTTCCTAAGAATCATGGAATCATTAACTTTGGGAAAGATGCCTAAGATTTTTGAGTCCACCTGTTAATTCCACTGTGTTCACTACTAAACCATGTCCCCACATGCCACATCCACACACCTTTGGGACAGTTCCAGCAATGGTGATTCAAACCTTTCCCTGTGCACCATATTCCAGCCTGTCCAGACTTGTCTGTAGATCCTTCCTACATTCAAGCAGAGCAACACTCCCACCCAAAATAAACTGGGAACATTAGGAATGTGGAAGCTGTACATATCAGGGTTTCTTTGGTCATACACATGCTCTGCAGGCAACACTATAGCTTAACAGATGCTTGCAGAAGACAAAAGTAATTTTGGAAGAGCAGAGGAAACTCTGCATACTTTGTGTCTGACTCAGCTGCTGATGTAGGGGCACCAAGTGCTGTTTGAGATAGCCTGGGGTATTTGAGACATTCACACTGGGTCAATAGCAGGAACCATAGGAGATGTATAATCTCTGGGAGCAGCAGCTGGAGATCAGGCATTGTGTATTAGAACTTTACAAGGCATTTAAATGTCAGTAACTGAACTGAACTCCTTAAGTTTTCTGAGTTTTTATTTCTGTGGCAGGTCTAAGTCCTGACTGCCACAGTCATTGCCCTCTTCCCATGGAACATGCTCCAGGCTCATTCTCCCATTTGTTTCCCTTCCTCATTACTTATTTTTGTTGAACATCAGCACAGTAATCTTACAGAAAGATAGTGTTTTGTTTTGTTTTGTTTTGTTTTAATTCTGAACTATAAAACTGTAAGACCTTTACAGAAAGTCTTGTAAGGAAGAAGGTGGAAATGTACAACTGGCAAGGGAAATACAGTGACCAGTAGTGTGGCTGCCATGGAAACATAGCCTAAAGCTAACAAAAGACAAATTCTACCAGTATATATTTAATGAAATTTTTATTAAAAAACAGGCAAATCTGCTATTAGAAACATAATTCTTGTTGGTCAACATTGCAGCTAAGAATCTGCTACTTATTTGTTTACAGTGGTTGTCACTCTGTCAGTGCAGGTGTCAGTGTATTTTTAATGTAGTCAATATCACTGATGTAAGTGGCATCCAAATTGAAGCATTAGCTTAGAAGACTTTTCAAAGGAGAATATCAGGACATAGCTACATAATTTAAGCACCTGTATTTACCTATATTTATTATCTGAATGGGAATTCTTGCTTTATTAACATCAGGTAACACTTTCTTTTTTTTTTAATCAAAATTACCTTTCACCTTGCCAGCAAAGTGTGTAATGTTCTGACATTTCTGCATAGATTGTACAAATAATCAGAACTATTTAAATCAAGACTTATTTGGACAGCCACACAACGTCTTCAGTCTCTTCAATCTGGG
Source organism: Dendrocincla fuliginosa (assembly GCA_035047845.1). Lineage (NCBI taxonomy): Eukaryota > Metazoa > Chordata > Aves > Passeriformes > Dendrocolaptidae > Dendrocincla > Dendrocincla fuliginosa. Next base: position 145,716,826 of record JAWWMO010000083.1, on the reverse strand, counting down.
ACTTCTTTTTTTCTTTTTTTTTTTTTTTTTAAACAATGGTATATTTTGCAAATACTGTTTTTGAAAAGGATCTCACTCATTCACTCATTTAATTTACAAATCATATTGTGTTGATGTGTCCACCTTTTTTGATTGAGGTGGTACAGTCACACAATCTATAACTTCTTTCTGCATGGGAAGTGATGCTTTAAGATATTTGGGACATACTGCTTTTAGTCAGTCACCCAGTAGCATAAGATGATAAAGCTAGCTACTGAATTCTGGGAGTTGAGTTGATCAAACAATACAAAGAGCTTAAGATCTAATCATATATACCCAGTCAATCCCCAAAAAAGAAATTGAATGCTAATTTCCTCAGTACATAACATGCACTTCATCCTCACCAGTGACCTTGAGATCAAGAATGGATATACTGATTCTGACAGAAGATTAAAATTATGTTCTTATGACACTATAGAAAAAGTTTCATTCCTTAGAAATTTGAGATTCAGAGCAACTGTCTTTGAGAAGAAACTTGAAGAGTCAGCTCAAATATTTTAGATTTCAGAAAGACACATTTTTTCCAGAACTTGAAATCCCAAGATCCAGAATATGAGATACTGCCAGTAGGTTGTTTTGGCTTAATGTGCTCTTGGAGTTATCAGAGTCATGAATGTGAATGACTCTGGGCAAATAGTGACACATGGGGCAGAACTACTGTTGGGTGAAAAAGCTCCGAGAGATGTGGCTCCCTCACTACAAAGACAGGAGTCACACAATGGGTATGAGGGTGCACATATGATGTTGTTTGATGTAGACTTGCATCCTCTACCTCTGCACGATCACTTTCCATGAACACTTTGCTTAGAGAGACATTTACCTCATGGAAAAGGAGGATAGATTGATTTACCTCAGGTTTCTAATATCAGGGACAAGAACAAAATAATTGGAGTGCTGAACATCCTCAGTGTTAGTATACTCACATGAGAAGTATGAACATAAACAAAACGGTTTGAAAGCTTTGATACATAAACACAGCTACAGTTTGTTTGCTGCAGCAGAACTTTGAGGCAATTACATATGACTGCACTATGAACAGGAAATGACTGAGGATCATTCAGAAAAAGAAAAAATAAAGGAAAAAGGAAAAGAGCAGGAAATATAGCCCTGTGCACCAAGATTGTTTGTCATTAGTAGCGTTAGATAACTTCCAGCTATAATTCCAGAAAAGGTGAATTGAAGGGAGGTGACTGAAGGAGGCTTGACATTTCTTTGAAAAAAGATAAAGCAGTTACATAAGCAAACAATTCTATTGCACATAAAGGGCAGCATTTTAATGAAACAACAATGTGGTTAAAGTTTAGACTCAGATACAAATAGAAACAAGAAGGAGAAACTGAGATTAATAAAAATGAACATAAATATAAAATGAAATAAAGTAATGAACGTGTATACAAAGTTAGAAAGATCAAAAAGCAGCATGGAGTGCAATGTGTAAGAGACATCTAGGGTAACAAGAAATCGTACTTTGAGCAGTAAGTGAAACATCATGGAAAATCTTGATTAACTCAAGTTAATGTCGTTCTTAAGTTTCCCTGTAAAAGGTCAATGACTAGCAGATGTCTGAAAATATGTGATAAAGGGAGAAGATTTCTCAGTTTTTTGCTTTGAATAGGAAAACAGAAATGAAAAAGTAGTTACAAAGACCTGATAAATTTCCAGTTAAAATAATTGTACATTTTTAGTAACTGTCTCTACCTTAACAATGGAAGATATAAACCAGTAGCAATCAACAAGACCAAATGATATGATTACATGAAACCAGTGCAATTTTCCTCTAAGACAGAGTTACAGGCTTTCTGGATAAAGATGGTAAAATAAACAGTGAAAAACAAAACTTAATTATAAAAAGGTTTATTTCATGCTCTCAGATAAACAAACAAGGAATGCTAACATGAAAACATGGAATCACCACCATACGAGTCTTATAACCATTCACCTAAAGAAGTTATCAGTTTCAAAAGAGAAAGAATGTATTTGTGGAGTCTTGGAGAAATCTAGGTTGTAACTGGTCAATGCATTCATTAACTGTGTAAGCAATTTAAAAAAAGGGTCTCTTTTTTCAGTTTGATGATCATATGAATCTGAGAGAGGAAACAGATACACAAAATTAAAGTAATAGAACTGAATATAAACTTGAAAATTGGTAAAACAGTCTTGCAAAAGAAACAGTTGAATCAGATTAAGTGGGCATAGACAAGTCTGAGGTGTTTAATTTGAAAAAAAAATAGTCAAGTACACAATTACATCTCACTGTAGCAGATCTATGGAAAGAATATCTGGGAGATAGAGAACAGCACGGGGCAAATATGAGCCAAAAAGACTGTAAAGTGAAAATAAAAAACTTTATTTTGTGTAGCAGAAGGCCCAAAAGCCTCTAGAAGGCGTGAATTCCTTCACTCCCTTTCAGGTCTAATAATGTGTAAGGAGTAATGGAACTTAAGATTTTGTACCGAGTAGTGTGCAGTTACTGAATATTAACCAAAAATAAACATGAGCCTAGAAAGCAAGAAGACTGAACAGCATTTTTAATTAGCAAAATTAAAATCATCTGATGCTGCACTGACTGCAGTGGATGCTTCGATATCTTACTCTAAAGAAGATATGCCTGCACTGTGAACACCAAAATATAGGCATGGGAAGTTTTTATGTGAGTTGCAGCATGGCAAAAATCTTCCCAGTACAGGACTGGGATTGATTGCCTGGCAACTGTGAGGTTCTCTACCACTGGAGGTCCTGAAACAGGACTGGACTGTTTTGGGAATTAAGTTGGTGTGTAACTAACAACTTTTTTCAGGGTAAAAACGTAAAATAACTGGTCTTTTAAATCCCCCTGGGAAATCAGGACTCAGAGCCTGAACCCGTTCATGCACTTAGATATCTAGATCAAATTCCTGTACAAGTGCCTGTACTTCATCACAGACAGTTATTGGATTAAAACCAGACATAATCCTGGGATCTCTGAACGACTCCCACCTCAGACTTCCTCACCTCTGTTGACTAAATAGAGGGAGCACTGGGAAATCAGCCAGTACGTTCAGCAGGCTAAAGCCAGTGCCTGGAGATAGATGTATTGCATGGCACCTGATCTCCCTTGGATTTTTTCTCAGCAATATTAACACTTCAGTGGGTGTATGTATGGAATGGGGTGATGGCTTCCGCCCTGATTTAGTGCTCTGCATGATTTTGTTGCCCTGTGTCTGACTTTCTACTACACTGACCCAGTCTGACTCTTGATAACTATGCAAATGTACTTTTATTTCTACTCAGAAGTTAACAATCTGCTAAAAGAGAGCTCTTGAAGTAGGACTCCCAGCTACTGCTTCTTTCCACAATGTTAATTGTAAAATACATTTAAAACCACTCTGCATCCAAATTTTTATCTCTGCAGAATGGACTTATTATGCCACTAATTTCATGGGTGTTGTGAAGCAAATAAGTGTGAAGTATTATTCCTGGAAGGAATAGACCCATAAAAATCAGTTTAGCATGAAGGCTCTCTCTTTATCAGTGCCACTGATACCAACTACTTTTTTAATGTATATGTATGTACAGGGAGAGGCAGTTCTATCCCTTGAGACAAGTGGGAATTCCAGTTAAGTTGCACCATGAGCAAGTCAAGCGGTCCTACCAGCAGCACAAGGAACTGGAAAGTTTCTCTTTCACCAAAATGTTGTTCACATCAGTCAGTATCTAGTGTATGTGCCTTGCATCATTCCAGTATGAAAGAGATCATCTCACCAAAAGAGGTGACGTAGGACTCACCCGTAGATCTGTTTACTATCAAAGTGGAAACATCTGTAGACACCCTGGTGAGTGGAGACAGCACTTATTGCACTGACCCGATGAAGAGAAGATGTGTGAAGAGTGCAAGCAATTGAAAGGCTCATCTCTTCCTGTCTACACTGTTTGGGTTTTACAATTTCTACAAATAGGCAATCAAGGTTCAAGATTATAACCTTTGATTTTTTCAGTACAGGTCTGATAGTTTTCTTTAGACTTCACTACTTTAATTGTTTTGTACATTGTTTTTTTTAAATCAACAACATTTTCTATCTCTCCTTTTATCTCAGTTAAATCTGGATTTCGGCATTGATGAATTTTAGCAGTTATGGATTATAGACCAAGTTTTCTGCAGAAAGTGTGATTCTTCTATTAGTGTTCTTAACATAAAAGATCTGGTGAGAGTGGCTGAGTTCACAAGTTATTTAGAAAATAACTTTATTTAGAAAGGAAGTGAATTAGATTTGTTTCCGGAGAAGTAAAATCTTATCCCAAGTCTTATTTCCTAAATTAACTTTTGCTAATGTACCATAATAGAATATCATGGGTTTTCCAGAAAACTTGTGGTAACCCTTACAACGACTTGCTTAGCTGTGATTTCAGAAACATGTCCTCGAAATTCTTCTCATGTTCTTGGTTTGGAGGTTTTGTTTTGTTTTTAGTAATAAGTATGTGTAATCATGGTCAAAGTCCATCCTACTTTTGTCACCTTTGCATTTTAATGGTGTCACAAAGACAGATACAAAATTAATGATATATTAAAGGATAAAGGGACCTTAGTTCTCTTGCACTGCCACAAAGTGTCACCCTTTTCCCATGCATTGCCTATTTTGATTGCTTTATGTAGCTCAGGAAAAATAATGTCTCCTTTAAAGGAGACAATCCCAAAGTCCAAGGACAGAATCCGGGGCTGTGTCTGTTAAGTGAGAAATGTCCAAGAAGATCTCTGATAAGGCAATGGAAATTGAAAAAAAAAACCACAACAATCACAGAAGAAGACAATATGTGGTATTTTCATTAATATACTGTAGATATTAAGTGCCTTTGAAGATCACAATGTGGTTAAAGCCCACCTTTAGTCTGTTTACAGGGAAGCTTATTTGTCTGTATACAATCAATCTTCTTGTTTGCATAAAGAGAAAAAAAAAAAAGGCTGCCCTTCGGCTGTGACTGCGCACACTTTGTAGATCTTCCTTTCCAGCTGTTCACAACCAGCTGGGGAGATCAAAGAACTGATGTGTGAGTTCTTTGACACCACTGTGTTTGTAATTTGGTGTCATTTCCCAAGCCAGATAAAAACCATGTGGAACTAGGTTTTACCAAATGTGGAACTGTGGAAGGGAGACTCTTCTACAGGTAAATAAGGATCAAGGCAGAGTTCTTCATGTTAGCAAGACTGCAGGAGGAATGCTCTACAGGTACGCAGCTCTATCCAAGCACATTGCTGTCTACAGGATAAAAACAGAAAGAAAAACAACTGTGTGTCCACTGGGTGGTGGAGATATGAACCAGTCCTAGCTGTTGGCTCAGCTTTGTACGTGACTGCCCATGACAAATTGCTGTGGTGTAGGATGATTGAGGGTACAACGAAATATTTGTGGGTTCTGACTCCAAGCTGTTTTCTCCTCTCATGAGAGGAAGAACACAAGTACTTCTTGAGGAGCTGCAAGATAAAATAATCGAAGTTACCATAACTGATACATAATAAAAAGAGTTTGACCCCATAAAGTTTAAAGGACTTAAGGAAGTAAACCACCAAATTTTGTTCAGTTGTGGAAAAACGGGCTTAGCAATGTATTCTCTCATTTAAAATTTGCACAGGAAATGGACACATGACCTAAGACCTCCTGAAGGAATAGATGGGAGGAAAATATGACGGTCGGCATTTATTTGTATGAAATGACAGCATTTACTTAGATCTTGACTGCTGTAAGTGCAGTTTGTTGCTGATCCATGTTATATGTGGTGAAACCTTTCCATTGGCAGAACAACAAAAGACAAGTAGGAAAACCTCAGCTTGTGACAGAAGTGGACAAAAAGACACTGCACGTGAGCAGCAAGAGTGGGTGATCCAGTTAGGAATTCTGAATTATGTACAGAAAATGGTATACATGTATAGGTAATGTCCACAGTGAACTACGGTCAGGAAGAGTGGAATGAGGGAATTAGACTCCTGGCAAGAATCCAGAGATAGCCAGTGATATTTAGACAGATTGTCAAGCTCTGGGAGTGCTACCCAGCACTTCACATTCAAGTTGCAATGAATAATTACTGTGCATGCAGTGGTTAGACATGTAGGTCATGGCTGGTTCTGAGCAGACAAAGGTGCTTTCATGATTTCAGTGGCTTCCTATACATTGTTACCGTATTTAGCAATAATTTAATCAGTGCAGTCATTGACTGTGCAGGGTTTCGTCAGCCACAATAATGGTACTGCATCTCCTATAGATCTATTTCTTTTGATCAACTGATGCACTTTGCTAAGAAGACAAAGTTGCTACTGAGGGTGGGGGATTTTATTGTTCCAGATTTTTTTCTCAATAAAACTCTACAAACCTAATTTCTGTCTGAGAGCTCCAGCCCAATGGTAAATTGTGTTGAAAGCAACTAACATTTACTGAAGTGATATTTAAAATAGAGAAATAGAGGAATATACAAAGATCCAGAAGGTTGTTTTCTGTGAGAAAAGGGCCAGAAGAGAGAAGACATATGAAAAATATGTCAGCTTACTAAAACCAAACTAAACCAAAAAAACCCACACCCAACATTTAATTAATTACACTTGGGGTTTTTTGTATTTTTTTTCT
>JAWWMO010000083.1:145679070-145710097 GCA_035047845.1 Dendrocincla fuliginosa | reverse complement strand
CATTTAATTCATTACACTTGGGGTTTTTTGTATTTTTTTTCTGTAATAAAATGTTTTATTACAGCAAAAGGAAATAAAATCTTGCAGCTTTAAGCAAAAAATTGAGCTTTTTTGGATTTATAGAAATGTGCTACATTTTTTGGTAATGCAAGGGAGGTGCCAAAAAAATCAGCTTATCATCTATTTAGGACTGAGAAAATAGAAGATGTGGGAGAATGTCAAGAAACAACATTATCTCCCTCCTATACTTTGACAACTCTGAAAAAAAATGTTCTGGACTATTTAGAGAGCAATATATTTGAAGATGATGCTAAAGGCAGAATGCTAGCTGGGTTTACCTACAGATAACAAAATCATTTTTACAATTATATCTCTAATAAATATAATTGAAAAAAGGTTATTTTGAATACAATGGTTAAAATGATCTCTGCTGGAAATTTCATGGTAAAAGACTACAGTGTTTTCAGAATTTCTTTTTTAAAACCAGCAATTTCCTACTTCTATTAAATTGACCAAGTAATGGGAATTCTGACATTTGTCTTGAATGACTGAGAAGAAACAAAAAATTCTGTTGGTAGAAATTAGGCACCTGATTGTAAGAGACAGTATTGGTATGGGAGAGCTAATTTAGGCATGTAGGCATTTACCTCAAGTCTTCAGACAAATTCCTGATTCTTGCAGCATGTTGGCATCAGAAATGTTCTTCCTAAATGTGTTTTTGATTTTCTGTTTATTAATCCACCCATTCCTTATGACTATTCCTGTGGCTCTCATTCTGAAATACCAAACTTCCTCCTTCTGAAGACTGAGCTTCACTTTCTGACTTCTGAAATTTCTATGGGTTTTGAGCACATAAAAGTTCAAACCCCATAAACAGGGAACAGAACTGCAAGTAGAGCAAGGAAGGCAAAGCAACAAACAAAGTGGTAGAGAGTTTTTCTTGTTTGCTGCCTAATTTTTCTACTATCCTGATCCAAGATCAGGTTCTTTGTAGCAACAATTCGCTAAGAGTCCTTGGCCAAAGTCCTAGTAAGTATTCACTCACTTGAGAAACTCACCTTGCCTTGCGCTGAGCTGGCTTGTCCTTGTCATTTCAGCTCATGTTCTGTTATTTGGCTTAATGTCTTTGGAAGGAGTACAATGCTTTGATTGAAAAAGTAATTGTTACAGTGGGGATGAACTAAATGAACATGGAGGAGGATTCATTATGCTGAGAAGAGCAGGCAGAAGACTTTGACTGTATTTTCTCCTCCCTTCCCATTTTATGGAGGTTAAAAGGTAGGGAGAAGTTCATTATAGAGAGATGGAGCAGACCTACAAAACTATTTTGCTGCCTACACTCAGTTGCAGATTTGATTATGAATTCTTATAAAAGAAAATGCCTCTGGGTTGATGGGGTGTAATGTTGATATGAATCTTAACTGCAGAAATTGAGGATTGTTTTCCTGGAATACAGATAGGTGTTGATGTGGGATATTTTAATTTTTATTACTTTTTAAATGTCAGCTCATTCTAGAGGACAGGGTTATCTTTTCAGCAAACTATATTATAAATACCCATGAATCCTATGCAAAAAGACAACAGACAACTTTTTTATCTCTTACCTTCTCAAACCATCCTTTGATACAGAAAGGGAAGGCTATAACTGTAGACTCATGATAAATTATTTCATTGGCATGCTCAGGAAAAATACAAGACATTGCATAGATACAGAAGAGAAACTTCTGGGAAAGTTTAAATTGGTAGACACTGAAACCTCATCTTCTAAGGAGTGTTTTGTGAAAGCACGTATAGTCATAAACATATGGATGGGGCCTTGCACAACCTGATCTAGTAGAAGGTGTCCCTGCTCATGGCAGGGGAGTTGGAACTAGATGATCTTTAAGGTCCCTTCCAACACAAACCATTCTGTGATTCTATGCAAGCTTTGGCAGGTAGGATGCAAGATCCAATACCAAGCTACATGATTTCATTTTCCTGAAGGTTAGACTGGACTTCATTTAATTCCAATGAATTTAGGATCTGTACCAGAGCAAGTTTGAAATGGATCAGAACTTCATTTCACATAATGTGCAGGTGTTCCTGAAAAGCATGAGAATCTCTAAGATCATTTGCTAAGCTCAGAAGATTGTGCTTTCTCCCTTTAGATCTGTTATACTTACCATATTTACCATCTTTTTAAAAAAAAATTCTGCTTCTAACACTGATGATGCATGTTAATATTACAACTGCTAATAGCAGAGAAATAAGAAACAAACAAAATAAAAGAAGTGAAGAAGTGGGAACAGAGGTTTTATTTAAAGTCTACATTTTGCAGAGTTGCTTCCAAAACCTGTATGATAGCATGGAACAAACTGTGATAGAAAATTAAGGTCATTGCAAAGCTTGCTGTTCTCTCTCCCTTTCACAAGAATTTTGGTCCATGTCTTCCCACTGTCTGCACAGCAACCATCACACATAGATCAAGAGGTCAAAAGATCTTACGACCTTTCAGCGAACTGCTAATTAATGGCATATTAGTGTTCTCAGTCAGGCAAACAGAAAAAACATTGTGAGTCGTAAAACACTTTTGACTAGGGTACATGGGAAGTCACAAATGGCTAAGCAGAAGGTCAGCTTTTTGTGAAGATTCAAAATAGAGTAAAGATTCAGAGCTCTGAAGTCACAGCAGGAGACCTTCATCTTACAGCCACTCTGTTCCAGCATCCTTTATGTGTAAACAGCAAGCAGGAATTCTTAACTAAAACAAAATGCTGCACTGCATGCATAATGCCTCCCTTGGGGAGTGAAAAAGAGAGGACAAATTACGTGTGACAGATGTTAGCTACATCACTTAACACACTACTGAAAGGCATTCAGGGTATATCAGAAAGGTATAGTGTAATGTGAGACTCACCTGAGCAAGCTCTGAATGAGAAACTTGACATACAAACCCTGGAAGAGCATGATACTATTATGGCTGTCCTACTACTGGATCCCAGAGGAGATTATTCAGACCTGACATATACTTGCATTCTGGTCACTGCATTGGGTCATGAAGAAAGGGTTTTGGGTAGTGTGTATGTAGTCTACGCTTCATCTACAAAATGATCATGTTCCCAGACCCTATTTGGTATAAAAAACAGATTCATTAAGAGATTAAGACATCTAAGGTGAGGTATCTCCTTCTGTGCCAGATGTGCAAGTTCCAACTTTACTCAAAGGAGCTCTAATCAGTCACTGGAGACTGGATAATGATTTACACCAGTGTAGAGGTTTATTTTAGGGATGCTTGGATTGTACTCTAGGCTTTACTAATTAGGTGTGCTATTCAGTTTCCTAAAAATTGTCAAGTGTTGCCATCTGAGCTGCTCTGAGATAACCTGCTTGCCATATAGACGCTGCTTCAGACTCATATGGATCTCCTGTAAACCCTTTGTCAACCTACCTGTCCCAGGTGGATGTTTAAGGAACGGAATGAAACCCTGGCTGTCCACTGGTTATGACAGAAACTGAGATTCCTTGCTCATGCGTTGATATTCTCGTACAGACATTTATGTATAAAGACCTCGACGTAGCAATTAATTTTATCTCTTCTCTCCCTATACAGAGCCAAGACAGACACAACTTTGTCCTGTTGTTTTTTCATTTCAGATTTCCACCGGGTAAAATATGGTTCCACACAAAAGGAAAGGAACACTTCTGAGGGACAGAAGGTGTCTGATCTGCCTGACAGTGAAGACCAGAATGAGTGGCTACCGAAGCAGATTACACAGGGTGGATGAGAAAAAACAAGCAAATATGTTGAGGAAAGAGCCCAAGAGTGTCGAGAAAAAGTTGCCACCATCAAATGGTCAAAGAAAGAAGTGAATTTTATAACGCATGTAGTCTATAGATGCATATAGCCTATACTATATGATGATGCATTATAGTTGCATTAAATGTCTACATTATTGTTTATTGATAAATATTTCATGAGTCTTGATGCATACTCTGCACACATTGTGGTGTGTGCTTTGCCTTCCTTTTTTTACATATTTTACCCAGCATGTCCTCATGTTTCAGATGTGCATACACTACAAAATGTTATTTTCCTATAGTTAATATATATCCCATTTAGTGAGTTAAATTCAGTAATACATATATCACATGCTTTTCTTATAGTACGTAGGAAACATATGGATAAAATGCATTAATTTTCACTATGACTGACTGAAGAAGTAATATTGAATAGCTTCTTCACGTTAGTTTAATACAGGGGTCACCGTTGTAATGTCTATAAATTTCATAAATCCTTCTTGGGTAATTTGGACTTATTGTGGCCTGCTGGGGAAGTGTAGAAGATATGGGAGCTCATGCACATGTCCTAAACACTGATAGATGGAGAACTACAGAGCCAATCAAGTATGGTTGGTAATGTGAGAAAGGACAAGATGTTGCTGGAGGAGGGGCCATATGGAGGTAGAGCAGCACTTTTCCAGGACAAATGTCCTCATTCTGGCTCCTGGAGGTAACCACAACACAGCACAGCACAGGTGCAGGAAAGAGGCCAAAGACTTCAAAGACCTCTGACCCTCCTCCAGAAACGTCTAGAGGAATGTGCATGATAACTGATTTTCATAGAAAGCAAGAAATGGGGAAAACTTATCTATAAAAGTACCCAGGACCTTGGACACTCAATCAGGTGGATCGATGTTGGAGCCAGGACTAATGATCCCTCTCTTTCTTCCTTTCTTTCTTCTTATGTCTCTGTCTTCCCCTCTTTAATCAATATGTCCCTCTCTCTTTCCTTTCACCCTACCCCTTTATCCAGAACCCCCTGCCATGTGCTTATACTAGGAGATCAGGGAGTACTCATACTGATTTTCATTCTAAGTGTGTAATTTACTACTTAAACTTTATAAGTTTTTGTGAACGCCCTGACTTTTGTCATTCCTTTTGCCACTGAGTATCTATGAATCTTGAGTGCTCCCTTAAGGGTGAGACACCATACCTACTCTGTTCTCAGCAGCTGGTGGATGAAAAAAAACTGTATTGGAATGAATTTCATGAACCACACCGGTTGTGGCAGTTTGGTTGTATTCTATTTGCATTTCCTTGGTACATGTGCAACAGGACTCATTCTTCCCAGAATTTTCCAAACTACATTTTATGAGCAGCACTGTTTATCTGATTACATCTTGTGCAGAAGGATAGCATTACACCTACTGCACACATGTGAGCGTAAGTGTATGGTCATTTGGCACAGGAATTGCTGTTATTGTGCTTCTCTCTTCCACTGGAGAAAGGTGTATGATTGCTTGTCCAGGAAAGATGAAGATATATCTTGGGTGATTAGAGCACAATAGTAATTTCTGTCTATAAATTTCTCAAAAAGTAAGTGACTGTTGCTTGACTTCAAGTCTCTGCACTCTGATGTTCTTCTCTGAAAAACTAAAATAATAATATCACTCCACTATGTCTCAGAGCTGTCATCATCATTTTGAAGTCCAATTTAGAAGGAAAAGGGTTCTAAGCCTCATCTGGCTCTTCTCAAGCATTTCTGTGTTTTAGCCATCGTATTTGTCTACTTAAATTGACTTCCCCTTGTTTCTCTTTCTAGATGGGCAATAGGAGGAAATAACTGTTTGTGTGTCTTGAGAATCAGCAAAAGAGTCTGTCTACAAAATGCTGCCTCCATTGTAGAGAATATTTTTCCCATTGCAACACTGGCTGCCCTGTGAAAGAGCAACAGATTTAAACTGCCCTTTTAGTATGACTAAATCCTGCTACTGAGTTAAGATACCAACTTTTGAGGGAAGAAAGCAACATATTTGAAGTATTATCATCCTGTGGTAAGTGTGGGAGCAACTAATACCTCCACTGGAGTTTCCTGTGTATTTTTTTGGGTTTTCACAGAAGACTTCTATGAAAATAATTTTTCAATCTCTTAACTGAGCCTGCTTTGATTTCTTCAGATGAGTTGTAAGTGGAATGACAATAGTGGGGGAGTATCTGCTGGCAGTTCATAAACCAGATTACATTTGAAGCCTGCCTCTTTCTGTTGTTTGCCTTCTTGTAAGCTCAAGGAGGATGAACTTATTCCACCATGCCAAGGCAAGGCTTTAGTGATATCAGCAGCTAAGAAAGTGATCAGGAAAATATATGGGAAAATAAGAAGTCACTGATTGGAGAATAAAGGGGTAAGGGCTTAGGAATGCTTGAATCATTTCCAGTAATAAAGTTCCTAACTACTTCTCCTTAATACAGCTGATTCACTGTCACTCGACTTTTGAGCACCATTAATGCCCAGTTTAAAATATCTACGAGATGGATTACTGCACTAAATACTTTACAGTACTGGGTTTACGGTCAGGATTTAGTGGAAAGCTTCTTTCTCCTATAAATCATGCTATGAATATTGATTGTGGTACCTTCTACTTATCTAAAAGTTTTATGAGGCTTTAAAAAAAAATAAAAAGCACTGACTCTGTTTTGGTGGGAAAGATCCTTTCCCAGAAACTAATATGAGGAACATCTCTGAAATATACCAATTCAGTGTTTATATAGTTAAGAATGACTTTATAACAAAGTGCTGCCAGTCCAGACCAATTTATTATATGCTATACAAATATTAAACTGCCTTAAATCAATAGTTAAGAAGACAGGAGAGTGCTTGGGTGTTATAAGTCATCATTTTAATGAAATATAGATTATTCCAAGACTATTAAACAAGTGGTTGATGTCAGAAAAACTGTTCACTTTTTCAATGCTAAACAAAACCATCTATTTTAATGGAGTAAAATCAATAAGCAGCTGAGACCTGCCATGTAGCTTGAATGCCCAAGTAAATGTATAGTTAGAACTCCCCATTGATAAGTAGATGGGTTACTGCTTGCATGCCCTGGTTACTAAATCTTATTAAAGGGAATGTTTTAAAGGAAGATTGAAAAAAAGAAGAAGTAGGTAAAAGCATTTTGAGTTAATCACTTATTTTGTTTAACAGACAGTTACAGACAATTTTATTATTTTTTTTAAATACTTTCCAAACTACATATGAGCAGCATAGATATTGGGGGCTGATGATAATTCAGCAGGAGGGTAAGTATTTCAATTTAGCAATTGAATTGAGGAAGAGCTGGGGAGCCACAAGTTAAAAAAAAAAAAATAAAAGTTGCCTAAGGTTACAAATAATTGGTTTTCAATAATGAGCAGAGTTTTGCTTAGTGCTTTCAGGATTATCTTAAAAGAAAAGAGAAAAAAAGAGTATAAACCTAGACCAGGGTTGCAAACTCACCTTTCATCCTTCAAAGCAGAAAAAAACACATTCTATCTCAGGATGAAACCAAAGCCCTTATTTTGTGAAACTGCCTCTTCTTTGGACAAGATTTCAGATTGCGAAGATGCTAAAGCCAGCTGGAAAACCCATGGTGAAGTCTCTTTTTGAAAAAAAAAAATAGGCCTTATATTTGGGGATGTTTGTGGTGAAAGCTCTAAGCTCTTTGGTATTTTATTTTTGCAATTGAATTTCTCTGATTTTCACTCTTTATAGAATAATCAAAAATTCACTTAGGTAAAGGGAGAATTACTTTATAATATGGAATTTAGGGCATTCATCTAGAATGAAGTAGACTTTGATCTGAATCATATTAAGTAGAAATTTGAAATGAGGTCTCTCATGGCTGAATACACTGGCACTTGGGTAGTTAGCTAATCACAGGACTTCTTTGCTTTGATCATTTCTATCGTGAGGCTGAGAAAACTCCCAGTGCTTTCCAGTGTTGGCTGTACTTCATAAAATTTTTGCTTGGAAAAAGCCTTTCTTCAGGTTTCTCCTCTTAGTCTAGCTGTTTTTCACCAAATCACACCCCATCCTCTTTCCTCCACCATCAGCTTCCACTGACTCTGCTAGTAAAACACGGCTTGTGAATACATCAGAAGGCCACTGTCACTTGGCAAACTACAACTCCTGAAGGCACACAGCTGAAAAACTCCAAAAGAGAAGGCATTACACAAATATCTCCTATTGTGGCTCATTAATTTATATTCATGTTTCAACAGGGCATTAATTAATGCCTTGTTTAAGGTTACATTTGCAGCTGGTTGTCTCTGAACAGAGTTCAAGAGGAGTCCCTTACTTTAAGGAAAACTGAGAGTTTTCTAAAATATTCTTGAAGGAAAGCACCCAATTGGTTTTGAGACAATTGTTAATGTTGGTAACTAAAGGTAACTTGCAACTCATTTGCTTAAATATAGACATGGATTGTTATTTTATATATCTTGAAATATTCCACCTCATCACCCAGCGACTGGTCATAGAGGAAGGAACAATAATTGTTAATATGAAGAATATTCCTTACCTGTAGCAACCAGTGAACAGACATTGTGACATTGTTCTTGTAAGAAAACCTGGCAAAGTTTCTTCACACAGCCCAATTAGCATGTTTAAGAGATCATTTAAAAAGAATAGTTCCAGGAATGTTGAGAAGACATGACCTTCCATAACATTTTTTTCTGCTATTTCAGTTATTGATGAAATGAACATAAAGCAGTACAAAACTATATAGCCAAACAGCTCTTTTCTTTCTTTGTTCTATTTTTTTAACCTACCATAATATATCTCTATATTTTTAAATTAAGCCCAGCAGGTAGGAAGATCCTATACCCCTTTTTAAATAAGATAATTTGTCCCTGCATTACAGCAGCTTTCTTTGATAAGGTATCTTTCAGGGTTTAGCCCTGCTGCTTCCTGAAAGATGAGTTAAAGATCCTTTGGAATAAATCCTAATGACTGCCTAAGTAAATGCTTTTTGCAGAGATGTGTGAAGTTAGATCTTGCTTTTCCCTGACATGTAGTTCTGAGACATCCTTATCCTGAAAAACGGATTTTTTCCTCTCTTTTTCTTCTGATATACTCTTTTTTCCCATTAAAGGCATTTTACTTAAAGCTGATTGCCTTCAGCGATAAGACATCTTGAAAACATAAAGATGACAAAAATACAGTGCTCAAATTTCTAATGCCAGTAAGATTGAAGTCAAGAGACAAAGTTGTGCCAGGTGTTCATGAGGGAAATAAAGATAAAACTTCTTGTTCTTCCATCATTTACCAGTCTCAAGGACTGGGGAAAAAAAGTCTTAGAGGACAAAGCTGATAGTAAGGCAATAGCACAGCTGGCTCTGGGGCTGGGAGAGGGAACTGAAGAGCCCCAGTGCCTTTTTAGTGGTGAGAAGCTAATCTGCTGCAGGGTGTGCAAGCAGAAATCTGTTCCTTGAAAATGACATCTTCTCCCTGTGTGTTTTCTTGCAGGCACTCTGTGCTCTGAACCAAACATGATCAGATGATTTGAATGAGACAGGGCTGATTAGAGTAGTCAGTTTTACCTTATTTCTCTGCTTGACTGAAGAAAGTGATGGTAAATTCCTGTCTCACAGTTCTCATCCATTACTAGTTTCATTACAGAAAGAGTTCTAAGAATAATATTCCTTTGTCCAATGGAACATAATTTTGGCAGCTCTCTATTCTTTCCTTTTATGTATTTGACACATGTTTTACTTCAGTTAGCTGGGGTGAAACAGGAAATTAACACTGTTTAGGACACAATTTTAATGAACATTTTCCTCGTTTTTCATTGTCTTTTCATCTCTAAAATAAAACACAAAGACAAAACTGGTTTTGTTTGGGTTTTTTTGGTTTTGTTTTCGGTGGCTTTTTTCCATTTCTGTATGGCTTTTGTTTCTTTTTAACCTTAAAATACAGTCTTGCAATGTTGATAGAACAGATTAGAACAAAAAGTCTGTGGACAGTACAAACTGAGAGAAATTCTTGCTAAGTAAAATCTTTGGGAATGGCTGCTCTGAATTAACATTGGGAAAATCTTTAGAGTTCCCAGAAAAAAACAAGGTTTATTAATATCTTTACATCGACATATCTGGCTTCAGAATATGGTCTCTCTACTTATTTTACTCGTTGCCTTCTTGCCTCATTCCTCTTAGCTACTCAGCTGAACATGTAAGATTGTTTTTCACCCCTTTGCTATTAATGATGTTTGAGGGTGGATTAAATTCTTCATTTCATGTGAGATCCAGCTTGAACTTCCAAATTAATCTGGAATCAAATCTGAAGTCCTCACAGTTGGGATAGCTTTGATCTTTCATTATTTTTTTGTGCTTGACTGTTTCTGCTGCTTTGTAACCTAAAGAACAAGCAGAGAAACATCCATTTGTTCACTGAGTGCTCTTTCCCATTGAGCTAAATGCAACTCCTTACTCAATAAACTAAGTCTTTCTGCATCCAAGGTTGCTACATTAATTTAGAAGAGTTCCTCAAGGCAAAGATAATAAAAGTAAGACACACAAAACTGATGAGAAAAGCCTTGGCTGGTTCATAGTATCATAGAGTAGTTTTGATTGGAAGCAACCTTTAGAAGTCACCTAGTCCAATGCCCCTGCAATGAGCAGGGAATTCTTCAAGTAAATCAGGTTGCTCAGAGCCCCATCCAAGCTGACCTTGAATGTTTACAGGAAAGGGGCAGCCACCACCTCTCTGCGTGACATGTTCTAGGGTTTCATCATAAACAATTTCTTCCTTATGCCTGATCTAAATCTATCCTCTTTTATTTTAAAGCCTTTACCTTACTGGTACTGGGGGTTGCCAAAGCTCAGGTGCAGCAGCTTGCACTTGGTCTTATTAAGCCTGCTGATATTCCAACCGGACCACTCCTCAAGGTTGTCCAGGCCTCTCTGGATGGCATCCTGTCCTTCAGATGTGCCAGCTGCACCATTCAGCTTTGTGTTATCTGCAAACTTTCCGAGGGTGCACTCAATCCCTTTGTCTATGTCTTTGATGAGGACTGTAAGCAGTACTGGTCCTGATTCCAACCCCTGAATGACATCACTTGTCACCCATCTCCATCTGGACATCAGCTCATTGGCCACTGTTCTCTGGATGTGACTGTCTAATCAGTTCCTCATCCACTGAACGGTCTGCTCATCAAATTCTAATTTAGAGAGATGGATGTTGTGGGGCACATGCCTTACTGTACTCTAGATAAAAGACCTCTGCTGCCTTTCACTTGTCCACTGATGCAGTCACTCCATCACAGACCCCTCAGCTGGCCAGGCAGGACTTGCCCTTGGTGACGCCATGCTGGCTGTCCTAAATCACCTCCTTGTTTCCCACATGCCTTAGCATGGGAGAATGTGTTCCATGATCTTCCCAGGCACAGAGGGGAGGAGGACAGGTCAGTGATTCTCAGGACCCTTGATATTCATGTAATGTTTCCCCTTTTCCAGTCTCCTGGGGCTTCACCTGACTGCCACAACTTTTGAAATATGATGGAGAATGGCTTGGCAACTACATTATGCAATTCCCTCAGGGCATTGGTCCCATAGACCTATATGTGTTTAGGCTCTTCAGGTGGTCATGAACCTGATCTTTACTTACAGTGGGAGGGTCTTTGTTCCTCTGGTCTGTGCTTTGTTCTTCATCCACTTGAAAGATGTGGGAAGAGAGGTTTCTGGTAAAGACTGAGGCAAAAACTTTTTGAGCACCTCAGCCTTTTGCTCGTCTGCTGTTACCAGTCTGACAATCTTGTTCATTAGGGGAGCACAATTTCTTTGATCTTCCTCTTCTGACTGGCTGGAGTATTTTGTTGGGATTTTGTTTGCGTGCTTCCATTTATGGAGTGGGTTTTTTTTTTTTTTTTATTTTGAAGGGGGGAAGTAATTTGTATTTTTTTAGGGAAGTTTTTTTCTATCTTTTTTTTTGTTTTAATTATTTTGGTGTTTGTTTGGGTTTTTTTTGTTTAGTTCAGTTTGGTTTTTTTATAACAGCTTTTAACATCAGTGCAAACCACATAGGTGATGCTGAGAAAATGGATCTTCTCAGAAACCTTTTTTCTCTTCCCTTATCTTTCCCTTATGCTCAGTGTTTGTGTGAATTTGTCATTGAATCCTTGTCAACATTCAAAACCAACTTGCAGACATGAGGTAGTTCTGCTTCCTGGGTCAAATGTCCAAGTGTCATACAGAACTGTCATGAAAACCATAATTTATATTTAAGGGACTGATTGCCATAGAAAAACATTGTCAAATGGGTGTTTTCATTCAGGGAAGAAAATGACATGTCCAGGGCAGGGATACTGAGTTTCCATTCTTGAGCATTTCCTTTTCATGATGTTGTTCTTAAGTTTTCTATGGAATCTACAAAAAATTTTAAAAAAATGAATAATATTTTTGATAGTGAACTATAGGATTAATTTTAAGGACATAAAACAACCTCTATATGTGTTTCTGCCTCCCAAAGTTATGATTCACTATGAAAGCAGGATAAAGACTGCTACTGATCCACACTCATAGGATAATGATAAATAGTTACTCTTGAACACAGTGCAGCATTTATTTGTTTTACATTTACCATATTTTAACTGTTGCTTTGGGACACTGTAAGTATGAAACTTTGATTTCTATAAGTCTGACTCCTCATTCTATCCAAAAATGAAGAAATAAAATAAATTGCTGAAAATAAACAAGAAAAAAAACAGGCAGCCATACCTTCTGTTTGTAAGAAAGAAGAAACTTTTCACCTGGACTTCCATGAAAATCGTTCTCTTGAGAAAGTTTAGTTCAGACCAGAAAACATTAAGTAAGTAACCTTCTTTGCGGTATTAAAGGCTATAAAATAACTTGTGACAACTTCAAGCAGCTAGAAATATAAGAAAGTTGAACTCTGAAGGCTGTGTGGACCTGACCCCGCAGAACAATTTTAAATAGTAGCTTAACCTTACGGATAGACTTTACTATACGTTCACCCTTAGCAATGCAAAACAAGGCAATGTGTATGATACACCATGTAAATTGATTTCCCTGTGTAGGGTAAGAGTGAAGAGTGGCCCAACATGCCCAGAGGAAAGGTCCATCTATGTAGGATCCACATGTCCAAGAATAAACAAAAAGCAAATGCCCTTGTGAAGAAAAGAATAAAAAGATGTTTTCTCTGTAATCCTGTGAAGCAGCCCTCCAACTTCCTAAACTCTGTGCCTCAAGAACTCCTTGAATCCAAGTCTGTATCTTTATAAGAATAAATACAGATGCCATTTCTTCTTACTCAAGGCACATTGTTCTGCTCTGATCAGGAAGCTCATTAGTAACAGATCTGTCCTGTCTTTCCATCAATACTGTCCCCAGATGTCTTTCACAGCTCAGTGAGACTCAGCATCTCATGAGAGTTTGGTATCTGTCTAAGGAAGATAGGAACATGCTCATCTTTTAGCATGTTTTGGAACACAGTTCCCAAACTTCAGGTTTTACCACAGCCTGTGCTGCCAGAACAATGCTTCAATTAAATTCTCTGAAGTAGCAGAACATGAGTCTAATGTATCCCTTTTATAGGTATATTTTTCAGAAGCACATTGGTATACATGATGAATGAGTATGTTAAGAAGAAATAGATTTTCAGATAAGACTACATTTTAGGTCCCAGTACGAGGGAAGATAATTTAAATTCTATGATGCATGAATCAGTGCACTAGAGGCATACAAATGAAGAGAAAATTGGGTCAATCTCCCACCCTAAAACCAAGTTAAGCAGCTAGACAAAGATGTATGTGAATAAATTGTTTAGCAACATTCATCCTTTTGAAGGGCCTGCTTCATCATTTTATTGAGCCATCTTTGTCTTGGGACATCTGCTGAAACTGCAGTTTCAAAGACATTCCTGCTGCAAAATCTTACATGGAACAACATGAGAGGAAAAAAAAATGAAAAAGAGGAAGGGAGAAGTGAGATAGAATTGTGCAGGTTAGAAGTGTACATATAAAATGTTAAGAACCACAGAGGTCAGTGGGTGCAAAGTCCTCACAATGCATTTGGAAAACAGAAAGAATCTCCATCAAATAAATGAATGATGTTTTTGACACAATGTTTTGCAAATTCTGGAGGGAAATATGCTCCAGACTGTGCCTGTTTAAGGAAGAAATAGCCTATGTGTACCTCTGTCTGGAGTACCACTGTATGGTAGAAATAAACCCAGAAAATATAAAAATAATATAAAATAATAATAAATTTCAATAAATATATCTAAATACAATTTCATTTTTTCGGGCATAATCAATGTTGATTAAAGTATTTCAGAGAAGAGAGGAGATGAGATGACACAAGACGAGACAAGATGAGAGGAGAAGGCAGAGGAAAAGGGAGAGAAAGGTTCAAATTCAAAAAGGCCTATTCATAGGGATTCCAAATACCAGGGCATTTTATCTTGCACATGTACAGACAGTAAATCTACTTCTCTTTTTGTAATATTCTCTTAATGGCATATAAATACACATCTGTATTAGCATCACTCTTTACTAAGGTAACTTCTATGATATTAATGACTAGTCCCACAGGTATTTTCTTAACTTATATGGGTATCAGTACATTAATTAATTGATTTTGAATAAAATACACCAGATTTTGAGAGGCTTCAGAACTCAGTTCCACCTCAGTGACATTACCTTTGGCCTTGAACATAAAAAATAATCCCTCTAGATTTGGATGAAGTCACATAAGATAATGTACATTTGCCTCAAAAATCTCATCCAATCAGTTTTAAAAATATATTTTTAATGTTATCTCTTTATCAGGATTTGATTTTCACCAGTAAGAAAGTATCTGTTTATAAAATAAAAAAAAACTATTATTTTTAATTTAAACTCTCAAACATTTTTTTTTTTTTTGGTCTTTGCCTAAGAGTGTTGATCACTGTAATAAGTAACTGATAATTAATGACATTACCTGAAAGCACAACAATAATAGAAAAATAACATGAAAACAGGTATTTATTATTGCAAGAATTGACTCCAGTTTGCATGTCACTCAATAAAGATGCTTTTGTACAGAGTCTTGCATACAAAGATTTTTGTCTTGTTCACAATTACTATTTAATCAATAGTGGATGGATATAACAATGTTCTGCAGCTCAGTTTAACCTTTTGCAAATCCAATTTGTGAAATATTTAGAAGAACTAAAATTAATTGAACTACTCATTATTAATGTTATCTATAATTTCTTTCTCTGTCTCTTTAGCAAATTGTAAGTGAACCTGTCTTATTTTCTTTCAGTAAATTATTAAAATACAGGAATAATTTATCCAGATCATTTTCATCTTAATTTGCACATCAAAGTATTTACTGTTCATGTTTCACTTTCAGTTGTCAGATACGTGAAATTTTCTCTGCTCTTTGACTACATAAATGAAATTTATGGAAGAGAGTAATAACAAATAAGTGGATAATAGATAATGTGCTTTGGATGAACATTTTGGCACAATAATATGTGCAAAAATGCATAAAGCTTTCGAAATCTGTGGACTTGTTCATAATAAATCACTTGCCTTGATAATCATGAAAAGCTAATCACCAAAACCAGGCAAATTTAATACAATACCTAAAATAAGAGGTGCTTTAATTTCTTAAAATGCATGCTAGTTTTTATTTTTATGTTTTAAAATGTTTTCTCATTTTTGCAGCTTCAGAGAAATGCAATCCCCTAGTAATATTTGTGAACAGTTGGAGTTCTGCTGCTGAAAGGGTCTACACAATTAATTATTTCCCCTTTCAGCAGTGTATGTTAACATTAACACATTGAATATGTTATGACAAAGTCTGTCTTCTCGAGTGGCACAGAACACAGCTCTGTCATTAAGCATGTCATAGGCAGATTTCTTGATAAGACTTGCTTTGTCTGAGTTTGGACCTGTCTGTATGACCTACCTGTCAAAGCTTCTTTGTTTGCTTGTTAGGTTTTAATAGAAAGAAATAGACATTTCCAGAAACAACTTCCTTAGGAGATGGGAATCTCATGCTGCAAATGCTTATTTTTCTACTGACTGTAATGAAGGACAGTTACCTTCTTCAGGTACAGATGTTTGCAGTCAGGCCCATGTCTAAATGTAGGAAATATGAATCATTTTTTTTGTTCTAAAAAATCATTTCACATGACTGATATTTGTCCTGCTATGAGTCATGGTGTGCAGATACAGACTTTGACGACTCTAAAGGATCATTATGTGAATGAGGCAGGAGCAGGACTCCAAAGTCCTTAGAAAGTGAAGGAGAAACTGGCAAGTTTGCAAAGTTGTTGATTTAACCCTGAGTGTTAAGAGAATCCTCAAGGAGAGTCTTCACATGTGAGTGGAATAAGCAATGAGGATTTACAAGAAATATTGAATGTAAGGTAATAATAATAACAATAATAATTAAAAAGTTAAATGGCAGCATAAAGAGGGTCTTGTGAATAACCTCATTGATTTGAGTACCCTATTTCACCTTAGGGATATGGTGTTGGTGGGAAGCCAGCACTATATGTATGAGGCAAGTTATTCCCTTTCTATGCTCCTATTAACCTTCTATCTGACTCATAGATAGTTTACAGAGATCTATCCTCTGTGCCATTGCTGGTGAGAGTTAGGAAATTATATCTGCAAAATAATTGACAGACTAAAAATCTTCAGAAAAAAAGCAGGAAAGCTCCTTAATTTCCATGGACACATTTTTTTTAGGCAGCCTTTGCAACTTATGTTTGACGTACGCCTTGAAAAAAGTCAATTATGAGATTTCTCTGTGATGTTTGTCTGTTTGTGAAATGTGATTTTCAGGTAATACCAACTCTCTGAAAGTATTCTCTCTCTGTTTAAGGGCAGCAGCCTCTATGTAAGATAAAGGGGTTTGCTTTTGAGATGTGCTAACTCAGCATAAGAAGAATGTATTCACTTTAAATGAACTATAAATTCTTGTTTAGAATTACAGTGACCACCCACATTCTCCTCATAAGTCAGATAAGTGGACCGCCTTTAAATCTCCAGAGTCTCCCTTGTTATCCCTTACTCTTCAGCAGTAATCCAGTTGTCAAGAACAAGCAACAAAAACTATCTCAGCAACTGCATTTCTCATTGCTGGTCAAGTTAAGGTTATCAGTATTTTAATCATAATTGTTCTCTCCTATGGGTAAGTGAATATAATTAAAAATAGCTAAAATAAATTATTTTTTAATTTAAATAACTTTTACTGAAGAGAAATTGGGAAAAATATGGAACAGGAAATAAAAGAAAAAATAATACAGCAAACTTTGACAGAGTCATTTGTAAGTGTCCTTTTCATGTCCCTCAGAAGAAATTTTAGTGAAGATTTCTCCCGAGAGGTGAAATGTGTTAGAATACGACGTGTATCTTATGACATTTTGTCATGGTTTATGTATTTAGTGTACACTTATGGATTTAGTGTATCATAGATAATTGGAAAAAATTTGTAGACAATAGTAAATTTCCTTTAAGGATAGTCTAATCTGGTGCTCCATGAATAACAATTTTGTAAATGGGTAGCTATGAATACTCCTAACATAATCTTGTAAAAAGCTGAAAGAAATATCAGAAAAGAAAAAAAAAAATAATCTCACAGGAAGCAAATTAATGAATACCAAGGTATCTTAAATATAAAAGTACACAACATTATTTTTCTTTGTAGAACAATCTCCACTTGCATCTCTTCTCCCAGAGTCTAAAGGGTTGATTAGCAGGGAAAAGTGTTGCTGTTTGAAATCGCAGTAACATTTCAACAAACGAGTGTAATCACCGCAACAAAATGTTAACAAAATCCCTTGTCAGAGCTTTACAACCAAACCTAAACAACATATGTTCAAGTTCTTTTGACGTTTCCATCTGAAGGGACGCTGCTGTTTCCTGAACTGTCTTAGTCTAGCAAATGTCTTTAAGGAGTTGTAGAATACTGAGGAGGAGGGGAAAGAACAAGATCCTGCCTCAGTTCTATAATCCTCTCATTGTCAACCTTTGATTAGCTCAAACCTGACACAGGCTGCCGCGGTAATGCTTTCAGTTCCTGGGGAGTGATCTGTGCTGACAAATGTGACAGCACTGTAATTCTCCTTAGCTTAGCACTTACACTGTCTTTGTCTTTGTGCTGAAATGTTCTCGACAAAGCTTCAAAATGGGTACTTTTGTTTAGTCTTTTATTGTCATTTTTCTGAGATATTTCTTTGGGTTCACTGACTTTTAACGGGAGTAAAATTCTATTTCAAGTAAGTTTGGACACCCTTTAGTACTCATAAAAAAAAAAAAAATCTCTACTCAGTGTAGGCTTTTCAAACTCAAATGATCCTTAAAGTGTGGATTTGCATTTATATTGCAGAAGACACAGGCATTTTTCTTTAATGATGCAGGTCTTTGCTTTTTCAGATGATGAGGAAGACCCAGGCAAACAAAAATGTCATATCATTCTGGCAAGAATTAATTGTTAAATTAAAAATTGCAAGCAATGAAAAATCAACTTAGATTTCCTGAGGATTTTAAGCTTTCCAGGTTTGTAATTGTTGATTAACAAATTATGATGTTGATTAATGATGACAAATACGATGTAGGACCTTTTTAGAAAGGAACACAGCAGAATTTATTGTGTTTTTAAAAAATTATTATTTTCTGGTGGACATGTTTTATGCTGGTACTTCCGTATCTCAAAAGAGATAATGTCAAAAGCAAAGTTACAAGGAGGAAAACAAAAATATGAAAAAATACTCTCAACTATACAGAAAAGTTACCCTTCGAGGAATTGTATAGATTTAAGTTTGGAAGAAGGAAATGAAAACTGTAAATATTATGAAATAAGTGCATACAGCATAGTGTGACTATGAGAGTACTGAGCTGAACTGAGAACAGGGCAGGAAATATTTTTCAAAGCAAAAATAATTAAACTATGGAACTCATTGTAAGACTCTTCAAAGACCAAATCTAAAAACAAATTCAAGAATTGATTGAGTACTTTCATGAAGGAAAAGTCCATAAGCAGGTATTAAGCAATGCACACAAAACAACGTAGAAGCACCCTGGGCTTTAGAGAACCCTGTGACACAAAATGTCAGACACCTGGAGGTAAAAATCACCTTATTTTTCCCCTGCTCAGGTCCTGTATTCAGTCTCCAGCTGTAGGCTAGAATGTCACTGTCAGAAGTCAAGGTACTGATCTACAAATGGTTTAGCCTAGCTCAGTATATGGTCTGCCATGTCAGCACTGTACCCCAAAACAGACATCCCTATGCCTATTTCATTTAAGAATACTGATCGAATTGAAATGTGTTGGGAACAAAAATAGATTTTTTTCTATTCAATAAACAGAGTATCACCTACTGGTTCTAAGATATTGTTAAAAAAGAGCAACTTTCCCTCCCATTAATTATCTGGATTCTGAAAACTCATTGTCCAGGGCATTGGAAATCTGCCTCTCACTGATTCTCCATCTGATGTGGAAAATTCAGTTCTGTAGCTTTCCTCTCCAAGAGGGAATTCCATCACCACCAAACTATAGGCTATTTAGTTGAGGAAGTGATTAAATGAGTCTCTTTTCCAACTCGTTTCTTTGCTTTGGAATTCTTCCATTCCTTCTGTGCTCAGAGCAAAGGCTTATCCACAGATATAAGTTAATAGCCCAGTGGTCAAGCTGCTGATCACACAGAGCTGCCTGCGTCTATTTTCAAGCATTATATTTTAGTCAACAGCTGATTAAAGTTAAGTAAGCAATCATTAGCTTGAATGCAGGATAGAATCCCTTAAGATAGCACTGAATATGTTGATTAAGATACTCTTTGTGAAAGGTTTGATTTGAATGGTCTCACAAGGAGAAGGATGTTCTGAATATTTAGAAGCTCAGCTGGCTACTATCAAAAGGCTATTCTGAGCTCTGAAACCTGATAAGAGGATGCTTTTGTTTTGGTACTTGGATGACAAAAACTAGAAACTTCCTGACATGTTTTTGATTAGCCTGAACATAATTTTTAATGTAATAAGAATCTGAAATAATAAATTTCTGTTATGATGTTCTGCTATTGTTATGGGAGAGATAATTACAGATATCTCTTCAGTTAAGAACGAGCTCATAATTAATACTAGAAGCAGGAAAGACAATAATCTTACTGATTCTATCTGTCAATACAGAAGATCCTTCCCTACAGCTCTTGCAGATTTGGTGAATTTCTGTTCTCTCTATCTTCCCATTCATTTCTACCAGTGAAATTGTAATGTTTTCAGTAGAACTATTAGTTATCTGTTTACCTAGAATGCAAGTGAAATCCTGATAACACACATATTCTCAGAAATTTCTATTAATATCTAGTAATACTTCCTTTCATTTTAATTACATGTTATTGTATCTTTAAACCAGGATATATGTGCTTTTTCTTCATATGCTCTTTCACTTTAATTTAGGGCATAGGGAACGAAAAAAAAATCTGTAAAAAGACACCCTGATCTAATTGTTTTTGTCCAGGTCTACAATTGATATTGACTATTGTGAACACTAGACATAATTATTACTCTAATTAAAATTTTAAATAAATAAGAGCTATATATCAAAAGCCAAATTATAATAATGTGATTTTACTGAAGCAGGGCAAATACACAGTGCACTAAGTCTTTGCATGAATTATACATGAGACTTTATGGATGACTTACCCTAATTTGAAGAACCCAAGAGAATAAAGAAAAAATACTGTAACTAGATGTCTTGGGTGGGGGGGGGAAACAACAAATTTCAGATTAATGATCACTCTTTTTAACCCGACATTGGTACTTTGTAAATATGTGCAGAAAAAAACACCTCATATTGAAAGTTGGTTTTGCCCCTTGTATGTTAAATAAACCTTGGTTTCTTCTCTCACTTCATGCCCTTCTTTTCCTTTCCGTAAGTTTATTCCCAGCTCTTTGTAATTAGCTTTGAGGAATGGTTTGAGGAACCATTCTCTCTAATGGGACTCTGAAATGCCATCATGGAAATATGAAATAAAATGTTTAAAAGCTTGAATCATGGAGATAAATGCAAGAGACATGTAGAGATCTAAAAACTGTAGATCAAGCAAAAGAAATTATGCTGACGGGTGCTTTAGTGAAAGATATTTTGGCTTCGGAATGCAATCCATTAAGGACCACATGTCCCAGAAGCCAGCTTCATCAGGTTAAGTTTGTACTTGTAGTTTGTAGCTCAGTCTTCATATCTATTAGATACAAGGTCAAGATACTCCACTTTTTCACAGGCTTCTTTGCTGACTCCTTACTTCAGAGATGACCAGGAAGATAATATATGGAGTGGCCCTATAGCTATTCTCTCTTTCCCCTGCACTTAGAGGGAGTGTTGGATGTGATCTTCCAAGAAATGCTAAAATCCCTTGAACTTTGAAGCATTAGCTTTTGTCATCCTCTCATTTCCATCCTCTCTGGCTGCGTAGTTGTCTGGTGCTAAAGCAGGAATGTGAACCCAACATCTGCACTGCAGACATCTGCAGCTGAATCCATAGCCTGATTATTTATGGTCATGAGAAAATGCAGAAAGCTCAAGTTACAGATTAAATACTAACAGCAGATGAAGTAAGTTTGGCTGTTGGAAGGAAGGCAGAGAGAGTGCAGAAACAGCAAATAAAGCAAAATGCTGGGCACTGAAGAGAACAGAACTAATGGGTATAGCAGGGGGAGTATAAGACTGGAAAACTGTGTCCCATGTTTTCTGTGTGATCTTCACCTTTCTGCAGCACAGGTGGGTTCCTGCACAGCATTTTGAAGCACCTGACAAGGAAATCCATCCAGCACTGACCACATGAAAGGTTCCCAACAGCCAAGGGTCATAAACTGACTTAATCTGTCTCCTGTACCTTTTGTCTCTTTTTAAATTCTTCTTCATGCAGCCTTTTCCCAACCTTCAGTGTCTATACCAGTACATGATAACACCTCAAATAATACGAGAGTTTAGGCAAATAATGTGCAAATTTTTTAGTGACATTTAGGCAAATAATGTGCAAATAATTTAGTGAAGTCTCACAAAGGTATTTAGAGAAATAAACTGGGTCTATACTACCTATACTCTATTTAGTTTACTGACTGAACGCTGATTACCATAGAAACTTAGACCTCCTTTGCTCTGATACAGGTTTTAATGTCTTGATCCCAAACTGAATGAGCAAAGACAGATATGAGAAAAGCTAGGAAAGTCTAGAAAGGGAAGTTGAGAAATCTGTGTGAGAAGAGGAGTTTTAGTAGGACACATGGGGCCAGAAAATGAATTGTGAGAAGTAAACATGGAAGATCTTGCTATGATCTTATTATTAGAAACAACTCGTGTGTGTGTGTGTTTTAAAACATTTGTGCCCTCAACTCCTTAGGCATGTTTTATCCTCCTTCAGTTTTCAATTCCCGCCTCCAGTATCATGCCCTACCACATCATCTCTTGGGGGTGCAACCACTGCACAATGTTCTTTCTCCTGTTTAAAGATATCCAGGTGCCGCCAGTGGATCTGGGATCCTAAGGAGCTGCTACCACTTAGATCAAGCTACTGATGCTGTGGAGACACGTTCACCAAAGAGGTGGCAGAGATGTCTCTTTGCCTTTGCCAGTGGCCACTCTGTGACTCGTATCAAACTTGCTGTCCTTCCTCCATGACTCTGAGGAGGAGCTGAGAAGAAATCAGCATGTTCGACTCATGCTCGAGCACAAACTCTGCACCAGCTCCATGATTTCTACTGTGCATGTTGTTTGGGAAGCTTATAGCACTGCTGATAGGCAGGGAAAGCAAGTAGATAATATCTTAGTGGGTGGCACTAGAAGGCATCTCTTCTGCATGCTAATGGTAAATCTTTCAGGCAGGTCTGCTCCCAGAAATTGAAAAGAACCCCTCAGAGTATCAGCAGGGACTCCAAATAGTCACAATATAAAATCAAGCAGAGATCAAAGAGTATGAACAGAGTCAAAACACTGAAAGATATTGCCATGGTGGGTGGGAAAGAAATAAAGCAAGATAAATAATTACCTAACATAAAATCATATGGATCTTGAAATATTGGTATTGCTGTGCTTTAAAAAGCAAAAAACACAAAGGAGGAACAGGGAAAATAATACTAAAAATGAGTCAGCAGGGCATAAGCAGATAGATTGGTAGAACAGGGAATAAAAGCTTTGCAAAAAGTGGTAGATGAAAAAAATGTGTCATTCTTCAGAGGTTACTGTCTTGAAGGGAGCTATCATTGCAAAAGACACAAAGTTTTCAGACAAAAGAAAAATGTAAAAATGTATTATGATTTCTTCTGAAGGCATTCTCAATATGATTAGCCCCAGAAATTCCCAGCTACAGACAGAGAATCAGAATCTCCTGAGTTGGAAGGGACCCACAAGGATCACTGTCTCCAGCTCCTCAGCATATCGTATCCTTGGAGAATTGCTAAGCATGAAAATGCAGGGTCTATTGTCACTATAATAAGGAACTAAAAAAGGGAATGACAAAGCCAAAGAGGTAAGCAGGCATTTGAAAATTATTTAAAATACACTTATCTTAAATCCATGTAAGCTACAGAAAATAGAATGAAATACATTTGTTCCCTTTTTTTTTTTTTTATTATAGACTTTCAGATTATGTAACATAAGGTCCCAACAGGGTCCTTGGACCTATATCTTGAAATGAAGAGCAGTTAAAAAAATAATAACATGCATAAATTTTGCAATAATAATAAAAATAATGTGTGTGTGTATACTAAGTTTACAATTTTATTTTACATCACTTTTTTTCAGCCTAATTCATTATTTTTCTAAATCAGTATACAGGCTGCTGAAAAAAAAAAACAAAACCAACAAACTTATTTAAGCACTTCAGACTAATATTGATCTCCATAATGATGTATGACCCATGTTTAGAGACTTATGGATGCAGAACATACCAAAAAAAAGCACAGATTAATTGATCTATGGAAAACTTCTGTTGACTGTTTAAATTCCTGGCATTGGATCAAAATTCTCACAATATCTTTTAATACAAACTTCTGTTTCCTATAGAAACTGATGTGCAATAGGGATAGAATTAATTTTCCCTTTCTCATAGGTGGATTCTGCATTTACCTGTCCTGTAGGTGGATTCTGTGCAGGCTTTTATATCAAGAAGACACCCTTATTTCCTTGATCAATGGAAATAAGTAGATATGGAGGATGCTTACTATAATCTGCTGCTAATGTCTACTTCTGAACGAGACAGATCAGCTTGCCTAAGTGCTAAGTCTTCCCCACTACCTGTCAGGGAGGGAATCTACATACCTAGTTCAGATGTAAAGATTTGCACTGCAGATAACTAAAGTTTGAAGAGCTTTATTGCACCCTTGATGTCTATAGTGGACTGAGAGGTGGGCCGTGACACACCTCTCCATTAGGACATACTGAAGGTCACATCTGATCTTATGAGTGTGCAACAGTTCTGAAAGGAATACCTGTTCCCTTTAGGGTAAACAGCATTGGCTTTGTTTGAGTCATCATCCACAGCACAGACTCTGTTCTTGTTCCATAGGATCCTACATGGCAGCTGCTCTATCATACAATTTATAAAATAGTTTCATTCATGCCAGAATTCTAAAAAATTCCAGTGAGGAATGAAAAACTTACTGGCCTATAAAATATTTGCAGGTGTTAAAATGCTACACCTCTTATACAGAAAAATCACCACTTTTCCTGGTATTTTTCATGCTGAGATAAAGTGGTTTTTTACTTAATTGTCACATTACTTTAGACATATTTCATAGATTTTGAAAGTCTGAGGAAATACGTCTTGATCTCTGGTTCTGCAACCTGCAATCTTACTATGCCAAATAATGGAAAATTTCTTTTTATCTCTGTATTTAAAGTATGCCCATCATAACAAGAATAGCAAATATTTAGCATATTTCCCAGTGTCCTTTCTGTCACCATGTAAAAATATTTGCTGTCCTTACTTCACTAATTTATTACCTTTCACATCAATAGTGAGAAGCCTGCATGGGATCAAACTTTGTAGTCATATCAATGAATGATGGACTTCACAATTATGACAAATGAGAACCTGGAAAACATTATAATAGCAGAAAAAGAAATTCTACTTCATATTTCCATATGGCATCACCCTTTGAAGCAACAATTACTTCTCTTTGGACACAGCAAAAGAGTATGGAGCATTTCTTTTTTTATAGACAATTTAATTTATAATGAGGACTCAATGAGCTTCTCTTCCTCTGTGGTAGATAATCTTTGCTCTTCTGCTTTTGTATAATTTCTACTGAGTCTGATTTGCATTTTTTTATACAGGCAAAGTTGAAAGTACGTAAGGTCACTTTCTGCAGGTGATGTAGGTGACATGTAAGAAAACCTTGGCATCTGCTTTGCACGCCTTTTTTGCATTCCTATGCCTTCTTTTTGCCAGCCAAATTCTCAACCTTAGAGCCAAGTATAATTAGGTTCTTGCATCAGACATATAAGGTAAAACATTCTCAATTTGGTCAACCCCCAACTTCATTCAAATGCTGCAAATATAACTAGCTTCTAAAATATATTTTTCATGATAGGCTTATTTTACAGTCAGGACTATATTTACCATTCATTAAGGATGAGCAGACATTGAATGGCTGGAATAGAGATCACCTTTAGATTTTTAAAACCAGCTCTGAAGTCAAATATTCATGTGAAAAAATTTGAACTAACTTAAATTTCATTCTTGTTCTGTCTTTAAACCATCCTAAAACTTCATCTCCTCCTTCCCACCTGATTGGCATCCTTTCAAATGAACAAATTCCTCATGATGTCCAAATTGTCATCAACAATTGCCACCACTTTCCTTCACGAAAATCATTTATTACCCAATAAATCAGAGTAGAGTGAGAAAAAATAAAATCAAATCTTAAAAACCCCTGCCTGTGTCTCCCTCCTTTTGCCTCCTGTTTTCCAGGCTTAACTTCACTCCTGAATTTTCCACCTCAGGGAATGGTGAAAGGGGGTTATGACCAGTTCATCACATGTTGTCTGTGTACTCCTTCCTCCTCACACTCTTCCCCTGCTCCAGTGTGGGGTCCCTCCCACAGGAGACAGTCCTCCACAAACTTCTCCAATGTGAGTCCTTCCCTCAGGCTGCAGTTCTGCACTAGCTGCTCCAGCATGGGTCCCTTCCATGGGAGGGGACAGTCCTTCAGGAACAGCCTGATCCACTGTGAGTCCCTCATGGGATCACAAGTCCTGCAAGTAAACCTGTTCAAGCATGGGCTTTCCATGGGGTCACAGCTTCCTTTGGGCATACACCTGCTCCAGCATGGGATCCTCCAAGAGATGCAGAGGGATCTCTGCTCCGCCGTGGGTCTCCGGAGGCTGCAGGGGTACAGCTGCCTCACCATGTTCTGCACCATGAGCTGCAAGGGAATTGCTGCTCCAGTGCCTGCAACACCTCTTGCCCCTCCTTCTTCACTGACCTGGGTGTCTGCAGGGTTGTTTCTCTCACATATTCTCACTCCTCTCTCCAACTACTGTTGCACAGCAGGTTTTTTTCTCCCTCTTCTTAAATATGTTTACCCAGTGGTGCTTCCACCATGATTGATGGGCTCAGCCTCGGCCAGCAGTGAGTTCACTTGTCTGGCATTGGCTGTATTGGACATAGGGGAAGCTTCCAACATCTCACAGAAGCCACATCTGAAGCCTCCCTGCTACCAAAACCTTGTCACATAAACCAAATAGATTTATAAGACTTACTGTTAACACTGAAAGTGCTATAATGAAAAAAGGATAGAATAAATTCTATGTCAAAATTGAAATGAGCGACGCGGACGTGTTTCCACCGGAGGAATGAGTGAGAAGTATCTCAGGAAATAAACACACAGGAATTCCTCTAAACTTAAAAGGAAGGAACTACATTAATCTTTCTTACATTTGAAATTCAGTTAATGTGCCTAAATCGAGGGTGTGCACCCTGTAATTTCTCTGTGTCATCAGCAGAGAAAATGGGACACTGCAAACTGTTTTGACCCCCTCAAAATGTGACATTGCTCAGATGGGAACTTGACTGGGTGTTACCCACACAGCAAGTAATCAGCTGCCTATTTATACAAACCCAACAATGTTTAAGTTGTTAATGTCCTTACTAGCAGCCTGCAAACATTTTAAGGAATATCTTAACTGGGCAAATGAGAAATATCTGTTTTCTGAGCACTGAGATAAATCTCTGTGTGAGCAATAAAATCAACACTATTAAAATGCTGCAGAACTGTCCTATTATTATGCAGCCTTTACCAGCAGCAAATTCTCCCTAGTATGCACAGAGTTCTTATTTAACCATCTAATTTTCATACATCACATTAAATAAAATATATTTATGTACTTACAGAAAAGAATCTTAAGAATCAAGTTTAATTTTAACAATGATTTTGAATTACTGTTTCCTCCCTTATTATTACCAAAATTTATTGTCCTGAAGTAAATAAATATGCTGAATTTAGAAAAAGTGGGTGAGAATACCACCCCTGTCAAGCTGCTATTGACCTTGGCCTCAGGTTGACAAGAAATGGAAGGACAGCATGAGTTGTGATGCACCACCATGATGCTTACTGTGATGAAGCAGCAGAGATTGAATCACCCTTTAAAGAGGACAGAGGAAAGTCTCCTTTCCTCATCAACTTAGCCTAAAGCAAATAACAGAAACTTTAAGGTTCTTTTAACAGAGGCAATAGTGAAGAGCTAACAGCAATAAATCAAACAAAATGAGCCCAGGAAAAGTCATTGTACTAATTTAAACTCAGTTCATTTCACTGGCATGGCATTTTTTTCCCCATTTTATTTCATTGTTTTATCATTTCTCTCTGGGGGAAAAAAAAAAAAAAAGTTAAACTCCCTACTGGTAGTTTTCCATTTCATGAATAAATATTTTTATTGCTATTAGTTAACCATTAATGCTCAAAGCATAGCAGATGATATAAAAATGTGCAGGAATAATCCTGCTTAAAAGAGCTTAAAGAATTATTTCTACATCTAGGAATCCAGCAGATGCATCAGTCTAAATGACTTCCCACTGCCAGAAACATAGAAGGTTTAAAATATTGTAAAATACCAGCGCTTTCCATTTTCTGACTTTTGTAGAAGGTTCATGCTAACTGTTTAACTGTTTAACCTAGCAGGTCAACCTATACCTTACAAATTCTTTTTTTCTTGGGAAGAACATCAGAGTTCATCAGATTCCACTGGATGATGGAATATCTCATCAGCTCCTTCATAAAACAAAACAAAACTCATCAAGATATGGAGGAATTATTCAAGCTCAGTCTTGGATGCACTGATGACAAAGTCAAATGGAGGGGGACTGGAGTTTCTTTAAACTCAATTTATTCCTTAAACACTTGAACAAACTGTGTTGTTCCATACCTTGTTTATTGTTTTTTTTTCCTTTTTTTCCTTCTCCATTTTCATTTTCCTCATTCACAATTGTCTATGTGCCTCATTAAGCTTGGATTTGAGCTGAGTGTCTTGAGGAATGCAGCAGCTCAGAATTAATGATGGTGTATTGCCTAAAAAAGAAAGAAGACATACTGCTAATGATGACATATTGCAGAAAATGAACAGCAGTTCACAAGATGACTGGAAGCCTGAAATCAACGTCAGAGCTTCTATGATTTGAAAGGAGCAAGTCCAGTCCTGCATAGGTTCACTCTGGACTGCTCTGTTTACCTTTTCTTTTGTTATTATCGTATCTGAGGTGCATCACTACCTTTCTGGTGCTGCAGTTCAGCATCTAATAGGGTGTTGTGCTAACCAGCAACAATTACAAAGACATATATCTTTCACCATTTCCTTCCTAGTGGAATTGTTCAAAAAGCAAGTGAATGTTGCACTTCGCAGTATGGTTTAAGTCTTTTCCAACCTTAATGATTCTGTGATTCAATGATATATAAGAGTTTTGAGGATGTGAAAGAAGAGGGAGGAACTTATATTCAATATCTAAATATTTTTATACTAACTGTAGTTATTAAAGTATAATATTATTTTGTTGACAGTAAGGAAAGGGAAAGTTAATGTTAAGTGGAGAGAAATAAAAATCAACAGAACATCAAATCCTACCATCTTTAGAGAGATGTGTTTTACTGCTTAAAGAAACAAAAATATGGAAAAAAAAAATTTTCAGTATATACTCTCTCAGCATTGCAAACATCTTGACACAAAGATCACTTTTTCTCTCATCCTGCTAAGTGTTAAAGGTATGTAGCAAAATCCCATCTGTCTCTAAAGGACAAATACTCTCAGACCTTGAAAACTCACTCCTACAACAGCAATCTGTAAAATATACTGCTTTTCTAAGGTGAATAATTTGCTTTATTGGCTGGGTGGTCATCAGACTGTGATTGTGGTTCTCTCTATACTGGGGAAAAATGAAGATACAATAAGTCATAAAAGTTAGATTTCTTTCCAAGACCCTGGATGGGTTTAACCACTTAGGATCTCTGAATTCATAACATAAATTGTCCAGCTTGAGGTCTTTGCAGGTGACATAGAGTGACAGACATATTTTCATTGTCATTTTCTTATTAAGATGATCCCAAGAGTAAGAGAATGATGCAACAATGGAGATGACTTCTGATATGGAATGGTTTGGACGTGTAATTCATAGAGTCACAGAATGATTAGGGTGGTAGGAGACCTTAAAAATAATCTGTTTCCAAGCTCTCCACCACGGGCAGGGAACCTTTCCCTAGAAAAAAGTTGCTCCAAGCCCCATCCAACCTGTTTTGGGACATCTCCAGGCATTCAGTGATGGTTCCAGTAAAAATATAAAAATTGTCTTCAAAGGATGAAAGACACAAAACTGTCTTCCCATGATGAGTCCTTTAAGCTCTAAGGGAGGATGTAATGTTCCTCACTCTAGTCTTTCTGGTCAACTCATCTGGCCATTGCAATGTCTTACTGTAAGAGGGCACCTGTGGCAGATGAGCATTTGGAACATATTTCAGACTTGCTGGACAAACATTCTGTAAATTATTATTATAAATATCTTTGGCAATTGGGAGAGTTTTGTCCACTTGTATGATGGTGTTTTATATTAATTTTTAGCTCCATTAACAAGGCTGAAGATTCTCCTCATTTTTCCTCCCTTCTCCATCACCTTTTTGTGCCCACTGGAAAGCAATTGGATATCTCTGTCTCTTTGTGCTGTTTTTTTTTCCCAGTATATTCCCAGTTCATTTTCAGTACCACCTCAGAACTGTGCTTTCCAGAGCTTTATTGTGCATTACCATGTGGAATGGTTTCTGTGGGAATAATAATCAGTCAGTTGCTACGTAAGTATGGAAAAACAAACAAAAGAGAATGAAAATGTTCAGTTTAAACTGTTTTTAATTGAAAATCTAATTTTTCCCCAATATGGCCCCATTAACATCTAAACACTTAACAATCTAAACACTTTAATTCAAGAAACCTCTAGGAATTTGGAAGCTTGTAGATTTTTGTTCTTTAGAATTGAGCTGAAACTTATCAATTAATCAAAGGCATGATCAGACTGACAGACAGAAAATGACTAAAGGCAGATGGACAGTGTGACTTCATAAATCTGTTTTCTTAGGAGACGATGTAAAATCATAGCAGTGCCTGAGTAATGTCTGACTTTAGGAGCTTTATCAGCCAGGATGTTGGCTGTTATGTGACTGACTTTGGGATGTCTAGCTCTGTAAATGCATTTGAAGGGACCTTTGCTCCACATCTGGCTCGAAGGACCTCAAAGTTGGTTATAGTGGCACACTGAATTCTTTCCATTGTTACTTAATCTTAAATAGCTCACAGTAGCAATAAGAAACTGAAAGTCTTACAACAAAAGAAATAATTTTGAGACAGTATAGCTTATACTTTGACTCCTAAAGTAGAAGTTTAAGGTCTAAATCCTTTCTTGCTGTATTCATTGGAAGGTTATGACCTTTAAACCACCCTTGGCCTGAAGAAAATATAAGTATTCTGTAAATGCAATGTACAAGGCACTTGAAACTAAATAAAAGTATGATTTGTTTTTTCTTGGGGGGGAGGTTGTGCGGTTTTGTTTTGTTTTGTCTTATCAATCCAGCAGATTTTTAACTGTCTGGTTCATGAAATTTAACAAAAATAGACACCCAGTAGTATTTTTTGAAAATTTTGGTGGGAAACTTAGAGTATATGCTAAAAAAAAAAAAAAAAAAAAAAAAAAAAAAACCAAAACAAAAAAAAAAAAAAAAAAAAAAAAAAAAAAAAAAAAAAAAAA
>JAWWMO010000083.1:145650323-145678805 GCA_035047845.1 Dendrocincla fuliginosa | reverse complement strand
AAAAAAAAAAAAAAAAAAAAAAAAAAAAAAAAAAAAAAAAAAAAACCAAACCAAACCAAACCCAAAGCCAAACCAAACCAAAACAACAACAAAAAAACAAACAACAACAACAACAAAATAGAAAAAATAGAAAAAATCATCTAAGCACTTTGTCTTGTCATCCGTAGTTAAATAGCCACAACATTCTTCGTGTGATTATGGCCCTTTCCATCAGTGTCCTAAATCCCTTTTCAAAATACAGTCAGTGATTTAGCACAGACCAGGACCTTTTCAGGTAATTATTTGTTTTGTGGCCCTACTGTGAAGCTGAATTTAATACTGGATACAATTAAAAATTCATATTGTGTAGTCCTATATACACACACCATTCTATTTGTCTTTGCCTAAGTTCCAGAGGAGCAACCTTGCACATCTTTCATAACGAATATACCCAGCACAGAAGAGACAAAATTGAGACTGGATTAGGAGGTCGGAAGAGAACACCTAGAGCTTAAGCAAAACCAGAATTTGAAGCAGAAAGGGTACTATAAAATATGTAAGGAAATAAAAAAGAAACCAGAAAGCCTAAAGAGATCAACAAGTGACAAGAAAGAAGTGGGAGGGAATGAGCACACCAGAATTAGCAGCAAAAGACAAAACCACTCAGAGACTTGGCAGGAATCTTGAACTTTATTTGAAAGGTTGCATTTACCTTTTATATTCTTGAACACTAATTTTGTTTCACAGCTACCATGTTGCTTAAGGAAACATAATTAAATCAAAACAACCAAAATGGAATAGAAAGGAATTGAAGACCTGAAATTTTAAAATAACAGATGGCTTTTTCCAAGCCTATTTTTGCCATTTATGAACAATTATTTTCTGTGTTAGTAGCATGTGGTTATTTAAATGTATAGTGTTGTCCTGTAAATAAAAAGGGTCAACACCCTCAGCTAGAACCCACTCACTCTGTCAAGTTCACATACCTCTAATTTCCTTTCTCAAGCTCCCATTTGCCTCTTAAAAGGCCATTAGTGCACAGGGAGAATGGTGTCTAGCTGAGTGTGGAGAATACAACCAATTAGTACAATTGTAAAGAGATTTTTTGTGCGATATCAAATTTTTGTTGGAAAAATGAGATCAGGTAAAGGCATGATTTAGCTGAACATCATGAAAAATCAAAAAGACTTAACAGTTCACAGAACAGCACTGTTAGGGACATGGAAGGAATAACACTGTTAATGTCTTAACCTAGAGAGGGACATTTTTTTCCTGTATATTAGGCACTATCAAAATAATAATATAATAAAATTATAATAACACACAAATATAAATATAATATAAATTTTTATAATCTTTCTGCTTAACTCTTTACTTTGCATAAGAACTTCCAGGTAAAATTCAAAGTACTGCTTCAAAACTGAGCTGCACAGATGACATTGGAACTTCCTCCAATGCCATGGGTATGCCTCGGACCACCTGTGACAGCTAACAAATTTTAAAGCAAAAGTGTGAATTATTTCATGGTTTGTGCTATCTAGTACACTTGTTCTACTATTTTGTGGAACAGGAATAGTGTAAGATGGTATTAGAAGTAGCAACAGGTAGGAACAGCTTTGTCACTGTTACATATTGTGCTCTGAAGGAAATGATCAGTACTGTGTAGCCAAATTACTATTTTCTGTTCCTCGTTTCTCCATGAAATTAATACTCTTACCTGTGTCTCTGTAGTTTGCTCAAGATCTGGAATATGGAAGAGAAAAATAAAGTCTTTGAAAATCCAGATAGACAAGACAAACCATTTTTTGAAAGGGTCTGGTGATTTATTCTGGCATCAAAAACAACAGTAAAGTTGTCATTGACTTCACTGTGGGTACAAATATGCTTCTTTGTGTCATTCTCTGCCTCTTCTCTCTCTTCATTCATATGCATGAGCAGTATCTTAAGTCATCCATATTCACATTTTATTGAGTACTTTATATCACAGACAGCATGTCTGCCTCTACAATCCTATTTCATTGGTCCTACTGTGAAAACATTTTCTCCCTTTCAAAAATATAATAAAAATCACTGCCAGCTTATGCTCAGTCACAAATTATGCAAGCGTGTCATGGTGTGACTGGAAATAATCCTTGTAGATTCATGGAACAAATTGCTGTAATTTTGTACCCTTCTAAGTTCACCTCCTGTCAGGCCTCACAGAATTTATTTACCCCTTGTAGTGCCATCCTCTATGCAGCTAGACCTAGAAATCTAGTGTTTTCTTGTCCCCACTATCAGTGTTGCTACTGCATCTGTGTACTAACTAACATGGATGTCACTATGTTGGTAGGAGAAACAGTACAGTTTTAGTGGCAGAAGTGAGAGCAGAATGAGGAAAAACCTATCCTAACCCTTTGACTCCAAGCTGTTCAAAGGGGCTCTCAAGAAATTACACAAGCAGCTTAAAATGATCTTTGTTCTGGTTGGGGGCTGAGATAGTTGATTATGGATCCTCAGTAAACTCATCTTTCTAGTCATGAATCATGCTAAACAATCTTCTGATCAGTTCAGCTTTAATCTTAGTCCTGGTTTTCCATCTATTCTGGAACAGCATTCAACTATTTGGGTGGCATTAAGTGCCTTGGTGGCTGATGTGTATCAAGAAACAGTAATTTAATAGGGAAGAGGACTAGTTTTCCTCCTACCTTCAGCTGGTGGTGAGAACTGGAAACTGCCAAAAAAAAAGTTTTATAATTTACAACCATAAAAAGCATTGATCCACAATAATTTCAGAAAACGAGCATTAGATCTGGATAGATCACATACTGCATGGTGTTACCTTCTGATCTCTGCTGATATATCCTTGCCTCTATCAAAAGAAACAACTGCAGCTCTTCAGAGTTACTAATATAGTTCCTTCTATTTTTATGGCTTCTTTTAAAACTCATAGTAAACTTGGAAATGCACCGCTTGTGCCTTGGTGTCTTAGGTAGGGTATTTACATGAGAGACATATAGTTATGTTATGTATGTTATGTTATGTTATGTATGTAGCACCATTAGTTGTTTTAATTTCCATCACTGAAACAGATGAGGATTTCAAAATAAAATATAAAAAAAGCTCAAGACAGTGATTTTAGATCAGGTTCCAGGTTGGCAGATGGGCTTGCACCAAGTCTTCTTCTGAACCATTATTAGAGGAGAAACTGCAATACCAGGCATCCTGGTTTTGTAAGGGGCAGAGGTAATTTTCCACTTAGTAGATGGTACAGCATTGAGTTTAAGATTTAGTATGAGAATATTATTGATAACACGCCAATGTTGCTGCTAAGTAGTGATTATTCTAAATCAAGGACTTTTCAGTGTCTCATGCTCAGCTACTGAGAAACTACACAAAAAGCTGGTGGGAAGCATGAACAGGTGACCCAAACTGGCCAAAGGGATATTTCACAGCAGAGATCATGCGTGAGAGCAGAGTGGTTTGTGAGGAGACAGTGATGTGAGGGTGGAGAGGTGCAAGGGAGGAGAGGTGTGAGGGGAGAGATGTGTGAGAGGAGAGTGGTCTGTTAGGAGAGCGGTGTAAGGATGGGGGGAGTTTGTCATCAGGGACTGATCACTGCTCAGGGATGGGCTGGGCATTGTCCAGCAGGTGATGAGCAACTGTATTGTGCAGCACTTGTTTCTGTTGGGTTTTGTTACTCTGTCTTCCTCTCCTTCTCCTTCTCATAATCATCATCATCACCATCACCTTCATCTATTATTATTGTTATTGTTATTGCTGTTGTTGTTACTACTATTGCTATTAGTATAGTTTTTCTATTATTTTCAATTATTAAATTATTTTTATTTCAACCCACCAGGTTTATTTTTCTCAGACCAGGTGTTGGGTCTGAGAAGGTGGCTGTGTGGCATTTAGTTTTCAGCCAAGGTGCTAAACCATGACACCAAGTTCAGACATCTTTACAGGGTCCCTGGAGGAGCAGGAGCAGTCCTGTACATTTTAGAACATCACTGTTTCTGTTGTGCCCCTGGAGAAGAGCAGAAAGGAAAGGAAAATGAAAAGAAAGTACTCTGGAGGGAAGAGGCATAGTCACTGAAGAGCTGTCAGTATTAAATATGCTTACCCATGTTTCTCAGCATGTCCAGGCATATTTTCTAGCCCTTGTAAGCTAGGCTGCCCATATGTTCCCAAACAATCGTTTTAAAATACAAGTTTACTTACCAGACAAGATTCCCCAGTCTCTCCGAGCTCTCTCACCATTTGCTTCATTTAAAATGACATTTAATTAAATGAACAAGGACAGGCTTTGTTTCTCCATGGGAGTGGGGGTATATGTGATATCTTGATGAGCTGTTGAAGGAAAAAAAGAAACAGGAGTGGTCAGAAGATAATTACTTTTTATGCCTTTTCAGACATGAGTTCCTCTTCCAGACAACAATGTTGAGGTAACATTATTAAAAGACATTTGTCTTAGCCATGACTTTGCTACTAGCATTGGAAGTTGCAGAGGCAAAAGAAACTTCTATTCAACCCTTGACAACTTTGTCTTAACAAAAAGATTTTTTTTTTAATTTTTCTATTTCAAGGAACCACATGCAGGTCATCCAGTCTAATCCCCAGCTTGATTTAGGGGTAGCTAGAGCAGATTGCTCAGGACCATACTGTGGTGTGTCCAGCATCCCTGGGCAAGCTGTTCCAGTGTTTGACCACACACAGGGTAAAAAGTATTTTCTTATGTTTAAAAACAATTTCCTGTATGTCATTTTGTGTTTGTTAGTTCCTGTACTCTTATTGCCTCTCACTGAGAAAAGTGTGGCTCCATTTTCCTTACTCCTATTGTTAATACTTTTACACATTGAAAAGATCTTCTGAACCTTCTAATCTTCAGCCTCAAAATCACAGCAAAAAGATCAATTATGAAAGGAAAATCAATTTAGTGTTATACAATGTATTTTAAATTCAAGTCTCATAAAAAGCTTAATTAATAGCTAATTAAGGCTATTAATTAATTAATTATTATTAAAATAATATTATTTTAATAATATAAAATAATTATTAAAATAATTATTAAAATAATTAAAATAACATAAAATAATTATTAAATAATTAATTATTTAATTAATTAAATAAAGGCTTTTCTGCATGCTTTTAGCATATATCTGTATAGAAACTTTTTCACAGTGTTTGAATATATCCAGAAAAGTATATACCAAATATATTTTAGACTGTCTTTTATTTCTGGCAAGACACTGGAAAAAAGAAAAATATTTTTTTTCTGTAGATGAAGCTGGAGATGCCTTTTCATTTACTCTTCACTTAATGTTGCTGGGTTTCATCCAGCATTTACAGAATATATTTAACACTAAAAAGAGTAGATGAAGGGCTTTGTTTTGGTTCTATACTGCTGAACTATGTGTAGAAAAAATCACAGATCAGTCTAAGATTTAAGAATTTGGTCTCTCTAAGTAGCTGAATGGAGTATTTAGATCTTTTTTTTTTAATTTTGCCTTTGAGAGAAATTCCTTAAGAAAAAGCTAAGAGAAAGAAGCACCAAGGACCTTCTCTTTGTAATTAAAAAACATAATGAGTACTATCAATTTAAATTAAACTCTATTCCCAGCTACATCTGTCAAAATCAGCCCTTACTGTAATAATGTTGAGGGGATGAATATATGTTTACACCAATGGAAACATCAGAGTTTGTTTTCTAATTAAATTGAGAAGCTGCCAGTTGAAACTGGGGATAACTACAATATTCAGTTCAGGTCCAGCAGGAGACATGGTCTTGCATTGTATTATTTACATTGTATGTGATATCTCCCTGAATGGTCCCATACAATGGGACTTTTCTGTTTCTATCCTACAATACCAGCCAAGCCAAAGAAACCTTTTTCTAAACCTCTAGATAAGAAGCAGAGGGGAGCAGAACAAGAGAAAATGCAAAATTTGATTTCCAGCTGCAGATCAAGAGAAATGAGTTATTTTAAAACTGAACACAGACCATCAACCTCTTATTAGAAGCTGTAGTTTCTGGCTAGAGGTGCAATAGTGTAGGTCCAAAATAACATGTTTCATTGATCTTATTACACTTGAAAAAAATGCCCACATCCTGCCTAAATGGAGCATGCACCTTTAGTCCAGAATTTGTATTATTCTGCGTCATAATTTAGAATCAGTTATGCATATCTGTACTAAATAGCAGACTAATTATCTGCCTGCAACAATACACCATCTTATTCTTCAGCATTTTTAACAAATAGAGAGGTATTCTTTATATTTACACTTAAGTTTTAATATTTAAAGAAAGGAAGAGTTTGGAGTGCGTAACTTCAAGGAAAATTCCATGGAAAATAAGCAGTAGAACAATGTATGTTACCAGAAGCAAATTATCATCACTTCCTTTTGAATGTGCCAGGAGATTGCCATGCTAAGGCTTCGTCAGTCAGTGGTGCAAAATCAGCCAGGGAGTACCAAGTCTGTTGCGTGATGCTGGAGTGCCATTCTATTTCTTAACAAAGAAAAGCTGAAAATAACTCAGTGATGCCACACAATCAGTTTAGTTTATGGTTTTAGGGAAGCACTTAACTTGACTTAAATGAAACAGTCATAACTGGTTGGTTTGAATTGGTTTTCAAAGCAGATGAAGTTGTCAGTAATGTTTAGGGCTTGTGACCACTGAGTCTGGTTGGGGAACTCACTGTGCTCAGAATTAGTGGCTGTCTCTGTGACTGCAGTGACTGAGGCAGAAGTAAAACTGGACAACTACAGAGAGTGGCAACAAGTTGCTGAGGCGAGTTGGAAATGTGACCTTACTCACTACACCAGTGGTGGCCATAAAAGGACATATTGATGTAACCTGAATCTTTTTTATATCTGGCAACTCTATGGTGAATTACATGGTTTCCTCTACATATTCATATACAAAATGCTCAGAAACTTGTCTGTAAACCCACCTTCTTTTCAATATTTCAGTTATTCCTTGATTCTTCTTTTTTCTTCTTCTTCTGTTTAAACCAAAAACATGCTCCATATATATTGTCTGCATATTTATATAAAATACTTATTTTTTCTACAATGAAGAATGTCTTAATTCAGGACTATTTCTTTTTGCCTATTAAGGAATCAAATGTATAAACAGTATTCAATTAAATAACATTCTCTGATTATTGTTACAACTCCTAAGGTCTGTTCCCATATACAGTTAAGAAGTGGAGAAAATAGAAAAATTAAAAATCTACATTTCTTAAAAAAACAAAAGTTAAACATTGTTAATTTTGAGATGACATGTGCCAAGTGATCAT
Source organism: Dendrocincla fuliginosa (assembly GCA_035047845.1). Lineage (NCBI taxonomy): Eukaryota > Metazoa > Chordata > Aves > Passeriformes > Dendrocolaptidae > Dendrocincla > Dendrocincla fuliginosa. The sequence continues at coordinate 145,671,543 of JAWWMO010000083.1, read as the reverse complement.
ACAGTTAATTCTGTTCAGCTGATGGCAGTCTTTATCAGCTCAAAAAAAAACCCCCACACTATTACATTTACATAAATCCAGAGACGAAAAATTGAGTAAAAACTCTGATAAATGAGGATTTAAAACAGGATTGATAATCTCCTAAAGGACTTAATGTGCATAATGTTGGATGCACCTTCGCATCTGTCTGCTGTAAAAATCTGGATGTACACACAGGCTTATACTTTGCTTCATTACAAAATGCAACACTTCTGCACACCCTCACTAGGAGGGTGGTGAGGCTCTGGAATAAGCATGGATACCCCACCCCTGAAAGTGTTCAAGGCCAGGCTGGATAGTGTTTTGAGCAACCTGGAAGGTGCCCCTGTCTGTGGCAGGGGGGTTAGAGCTACATGATCTTTAGGGTCCCTTCCAATCCAAACCATTCCATGAGTTGATATATAATTCATAAGGAATATCTAATGGATTTAATGAATAGAAATAGTTAGTCTATCTTTTTCTCATAGAATCATGTGCTTTCTAAAGACCTACATCTTTCCACTGCTACCTCTTTTATGGAACAAGCCCATTTTCTAGCCTTTTTCTTGATTTTAAAGTTACTTTGATTAATTATATAAAATATTGTGAAAACATTTCCAGGGAGATATTAAAAAAAAAGGTAACTGATGGAGTGGGTACAACAGAGGACAGTGGAAATTTCAGATAATCAATGAAAGGTAATACATGCAGGAAGAATTCTTTAACCGTGAGATACATTATGTGGTTGTCAAAACCAAAAATTACTGTATTTTTTCTGCTGGAGAAAAGCTAGTACTGACAGTTGATTAGCTTACAAAACACCATTTTTTTTATTGGCAGTTCAGACCAATTAAGGAAGGAGAAAGTTGAGGGGTTGTAATTATGGACAGAAAATGGCACTAACGTGTTAAAATTGTGTAATCAAAAGCAACCATATTATAATATGTGTCTGCATGCATACACTGCCAAAAGGAGTTACACCACCTGCAAACAGATACCACTTAATAACATTGGCTGTAAGAGAGAAGGTTCGCCTGAGGGTCTCTTGTCACGTTGAACAAGCTCTATCTGCAGCTTTTGGGCCATTTCACTCTGCCCAAACACAGGAGACAGTTAGCTCAGACAATTTGGGCTATATAGAAGTATCTGGTACTCTTTGAAGTGCCTTGCTGTACCTTACCTAACCACCAACCAAGAGGTCAGATCCTTCATAAGTTCTGTGTCAAACCAGTTCTGCAGGTATTTTGGATATCACAGAGCCAGAGCATCTTTGATGGTTTTAGAAGCCCATGTGTGAGCACCTGAATCAAACCACCTGTCTGACTTTATATTCAGACAAAAGAAAGAGCTGATACCTCAGAATGGGAGCTGGGTTCTGGATAATGATCTACAAGTGCCTGTGCCTCTTCAGTGAATTTGACTTTAAAAATAAAGGTGGGATATTATTCTGGCTAAAGATGGATGCATGCTGTGAAGAGCTACAGCTGGGCAGATCTCTCTTGGCTTCATTCACAGTCTGTGGAGATCTAATTCTTATAGCCATTGGTATTTGAGATGCAATTCTTGCCCCAAGGTTTACTTTTGTTTAGCGGAATTATATACAAACTTCAATGACTGTTGACAAGATCTACACTAACTACCATGGTGGCCTTGACAACTGACTGAAATTAATACAATCTACATTATATATGCTTAAGATGTAATTTAGCTTCCTGAATAAGAAAGTTTCTACTGTTAAATAAGGTGCCCAAATATGTCCAAAGTATCCAGATAGATACAATACAGAACCTAAATGCTTCTGAAGCATCAGCTGATGACAAAGGGGTGGCATCTTAGGTGTCTAAAATGGCACTAAATACATATGTGTGGACTGCTTAAGTCCTCCATTAAAGCTAGAAATATTAATGCTCATCCTAATACTCATAATTTCAGCACTTCATTCTAGTGAAGGCAAATGAATTCAGGACTTAGTGTGGGATCAAGACTAGTGGCCTTGACAATAAGAAGTAACATGAATTTGTTGTTTCATTTCCAGAAATTCCAAATTGAGAGTTTTATAAAGAAGTATTTTTTTTTCTTCAAGAAGCTGTATCATTTTGAAAATAAACTACAAATGATTCACCAGAATTTAAACTTCATACTGGCCTTTAGACATTTCAGTCATTTTCTTAAAGCCAGGGAAGACCTTTCTAGATGCCTCAGCTGCAGCTGGACAAAATATCTTACATGACATTTATGTCTGTTCAAGAATAAATACCACAGAGGCTACATGTTACAGCATTTCACCAGAGTAGAACCACACTCTGACCAGACAGGAAAGGAACTGTGCTGAAATCCACTTAAAGTGCAAAGGAGTCCAGCAGAAATCACCAGAATGGGTTTAGATTAGGGTGCAGCAAGATTATCTCTAATTTGTGTACTCTTGGTATTTAATGCTCTTATGTGGTTTTGACTGCACTACTAGCAAAAGCAACTTAAAAGGAAGCATGATAAGTTTTTTACAGTCTGGAAAGTTATTTTCTTAAAACTAAATAGGGGAAAAGAATTTTTCTGTGTGGAGTAAAGAAGATCTACAATAACAAACACCAAAAAATTGCAATCACCTCGAACAGTGAGGTATAGGATCTGTAAGGTAAAAGAATTTGGGAAGATTCTAGAGAGATATCTCCAGGGATGGGCATTACTAAAATGGTTTCATTCTTGACAATGATTCAGTGATGCGAAAAGAAATGAACAATAACCGGGAAGCATATCCACATTCCCATTTCTGATGCCGACAGAGACAATGACATGCTCATATTTTGCATTCCCAATTGCAAATCCAGTTTGGTTTAACACCTCTATTTCAATGAAAGAAAGCTGTTGCAGACTGGCACTGAATTACTGACATCCTCCCAGCTGCCAGCTGTCCTGCTAAGGCAGAACTGTGCCTTGTCTGTTGCTAGAAATGATCGCTCTAAATTAATTTCCTCCAATTATTCAAATCAGCACATATAACACTTATGATTCTATTATGAATATTTCCTGCTTTAATATGTCATGCAATAAAGAGATTTTCTTCTTTCTGCTACCTATGTTACCTAGTATTAACTTTCTTCATAATGGAACATAAGGAAAAAAAATATCATTTATATTAAATTTGTGTGGCAAGGGTTTGGTAGCAGAGGGCTGTGAGAAATTGTCAGAAGCTTCCTTCATGCCTGACAGTCAATGCCAGCTGGTTCCAGGATGGATTCACCACTGGCAAAGGCTGAACCCTTCAGTGATGGTAGTAACTCCTCTGGAATAACATATTTAAGAAGAAAGGGGATGGTGAGTGTTGTGAAACTGCAGCTGGAGAGAGGATTGAGAATATGTGAGAGAAACAATCCTGAGGACACTGAGGCCAGTAAAGAAAGAGAGGAAGATTGTGCTCCAGGTGCTGGAGCTGAGATGTTTGCAGCCCTTAATGAAGATTATGGTGAGGCAGCTGTGCCCCTGCAGCCCATGGGGGATCCCATGCTAGGGCAGGCGTGTGCTTAAAGGAGGCTGAAACGCTATTGGAAGTCCATGCTGGAACAAGTTTGCTGGCAGGACTTGTGACCCCATGGGGGACTCATGCTGAGCAGTTGGTTCCTAAAGGATTGCACCCTCTGGAAGAGACTCATAGTGGAGCAGGCAGAGAAGAACTACACTCCGTGGGAACTACTCACATTGGAGAAGTTCATGGAGGACTGTCTCCCATGGGAAGGACCCCCTGGGGAAGCAGGGGAGGAGTGTGAGAAATCCTTGCCATGGGGAAGAAGGAGTGGCAGAGACAATGTGTGATGAACTGACTGCAATCCCCTTTCACCATCCTCCTGCACCACTGAAGGGAAAGAAGTAGAGAAACTGGGAGCAAAGTTGAGTCCAGGAAGAAGGGAAGGGTGAGGAAAAGGTGCTTTTAATAACTGATTGCACTTCTTGTAACTCTACTCTGATTTAATAAGTAATAAATTCAATTAATTTTCCTGAGTCCATTTTATCTGTGATAGTAACTGGTGAGTGATCTCTCCCTGTCCTTATTTTGACCCATATGCCTTTAATTATATTTTTTCTGTCTCCTGTTCAGTGGAGGAGAGAGTGCAACTAAGACCCTGTCAAGCTGAACCCACAACAATTATCAACCATTTGTCTCTTTGAAGTCAGAATACATTTTAGCAATGGTAAAAGATAAGAAAAGTATTTATTGTTTTGATGAACCTCCAAGCACAAGACTATTGTATCCCTATAAGCAAGAAATCAAGCAAAGGGGGCAGGAGACCAGCGTGGGTGAGGAGGGAGCTTCTAGCAAATATCAAACAGAAAAAAAAAATATGGGATTTGGAAAAAGGGACAGGTCACATGGAAGCACGGTAGCAACATCATCAGAATATTCAGAAATGTGGCAAGGAAGGCTAGGGCCCACTTGAAATTGAGTCTGGCAAGGGATAACAAGGGCAACAAGCTGATGGCACGGCAGGAAGGGCTGCACTGGGGAGAGCATGGCCAGCAGGTCAAGGGAGGGGATCCTACCTATCTACTCAACCCTATTGAGGCCACATCTGGAGTGCTGTGTCCAGCTCTGGGCTCCTCAGTCCAAAAAAGACAAGGAGTTACTGGAGACGGTTCAGCAGAGGCCACAAATTTGATTAAGGGGCTGGAGTATCTCTCTTATGAGGAGAGACTGACGGAGCTGGGCCTATTTAGTCTAGAGAAGAGAAGACTGACAAGGGATCTCATCAATGCATGTGAATACCTCAAAGGCAAGTGCTAAGAGGATGGTGCCAGACTCTTTTCAGTAGGGCGGAGCAAAATGACTATGAGCAGTGGCCATAAACTAAAACACAAGTTCCACCTCAATATGAGTAAGAACTTTACACTGAGGGTGGCAGAGCACTGGAACAGCTGCCCAAGGAGGTCGTAGAATTTCCCTCTCTGGAGACATTCAAAACCCACCTGGACATGTTCCTGTGTCATCTGCTCTGGGTGACCCTGCATTTGCAGGGGTGTTGGGCTGGATGATCTCCAGAGGTCCCTTCCAACCCTAATAACTCTGTGATCCTGTGAAGTAAGGCAAAGCAGAGGACCTGACATTGGCAATGCAATCTCTTATTTCAAACATATTTTTGTGCTGTTAGAAAGATGACATTACTTCATCAATATTTTTTTCAGGAAATGTTGCCATCTGAAGATTCCTGCCTCCAAATAACTACCCCTTCCTTCCATGAAAGAGATGAACAGAATTCTTATAGTGAACTGGTCCCACAGCCATTAAAATCAGTAACATTAGCAATCCTGCACTCAGCCCACTGTTTTGGACAGATTAGTTAGGCAAAGGTTTTTCTCATTAAACATGTACTGTACTGCAAGTGTATCTATAGCTATAAATTGCCCACAAAATGGTGCTTTCAGAATTGACCATTATGTATTTTGGGAAAATAGTGGCCGTAGTATAAAGGGACCCTGAGTACTTTTTCCTCAATCATGATTTTACATGGGTATAAGCCTTTATACTCCTGACTTACTTCATATTAAGTAAGAAGAGAATCAGTCCTTCATAGCTGAACAGAACAGATGTATGGCTTTCAATGACTGAAAATTATATTTTTTTTACTGTAGATTAAACATCCTCCTACTGCTTGTTAAATTCACTTGTTCATTTTCTTGATTGACTATAGATTCAAACAGCCTTTTTTTTAGAAAATGATATCCTTAGATGAGGTAGTCTCAGCATTCAGTAGTATGTTGATGCCAAGTCTTTGCAGTACAATCATGCTCTGAAATTTTCATCAACAAAATATTGTGCAGCATGTGAACAACAACAACAACAAAAAAAACCCTGAAAAACCCACCAATGTTATTTTCTGCAGGCAGAGATTAGGCAATATCAAGAAATCACTTTTTTTAAATGAAGCAAGTTTACATCCTTTTGCAGGTCTTGTATTTCCACTATAGGGAAAAAGAAAAGAAAAAAAAGAGGAAGGATAAAAAATAAAAGAGGATTTCTTTATGAATCTCTTGGTTTACAATTCAGATTTCATATAGTAAACAGATCATTTTAACAGAAGCATCCAGTGAGAGAAGCAGGGTGGTTACCTAAAACCTGTTGCATGTCTCCAGGATTTCTGCATCTGAAAATTGACAGGTTTAAAGTTTTTTTCTGGTAGAAACTATGAATCTCTCAAGGTAAGAAACAGCCAACACACTGGCTTGTTCTAAGACTTTTCAAGGTCACTATATTCAACGCAACAGAAGGTCAGGGTAATGTTGATGTGATCTCTTCCATCAGAGTCCATCGGGGAATCGAGACTTCTTGTAAAGTCTAATGGTGTTTTGGCATCTGTTCTAGGTATCTTCCCTGCCCCCTTCTTCATTCCCCTTTTCCCTTCATAGTAGAAGTGCAGCAGCTACATGACAGAAGGCTGGAAATGTAGGTATTAAGCAGCTAACCTGTGGTTCCTTCTACTATTTCTTTAAAAATCCTTTCTGCTTCTAGGCTTCACAGGGCTCTGTGAGAATTACAGTTTGAATGAAATAAGAGCCAATTCAGTTGATTCCCTGGCGGCTATCTAGAATGTGATTCCTGTGGAGTTATTCATAGATTAGCAAGTGTCCTTTGCAGAACCTCTAAATCCTATATAGGTTGGTGCCACTTATTCCTGGATTAAATCTACACTTTCTGCAGCTAAAACAGGCACATCTCAATATAGCTCTCATTCATTTGGGTACTTTGGTAACCACTGAGGGAATTATCAAGGGGTTAGAAACAAAACAGCTCTCAAAAGAGCTCTGATTTATCCTTCAGAAGCTTGCACAGTTCCTCTGCATTTATTTTGACAGAACATAGAGTTCTTACACACAGCAAAGCTCTGTGGGTACCCTGGTTATTTTTGCACTGCATAAAGCAAAGGTAAAGGGAGGCATAAAGTCAGAGATATCAGCTTTGTTTAAAGAGACCTCAGCTATTAATGTAAAATGTAACATATGTTCAACCTCTAATCTTCTGCTCCCTGATGAGAGAGTCACCACCAGATACAATAAGGATGAACAGTGTGGGAATTCAAAATGAAAAGATAAGGATAAGTGCTTTATCATAAAAGACAAACTGAGTGTACCAATGGCAGTGTTCTATGTGAACACAGAGCTCCACTTGTGGGTTTTCAGATGAGGAAGAGATTTATTTTCAAAAATGTTATTGATGCTTTCTGGATTTACACATTCACCTGGCCACCATGTCACTGAGATATTTACACTGGCAGTTCACAGGGCCAGGTTGTGAGATTTTTAGCATCTTAATTTAGATTCTCTTAGGAGGAGTCACACTTTTGAGGAACAAATGGAATATCTACCGCTCTATATTCCAGACAATCTTGAGAATAATTTAAAATTCTGCCATCACACAGCAAAACAATTAAATGGGACTGAATTAACCCTCACAAAAGATCTTTTCAATTTTTTTCCCATAGTTTGAGAACTCAATTCTTACACTTTCACATTCTTCTACTGCAGAGGTATAACTAGTACTCGAAAACAATTAAAATCTGAGCATCTTTTCTACTTAATGGAATAAATATCCACAGTAGAACAATATTTTATTCCTTTGGCCAGTATCATGCCCCTCTATGAGTTGTTGTACCAAGTTAAAATTTCTCAGTTTATGCAATTTAAACAGAATCACATTTAAAGAAGTTTTGATTTGCTAATAGCATACAATTAACCCACAAACAGTGAACGAGGCATGATGGATGAATAGCAGGAATGTAAGAGGTGAATCAGAATATTAAAAACTTACAGGATGCTCATAAAACTATATATATTTCTAAATGTCTTATTCCAAGTAGTTGTAATCACACACATAGTCATGCCAGTACACACACACTGAGCTGCACACACACCTATTTTCAGGAAGTGTGGTTGACAATTATATCCCTTCTGGAAGGGCAGGTCCCCCATTTAGACAATCTCTTTTTTGAGATGTGGGTGCTTCTGCTTTACTTGTACCTGGACCTCTCCCTACAATCCTTTAATAGACACACCAGTGAGAAAGTGCTCTATGTGTTCATATGCATGCACGTCTCAGCCTCCTGGATACCTTCAGGCTTCTGAAATGGCACCAAAGTCATCAACCACATAGATTTCTTGTGGTGAAAGTCCTGGAAAGACTAAGCCACCTGGCCTGCTGCCTGCATGTGTTGATGTTCAGATGCAAGCAAAGAGGGTGTTACTGTAGCAAGTGGGGATCTCACCAGTGAGATCCGGTGGTGAATATAGCTGATTTGAAGAGAGATGCCCAGGAAATCCATTTAATTATTTGAAAAGAGGTAATCTTAATCCCATTTCAGACATATTACAGAGCTCCTTCTTATGTTCAGCTACTGATCCAGAAATACAGGAGTCTCTGATCCCATATGCATATTCCATTTTGTGATCATGGTTCACTTACAGAATTCAAAAGGTGCTCTGTGTGTATGTTTTGGCAACTAAATCAAAACTCCTTTGCCTAATCAGATGAGCAGCTCTCAAAACTCCAGTGGCTAATAAAAGAAGATCTCTAAAGCATTGTTTAACTGCTCAAGTGAAAACGTTTTTGTCTAAACTATTTGACATGCTCTAGGATATCCATCACTGGTGTTTGGTTGCTAATCCAGGAGGGCATGGAGCTACCATGTAGATCCAGATATTGGGTCATGCCTGACAGTTTAATGAGGATGTCTTTGGACACTGACTAATGGCAAAAACCTGTGAAATGGGATCAACTGAACTCAGCATTCATTGACTGCAATGGAAGCTTGGACTTCTAAAAAAGATACAGAGTGCATATGCAGGGATGATGGTTTGGAAGAATTCCATTCTTTCAGCAAAATTTAATCTCTGCTCCCAACCTTTCCCTGACTCCTCTTCATTCATCTTTGTCGTATTGCATGAATATAGATTCCCCTTGTCTCAGCATTCCTGTAACTCCTGCCAGAGGAGGGTCACAATAGCAGATATGGCTTTGCTTACCTTCTGTAGTTTAGATCTGTAGCAGCCTCCTAATACACTGAAACTTTGATGTAGTTATGTGGCAAACATCAAATGCAAATATAGGCAAAGAGAAATTTCAGGAAAACATGCCCACCTTTAGGTTAATTTTTGCAGGCATGCAATATTCTTTCACTGTCTCCAGAATGAATCCGACAAAAGGTAAAGGGCTTCTTTATTAAAACTGCTGTAAGAGTTATACTCTCAACAAAAGAAAGCCTTATTTTCTAATGGATTTTTTTTTTTTTTAGCTCTCAGAAACAGATGGATCATTTCAGCTGAACCATAAGTCAGATTGTGACTAATGATTAAAGTCAGGAAAGTTTCATTCTTTTGAAAACAGCATCTTATCAGAAAATATGTGCAAGTGTGCAATGTGCATAACCCATTAAATTACTTGTAAAATTTAATGGAATCCTGTATATATAATATGAATATGTATCATTCAACATGAATGGGAATTAATGTGAAATATTGGACCAGAGGCATAGCTGGTTTGAATATGCTTTTTTACTTTTCTTGTGGATTTTCTGGTTTACTTTTGACATATATTTTTTTTTAAAGAATATTTATTTCTTGAGAATAACATTTCAGAATTGTAAATATGCAATACATAACCTAGACCTCATTAATTTCACAATCCAGATCCAGCAGGTCTTTCCAAACAATAACAACAAAACCCAACATGCAGGATAAAATGCTGAAAACAACATAGAATACAGTCTGGGGTTTTTTGCTCTTTCTAAGAACCAACAGTTTAACAACAGTAAATTCCACTTGGGGTTTGAATGTGGTATGCAGAAGGTTGAGAAACTCGTTTTATTTTTTTATATCTCCATTGGCTTCAGAAGTAGGTGAAATCCTGGGCTTCACAAGGTTTCAACCCTCATCCCTTTACATATTTAACCAAATTCACTCCAGATTGGACTTCCTGATTTTAATAACATCCTTAATTTCAGCATCAGAACTGATTTCAGCCACAATGCAACCAATGTAATCATCGATAGTTTTCATCTGACACACATGATATTGTGCAGATTTATGAGAATGGATTTTCATCTAAATCATGCAATTTTTCCTGATGTTTTGAGGACTATGTGAACATTTAAATATATATTTGGATGTAGGGAAGACAGGCGGTAATGCTATTTGTACAGTTCTGTCATTTTTCAAACTGGTATTTAAACAGGCTGAAGGTACCATAGCCATGTCCTCTGCTGTTTGTCACAGTGCAAGCTTACAAATGACACTGATCATTGTGATTGAACCTTTTACAATTAAAATGAAAGATAATTCTCCTTTCTATTTTACAAGAATGAGAGAAAATTGAGTTTCTTGCTACTCTGAGATTGATCTTTTCCAGTGTCTGAAGAGCTCTAAGCCACCTGCACTTCAGTTCTGAATGAAAAGTTGGGCAGCATTTTGAAAAGGTGTTTGACCGAGTAATAAAAGGAAGAGCAATGAAGTGAGGATAACTCATATAAAGGACTTAAAAAGGATCTCAAGGGGTTTGGGAAAGCAATAGAAAATAAAAGATAGAAAAACTACCAGCATTCAAGCAAGAAATTATAATATACTGAAGTTGGCAAAACTATTCATTTGAAACTGCCTGAATAATCCATGCCGTACAACAAGAAAACACTTCAAGAGGTTAAAGAATAAAATAGAGGCAACAAAAGAATAAAATATCATCCGAGCAACAGAAAATCCCAGGTGACAGCACTCACAGATAAAGATGAGAGATACTTCCCCAACAGACAGAAATCAAGAAAGAGATGGAAGAATTCAATCACAGTCTAGTTAACAAGAAAGTACACTTACCACTGAGCCTTGGTGGTGATGTATAAAACAGGGAGATGGTAGCGTCCTTTGAAGGACTGCAGGAAGCTGTTAAATATATATTTTTGGATGTGGAAATGATGAAAAATGAATTGGGGTAGCACAAGGTTCTAAATAGATAATTTCCAAAAATGTGCAGAAGTTGTTAATATTGTGAGAGTATTGTGCCCATTGGAAAGATGTTTAATTTATACTTTTTGACTATATTTTTATAAAACCCCATAGCAAAACCAAGACAAGGATATTTCATCTCAGAGGAATGAAACCACAATTCCCATTTCTTCAAAATTTAAAAGGTTTCTGGTTATCCTGCTTTTTTTGCTTTTTTTTTTCTATTGATGCCACCATCCCTCCATGATCAGCAGTAAAGCTGTTTTCACATGTTGCATTTAACAAACTTGCTAAGACAGCATTGGTAAAGTCAGTTTAGACACTTATCCCTAGGAACAAGACCTCATCATCAGTTGATTTGTCTGGTCTAGAAGGATGTGATACTTGGATGTGGACATGATTAACCTCATTGGTTTTGAAATAATGAGCATTCAGATCTAAACCCAAACAGTGTGAGGAAAGCAGCTTATTTAGAAACAGCTCTGATTTGAAGGTTTCCATATCTTTGCAGTACTGGGCTCCCTTATTTCAAAAAATAATTCAAAAACATTTTGTCCCATATTTCAAGCCACAGGAGCTGTTCACATCTATTTCAGCCGAAGCTCAGTGGAGGGGCTGAGATCTTACAGTCCTCCACATCCTGAGCGTAGGTTAGTGAACACATACAAAGTTAAAAGAGAGGAGGCCAGAACCTGAAATTTTTAATCAGATGAAACTCCCACATGTCGGTGAGAACTTTTCTGACATTAAGACTACTAGACTTGGCTCATCTCCAGTGCCAGGTCTGTGAACCTTGCTTAGCTTCAGGACAATTAGAGTTCAGAGGCATGAAGGTACTGCGGAGACTTCACTGCTGATAACCCGAGGCCATATCTTTAAGATTTTCCTGCTTTCTTTCCCAGCACATAGGCAGGCAAACTTCCCCTGGCACTGAGAGCTGACTGCCTAAGCAAACACATCAAGGAGGGAGTAAAAAATATGTTGCACAGATTGTAGTGGGAGCTTTACTGGGTGGGATTTCACTATTTACTACAGATGAGAAAAAAATCAGTCAAAAATGTTAACTCCACACTAAGTTTTTTATTGAAGTATTAGTAAAATGAATTAAAACAGCTCTACACTGTGTCCCATATGCACATATTACACTCCAGTAAGTCTAACACTGTAGCTTAAATACTATAAATAAGTGATGCATGGAAAAATGCTTCAATATTGTGCTATATGCACTCATAGTAATCTTAGTCTGTATCCCATGACAGTGAGTGCATTTAACATGTATACAGTTCCAATAAAAAAAGTGATTATATCTTATAGGTTATCCAAATGTTACAATTATGAGAACAATTACAATGATGAAATTATGTGTACACAGGTAGACTTGATGATAGTGAAGCATTTTCGAAACTAAATAGTGCCCAAATGGGTTAAAAATGAGGCTCAGAACTTGAATAAAATTTCTTAAAATTAAAATAGTGACACTTGCAGGGTTTAATTTTCTAATTTTCAACTTTATGTGTGTTATTTAAGAAAGCATATACTGTATTTTACATTGAGTTATATAGTATTAGGTTATCTATTCTAGGAACCAGCCAAATTATGTGAGATTTTTTTCTACATTAATGTACACACAGACATGTCCCAAAGGACATCAGGCATCTCTCTCTCTTTTTTTTTTTCCTTCCCTGTGATTTCAATATTATTCATTGTGTTAGGCAAAAGTTATTGGTGTTTCAGAGTTGTAGGACTTCATATGTATATGGTATGTGTAAACAGTAGAATCTAAACAATGGAAAAGGCATCTGATCAACTTGGTGGCCTTCTCTGGTCTCGCTCCAACAGGTCCATGTCCTTCCTGTGCTGGGGACCCCAGAGCAGGAAACAGCACTCCAGATGGGACCTCACCAGAGCAGAGCACAGCTGGTGGGGAGTAGTTAGTCAAGTTGTTATATTAACACATGAAACTATATGTGCAGTTTGCTTTATTTGGAGAACAAAGTCAGACTGAATGTACTTTGGTGAATTTTCATGTAAATAAAAGTTTGCAGTTCATTTCTTTAATGCCTAATTAACTTATAATACCCAATAAAATGTCTCTTGTTAGATAAAACCATAATTAATTTCTTAGAAAATATTACAATGTCTGGGTTTTCTTCTTTCCTGTGAAAACAGAAAGAAAATTAAGGGTGAATTTGTTATAAAGCCAACTTAAAAAAAAAAAAACAAAACAAACAACAAAACCAAATATGTAAACAAAAGAGTATTATGTATGATACCAGAGGCTGCAGCTACATTATGAAATTAAACCATCTTGGTGAATGAACCTAAGGACTGCAAGTCCTATTGATATTGTGGAGTTGATTTTGCATGAATTCAATACAAGTTTTCCAAGCAATTCCTGAGTATTGCCCAAATCAATGTATGGCATGAACCAATCCCAGCAGGCTGTTTTGATGTGACCACTCTGTTTTTAAGACTAAGAAAATTTAAGAATATTGGCACAAATTCTTCTGTGCTTGTTGGCATTGATGCCTGAGACAAGTCCCCACAAACACCTAACAAGAGCACGAGAAATACTTTTGCTCATGACTATGCCTCAGATCTCAGATTGCTCTCATTTTTAGAGTCTGAGGTAGCAAACTGTACATCTGCCTTCTTTGTAAACAAAAGAATAAGTTGAGATATACAGATGCAGACACTCAGACCTACTTCAATGCCTCCTTTCACGAGTGGACAGGCACCCAAATGCCTCAGGGAAACTCCACTTGATTGAATTCCCTCTAATCCTATATAGTGCTTTTGAGACAGCAGGGCTTGGTCTCCCCTTGCACCCCCCTGTTACCAGGATCAGATTCTGCCCTCTTGTGTGACAAGCTCCATACAGACAATGTCATGCAACACAACCTCTGGCTCTGACACTGAGGACAAGGTTATGTGGGGCAGGAGGACTCACCACGGAGGTTCCTAAAGCACAACTGGGGAAGTTTTCTCTGCCACCAGAAGCTGAGTAACCAGAGCTGTGTCAGAGCTAATTAGGTGCACAGAGAGGCAGGGCTCATTAGATGCCAGGAAGGCGTTAGTGACACATTTCTTATGGTTTTGGGATCCCAGCAGCCTTTCACAAGTCTAGACATAATAGTTTCCTAGGAGTTAACTCAGTGTCTCTACTTCTGCATGATCTCTGTAAACCTGCCTTGAATCCTTATTAACTCAGCTCATTTTTTCTATTTCAATCCTCTTCTGGACTTCTATTGTTTAAAAGGCTAAAACCTGGAATTTGCTAATCACTGTATTTTTATAATATATTTTCCAGCTAATGAGACAAGATCCCTGAGCATAAGTATGTGGATGCATAGAAATTCATGCTCCTTCAATGAAGAAACAGTTAATCATTTTTTCTTTTGACATTAAATCTATTATTCATATCAATATGACATGGATGTAAGACTGTCATTACAAGATCATTACAAGGAATTTCTTTATCTGACACTATGCTAGGAGGGATGATAATTGTTATTGCTAATAAAAGTAGCTGCTATTACTTGGATTTTAAAATATAATTACATGGCAGGAATACTTTGCTGCCATTTACTTACACAACCCATGTAATAACCATATAACTAAATTAGAAATGGATGAGGTGGATAGTGGAGATTAAATCCAAATTTACCCTTTCTGATCACATGCAGAAATTTCTCACAGGACTGACTGAATAAAGAGCAGTTAGTGCAGAGATATTTCTCTTAGATTCAGAGAAGACACAGATAATTAGAAGATGAACAAAGCAGTTATTGACACCTAAAGCGGCCAGCAGTAAAGGTGAAGGATCTTCTGTCCACTGCCAGATTTATGCTACTGACCCCTACAGAGTCCTCTCTGTATCCATATGGCTGTTTATACATACATGCACATTGCCTCCATAATGCCATCTCTATTCTCCCAATACCTCTCTGCTGACAGCTGTTCCATGATGTTAGGAGGCTGTGGGGGCCACTTGCATTGATATGCTTCAGTAAAATGGCAGATACATTTCTCCCAGTCAAATAAATAATCAAGAATATAAACTGCATGATTTATCTATACCATAGAAAGCTTATCCGAGTAATGTGGTAACAGTAACATGATTTCTTATGATTGAAGTTGAATATGGCGTATATAAATACCAAGTATACAGCATTCTCTACCTGCAGTAGCATCCTGATTTTGGCTGTGATAGAGTTCATTTTCTTCTTGATAATTGGTATAGAGCTCTGTTTTAGATTCAGCATGAGCATAACTTGATAACAGACTGATGTTTTAGTTGTAGCTCAGTGCTGCTTATTCTAAATCAAGGACTTTTCAGTTCCCCATGCTCTGCCATTGAGCAGGTGATGAGAAGCTGAGGGGGAGCATGGCCAGGATAGTAGACCTGAGCTGGCTAAAGGGGTGTTTCATACCACAGAAGATTATGTCCAGTATATAAACAGGGGGGAACTGGCTGGAAGCCAGTGATCACTGCTCAGAGATAGGCTGGGCATCAAGCAGCAGGTGGTGAGCAATTGTGCATCACTTGTTTCTCTTGAGTTTGATTCCTCTTTCTCTCTTTTCTTCTATTATTATTATTACTATTACTACTATTACTAGCATTATTATTATTTTAATATTTCTGTTATTATGTTATTTATATTATCATTCCTATTATTATTTCTATTAGTTCAATTATTAATCTGTTCTCATCCCATGAGTTTTATCTTTTTCTGATTCTTCTCCCTATCCCAGTGCTGGCAGGGGGAGGAGTGGGTGAGCAGCTGTGCGGTACTTTGTTGCCAGCTGGGGTTAAACCACAACACATAGTTACAGTGTAATAAATATTTTACTTTCCATGAGTTATTATGAGTGTGGCATCTTTAATTGATGGAAATGAAATACAAAGTGAGAGCTGGATTCAATCAAAAATATATCAAGCTTCTGTAACCTGCCATTGCTATTAAATGTGGTTTTATAAATGTATGAAAATGAATTGTAAGTTGCTTTGCCATACAGCAGTTTTCTACCTTTTCTTAATTTTGGAATATGATATAAATATATATATCTATATGTGTGTCTGTATGTGTTGAGAAAGAGGAAAAGGTAATTGCATGAGCTTGATGAGCCAACATCAAGTGAGGGATTTTGAAAACATGTAGAATCCTGTAGGGAGCAGAGGAATGCAGCTCATTGCTTACAGTGTGGCTGTGGGGTATCGCAGACAGTTTTCATCTGGGATTATACTTAGTGTCTTTGTTAATGGTCTGGAAGACAGAGCACACCTTGCAGGTGACATTACTAGTGGGAAATGTAAAATACAATGTAAGGAGAAAGAAACAACAGAAGGGCCCTAAAAAGGTGATTAGAAGGAGAGGCAGGAAATGAGATTCAAGCAGGAAAACTGTATTTGTGGAAAAGAAACAGCTCAGAACTCTGTTGAAGCTGGGGAGTAATTTAAAGTCTGATTAAAAGCCTCTTGACATTAGTGGAGAAGATGCAGACTGATTTTAATGGGCCTTGAAACTGATGTCTTTTAAAGCACTTTGTGTTCCCTGAATGAAAGAGGCAATATACAGCAGGGCTGATCCTGTGGGGGAGAATTTGTGGTGTAGACCAGTATCAGAAAGAAACAGGGAAGCATTTACAGAGTTATTTGGGACTATGAAAGTAATAACAGCATTTTCACTCCCTCTTCTCTCTCTTCTAACCTATCCCCCATGTCTGTTTCAGCTACGAAAGTGAATAGGGCTTAGGGGGGCTAGTTTGTGAGCACCAAAAACTTCAGCTATGTACACAGACTCCCTGAGGTGACTTCTGTCACTCTGTTCATGTTTGAAAAAGAAGCCCTTCAAAAAAAAAAAAAAAAGCTCTTTAATGAGGTTGGAAAGCTGCAATAAAGAACAGCATTTCACTGGTATGTAGTACAGATTACATATAACAAACCACTCCGAGGATGTCTTACAACAGACTTTGTAGATGTGTTTAATCTTTTACGCTATATAGGAAATTTTAAAGTTCTTTTTTTCTTCTTCAGAAAATCTTAATACAAAAGATTTTGCACTTGATTTATTAAATGGACATTATAGGAGAAGTGCAGGTGAAGTCATGCATTTGAGGTAGCAACTATTCATCCACATCTTTTCAACTTGGAGAAAAGAAGGCTCTGGGGAGGTCTTATAGCATCCTCTAGTACCTAAAAGGAGTCTACAAGAGACACAGAGGGGGCTTTTTTCAAAAGCAAGCAGTGATAAGACAAGTGGGAGTGGCTTTAAGCTGAAGGAGGGTAGACTTAGATGGGACATTAGGAAGAAATTCTTTACTGTGCATATGATGACACACTGGAACAGGTTTCCCAGAGAAGCTGTGGATGTTCCTTCCCTGGAAGTGTTCAAGAATAGGCTGGATGGGGTTTTGATCAACCTGCTCTAGTGGAAGATGTTCCTGCCCATGCCAGGGGATAGGAACAGGATGATCTTTAAGGTCCCTTCCAACCTAAACTATCCTGTGATTCTATGGTCTTGAACACTTGATCTTTTTTTTAAAAAAGATATAAAAAATAATAATAATTAAAAAAATCAAGCATATATACAGAGCAGGAAAACACTCTTCAGGATCAGCATAACCACTAGCTCACCTGGTTGTTCATGAGCACTGATTAAAGTTCATTGATTAATTTTAATTATGCTACAACCTGTGACAATAATGACGATGCTAAAATGATCTTTTAGAACTAACATGACCATCAGAATTATGCATACTCACATCAGTATTAGGTGGATCTAGAACCTCCTTTGGGAATATTTTTAGTATGCTTAGTGCACAGAACCCTATTTTGAAATATGTATAGTATCATATTTCTCAAAATTGTATTTTTTCTGCACCATTTTGAGTGTTTTTATTTATTTATATGTTGAAATCTCACTTCTCTTTTCTTCATTTTTTGCTTCCATTTTCACCTTTTGTCCTATATTTTTTTCTTTTCTTTTTGATCTCTAGGAGAAAGAAGTAAAAAATACTAAAGAAAAAATAAACGTATGAAGAGAAGTGGAAATATCAAATCTATTTGAAAAGTGAGCATTATAAAACTCAGTGCAAAACAAACAGAAAAAATATTGTGTGCCATTTTTTTCTAAAAAGGTGTGGGAAAAAGGGAGCAAAACCAGCTCTCATTTTCAAGTTTTAATTAACAAGAACTATCTTAATAAACATACACATTGATGTAACTTTTTAAACTTTATTAATTGGAAAAGTAGGGACGTACACCAATGTTGCACCTCACTGAATGCAAACAATTATAAAAGTCAGTGAAACTGTAAGTGATAATGAGAAGCTGTATTTGCAACTGCTAAAATGTCTGCCTAGATCCCCTCTGAGGCATTTGTGCACCGTATGTTTATCCAAACTAGTCACAGAATTTTCTTCAAAATTGACATCTCCCAAATGTTAAAGGCTTGCCTTTGGTTTGCAATTAGAATCATTCTACAGAGACAAAAGTTTCTTTATTTTTCTCTGACATTAAGACCTTTTCCCATTTCAAGAAGCACTAGCACAGGTAAGACACTCAGGTTTTTCTATTAAATTCTCCATCCACCTCGTGAGTGGTCCTACAATGGAAACCTCTCACCATCACCACAGGACAGGAAAGAAGTTGCAAGGGTTAGATTCTAATATTTGTCATATTTTACCAGTTCAACCATTTTCTGTGCTGTCTTCTAGCAAGGGAGTTTGTTTCTGCTCTCTGTCTTGTTCCTGGCCTCTCTTGGAGGCATCTGGCTCAGAGGAACACCTAAAGGCAATGGCTTGTAGCAGAGACTTGTTGATCTTGTTGTTCCGGGCTGATCCAGTGGAAGGTGTCCCTGCTCACAGCAGAAGGGTTGGAACTAGATCACTAAAGGTTGCCAAGCATTGGAACAGGAGCCCAGGGAAGTGGTAGAATCACCTTCCCTGAAAGTGTTCAAGAAACAACAGGATGCGGCACTTAGTATTCATGTCTAGCTGACAAGGTGGTGGTCACTCAAAGGTTGGACTCAGTCTTGAAGGTCTTTTCCAACCTCAATGATTCTATGATTCTAACTTTATGGTTCCTTCCAACCAAAGCCACTCTATGAGTCCGTGATCTCTAAAGTTCAGACAAAGAAGCAGCAGCTTTTTCAGATTTGTTATATCACTTGGTGTGTGATATAAACAGGAAGATTTGAGCCATATGAGAAATTTCTTTGAGAAAGGTCCAAAACATTGCAGGGGTAGAAGAGGAGATAGCAGAGGAGGGAGCAGCAGCAAAGGGACCCTGAGGGTGATTGGAGGAGGAGAAGGGCAGACAGGGCTTCAGGGACAGAGCAGGGATCGCCCCCCAGATGTGGAGAGCCCTGCTGGTGCAGGGATTTCCCCTGCAGCCCAGGGAATGGCCCCCACTGGAGCAGGGACATATTCCAGGAATACATATTTGCATCTTTATCAAACGTTTATTGGAAAATGTAATCCTAGTATTCAGGTCATTAAAATATAGGCTTACCTTGGGAATAAAAATGGGAATAAATAGCAGCATGAGGTGAGTGTAAATATGTACATGAAAATTCAATATAGAAGAAAAACTCTGTTGTAATGTGTGTTTTATAAAACTCTTTGGTAGTTTCCGCCTTGGGATTTGAAAGTCCTTTAGCAAATGTTCGTGAAATAAAGCTAAGTCATCATAGGTCATTATTTGTTATTTGTGATAAATTAATTATTTCAGGTTAAAACCACATTGCAATTAAGCTGCTGAAATTATTAGAAACATCTACTAAAAGCCATATCTGTCTTTAGATAAATATTTGCATATTTTTATTTAAACAGAGAGCTAGCAGCAGAGCAAATTAAGCCAGAGGACTTATGTTTGCCAAGTGTGCTTCTTTAACACCTTTTGTGGAATATCATGTGAAAAAAAAAAAGCACAGAATGTGGTTCTTGCATTTTTCAGGCTATTTTTTCATACTCGTTTGGATCTTTCCTCTTTTTCCAATTTGGAAGCAGTGTTTTGTACTATATTGGTTCCTGCTTCCTTATCTCACTTTTCCCATCCTCCCCATCTATGTCTCTCTTGAATGAGAGCTGGATTTAGTTTTCTGTACCTTTAACAATTTAAAATATAGAAATACAGAGTATTGATGCCCAGTGTGTTGTGCAGAATCAACTAACAGTCTTTACATCCCACCACGGAGACTTGAAAAGACCAATGTTCCATGATAAAAGCCCCTATGCACACCCTAAAGATGCACAGAGAGATAACAAACAGGAGGGGTAACCCAAGTAAAACCCTGTCCTGACTGCTCTCAGGCCCATTCTAGGAGCCATCAGTCCATCAAAAGCCTGTCTGCCTGAATCCAGAGGTACAGGGGCACAAAGACATGCAGGAACACAAATTAAGGACTCAGAGGAAGAGACATCCACTCTAAGCCTTTCCCAGGGGGTTGTCCAAGGAAAACCTCAGCCCCACTGGCCAGAAGGGAAATGCATCATGATGAGTCAATCCTGAAGCACTTTTGGAAAGAAGGTTGCTGAGGGTATAGGACACACTATTAGATGAAAGCAAAAAGCATTTTGGGATTGAATAAGATTTATTATGGTTAAAGGTGGGGAAAGGGAGGGATCTAGGTATTTTGAGGAGAAAACAGGGATAAAATGCATAAAAGTGTTGGCCATGTGTAAGTATCTCTATGCAGTATGCTTACTAAATTGCTTTTTAATTTTTCTTTTTTTTTTTTTTTTTCTGGGTGAGATGCTTACTGTTCTGAGCCATACAAGAAATCTCTTTCAGAAGCAGACTCAGTGTGGGGTCTGGGTGCAGGCAGCTGGGCTGGCACCGAGACTAGATGTTCCCTGGCTGGAGAAATGGGAGTGAGCAAAATCAGCAGAACCCACTGGGATGGGAGTGGGGAAGAGTGCACCACTCTTGTGTATCACTTGGAGAAAACATGGGTATTCAAGAGGGTTTGTGAAGGTTAGCCAAGATCAAGCTGGAGTAGACACAGTAGGTGATGTGGTTGGGAGACAAGTTGTCTCTTGGGGTGACACTACGGTGGAGTTGGCTGTTGGGGTCCAGGGGAGTCGTGAGTCTCTATGTATCCTCGTGTGTGTGTGTGTGTGTTCTAGGGCAAACTGGAGTAGAGCTGTAGTCCTGTGGGCTCATATGTCCAGTTTCCAGCAACTGGGAATACATCCCTTCCCTTCCCTTCCCTTCCCTTCCCTTCCC